>OY728122.1:1766641208-1767161586 GCA_963277665.1 Viscum album
TTAGTCATAAATCCAACCTAAGTATCCCTTTTGATCAAATCAAAATGAAAAACCCAAAGAAGAGGTAAATATTTCATCACCACTTTGAAGTTCCTTTCTTCTTCCACTTCCTCTATCTTTGTTGTTTCCATTATAAAATAATAACTACAATATATTCTATATAATGTGTTGTTATTATAAATATTTTACTACCATATTCATTATTCTATCCTTCCTTTTAATGACATTTCACCATACGTGTGTACGTACGTCTTACCGTCTCCACATCGTGGTGTAGTTGTTATTCAATACATTATTATTTGGATGGGTGTAATAATGATGTATAATTGATGAAAATAATAAATATAACATGATTATTTTTCTTTATATATGATATAACATCCAATTATATATTATTTTGATATCAAAAGAATGATATTGTCTCTCGTGCGTACGTTCGGATTACCGTCTCCATGAACGCGATGAGGTTCATTCCCCATCGTATCCATTAAAGAATAATTTTCATTTGATGATTAAAAATAATGTTTAACGATATAATATAATTCTGAATATGAATAAGATACACCATATCCACAAAAAACATTACTTACATAAAAAATCATATAATGGAAGATGAATCAGTTAACATCTGAAACGATGATACTACTTAAATATCACTAACAAAGAAATATTAGAATATCATTTATGATATCATATTAAAATATATGGTTCTTGTATAATTTAATAACAATTATTTCACCATTATATATAAGTATAACCTACCCTCATCCAAGGAAAAGAACAAGGTATGGGTTAATTTCACAATCTCTTCATTATCTGAGGTTGTTTATACGTAATTATCTTTTGGGACCTCTTTATCATACACATCCATGCTTCTTAAAAATGTATTTAAAAAAAATAAAAATTTATTAGACAATGGTTTAATGTCATTTATCCCATTATTTCACCTTATATGTTCTGAAAGGAATCTTTTCATTGTTTTTCGAACAATGTACTTTATGACCTTTTTGAAAAAATTATAGTAAGAATGTTTTATAACTTATACAGTGGGTGCAGCTATTTTTCACCATTATAACATCATCAAAGCATCCCTTACATGATTATAGGATCATTTCCAAAATAAATGTTTTCTTTTATAATTATATGAATTTTAAATAATTTCAAAATAGAAAGAGATATTTCTCTAAAAAAGGTTTTCATTTCATTTATGTCAACATCCTTTGATGGATTTTAAGCTTATTTGAAGTTTATTTATTATGATACAAATAATCCGTATTGTATTGAAGGTTTTGTCATATATTTGACTATGGATGTGTTATTTTTACCCCATTCATGGTTTATAGATAAAGTATTTACATTTTGTGTGATAGTTTTAATACGATGGTTTATGTTATTTTAACCCTTTTCATATGAGGAATGAATTGGACATAGTATGTGATGGGTGGAGGTTGTTATAGCTCCTCAATGCATCAATAGGTTTCATGAGACAAACTAGTGTCTTGGAAATATGATTTGACAAAATCTTATTTTTAGTCTTGGAACAAGGCCTTGATTATGTGGTTATGAAGTCTAGTATTATGCATTCTATCATTAGGAAAGTGGCTATTTATATTAAATGTGATTATTAGACTAGTAGAATATACCTGTGAATAAGTAAATGGCATTATTATTATTTTATCTTTGACATTTCATGATGAATTTCAAGTCTAAAAGGCTTTTGTTTTAGTCATATACATTGCCATAAATGTTTATGCTTATTTATGAAAGTTTTTGATATATTATTATCCTTACTAAGCATCTGAGCTCACCCCTTTATATGTTTTCTTTTTCCCAGAATTTAAAGAAGTATATTATGACTGACTTGTAGGTATATTCTATAGAATATGAATGTGGTTAATGAAGACAATTTTTTTGTTGTTTTTCATTTCATGGTGTAATGTAAATCTTATGAATTTATCTAATACTTACAAGGCTACTAAACTAATTGGTCTTTTAGGACATGATTCCTTGTATCATGTTAATGTTATGTAATAATGAATTGACACTAGGTAACTAGGGTCAAGGCGTTATAGTTGGTATCAGAGGAAGTTTAGTACAAACCGTAGAATCTAGATTTAGATAATATCTGACTAGAGGACATTACCCTAAGATATACATTGAGGATTAGTATAGAAGAACTTCCTAGAATCTTGGTATTGTAGAGATTTTGTGAGTTTCCCAAGAAATACATCCTTGTCTGGATATGTGCAGGTAGAGGTTGCTCTAGCACAGATGTACCTAGGGGTAAAACTCAAAAACACCACTTTGACCTAGACTCTAACGGGAACTGGTGCACGACAACAGGCCTTGCTGCACTCTTGGTTATCACACTCCTGGGGGATATTCATAGGATATTTCTCATTATAATTTCAAACCATTATAAAGGGTTTATGAGTATATACTTACTCAATGAAAATTTTTTTATGATTATGAATTATATCCATATACATTTCAGTTTATATTAAGTGTTTTATAAGTTTGGAATTATGTATTTCGATTCATAAACTATTCTAGTATATTCCATTGTTTAGAAATGGAACATAGTGGAAGGAATGTAAACCATATCAATTCACATAATACATGTATGGATTTTCCTCCTAATCAAGATAATTATAGTGGAACTGGTGAAGAAACAGGTGTTGATCAGCTTATCACCATAATTAGATAACTCACTCAGGTTATGAATAATAAACTTACCCATATGGAGCACCCAGATCCAAAACATGGAGGATAAATGTTAGATCACATCATGAGGCAAAAAACCACCAAAATTAAATTGGAGTATGAATCCATTAGTAGTTGAGCAGTGGATAAATTCCATATAGAAAATATTCCACACCTTGGGTAGTAGTGACAGTGAAAAATATGTCATGGAAGTTTACCGCCTCCCAGGAGATGTTGATCAATGGTGGTCATTGATTCAAAACAAAAAGGAAGATGATTAAGTATCAAATATGGAATGGAGGGAGTTTAAATGGATTTTCTAATAAAAATACACACCTAATGACCATTGAGCAGATACGGAAAGGAAATTTCTGAGTCTAAGGAAAAATGAGGATGAGTATGTCGCAAACTATGAAGCTAACATTATAAGGTTTGAGAGGTGTGCTATAGAATATATACATAACCCAAGAAGTAATATTGATCATTTCTGTTTTGGGTTAAAACCATTTATCCATCGAGCATTAGTCTCCCAATCCTTCTCGTCATAGGAATACATTGTCTCATGGGCTATCAAGACAGAAATGGAAACGACTTTAAAGAAAAGAAAGAGAAGAAGAGATCTACTGAACACTCTTAAAATATAAATAAGGGGAAGAAGGGAATAGTTGAATATCCATCCTGGAGTAAATGTCTGGTGAAACACCTCGGTACTTCCCTGAAGGGAATGGGAGTCTGTTACAAGTGTGGTGAAAAAGTCCACAAAGCTCGTGAGTGCAAGGGGAAGAAAGTGGTTGTCAATGTTGAATTCTACTATTATAGAGACAGTGGGCATAGTGCAAATGAATTTCCTAAGTGCTACAAAAACATACATCAGAGAAGGCCAAGGAATCAAGGACAAGATTATGCTATCACTACTACAACGGCTGAAGCTCTGAAAGACATAGTGGCCTATAATTTAATGGTTTCCTCAAGTTCAGAAAATGCTTTATTTGATTTTGGATCATCGCATTGTTTCATATCTTCCCAGCTTTCTAAGAAAATTATATATTTCAAATTTTATTTAACGAGGGAGTTTTTAGTTAAAACTCATAAGGTATGTATCATTGCAACAAAGTTTTCTGAATCAGTCCCCATTAAGGCATATAAATGTTCTTTTTCTGCTGATCTCATCGTAATACCTGTGATTGAATTTGATATAATCCTCAGTATGGATTTTCTTTTAGACCATGATGCAAAAAAATTATTGAAAGAAGAAGGAGGTTACTATTTTTGATAATAATAATAAAGAACACCTTATATTTAGAAAAGAATCGTCAGCACCTAATTCTTATATAGATACACCCCTAGTAGCTCAACTAAATTAAATTATTGGGGAGAAAGAGAATGAAATAACTATGGGCGAGGAAAAGAATGTTCAAAAAGAATATGTACCTATTGTGAAAGAATATGTTGATGTGTTTCTAGAAGATTTACCTAGACATCCTCCCAAATGAGAAATTGATATTTCCATTGATTTACTTCCAGGTTCAAGGCCCATATCGAAGACCCCTTATAGAATGTCCAATTTGGAATTAGTGGAACTAAAGAAACAACTAGAGGAATTGAGTAACAAGGGATTTATTTTCCTTGTGTTTCTTAATGGGGATCCCCTGTCCTTTTTGTTAAGAAGGAAGATGGATATGTGAAGTTGTGCATTGACTACAGGGAGATCAATGTTATAACAATAAAGAACAAGTATCCCCTACCTCGCATTGATGATTTATTTGACCAAATTCACAGAGCTCAATATTTTTCAAAGATTGAACTTCAATCTGGACACCATCAGTTGTGCATAAATAAATAAGACATTCCGAAGATAGCATTTTGAAACAGGTATGAGCATTACGAGTTTACAGTAATTCCTTTTGGATTGACTAATGCACCCCCTATCATTATGGATCTAATGAATAGGGTTGTGAGGAATATCCTGATGACTTTGTAGTGGTATTTATTGATGATATCTTGGTATAATCCAAAATCTACGAAGATCATGAAAATCACTTGTGCATTATCCTGAAGACTCGTAAAAGAAATAAATTATATGGAAAGTTTAACAAGTGTGAATTATAAATTCAAGATATTTCTTTTCATGGCCATATCATCTCTAAGGATGGAATATCTGTTTATCCTTCAATGACCAAGGCAATCCAAGAATGTCCAGCACCGACGGGTATAACTGAGGTACACAGTTTTATTGGTTTAGTAGGTTATTATTGATGTTTCATCCAGAATTTTGTCTTATTGGAAAACACATTAACTAATCTCACACCTTGTTTCTGACGCTTTCGTCGGGGAACACACATCCATCTGTGGAGGACGTGCTTCCTGTTGCCCCGAATTCTAGCTTTCCAAATGCAGGCGGCATCTGCTCCTTATTCAGGGATGTCTTCTCCTAGATCGAAACAGGATGATGGGATGTCGGTTCTTCCTTCCGTGGATTCTTCATCGGAGCTCGTCACCTAGTTCGGGTCTCCCTCGTAGATTTAAGATGTGGTTCATGAATCTCGTTCTCGGTGCCATATCTTCATGGACACTAGTTAATTACACTACTTTCGTCGAGACCCTCCAAGGGGTCTGGTCGGGGCAGCAACCTTCGGTTAGGGGATTAGTCATGATAAGTCATCATTGGAATGTCTTGAAGTTGGGGAAATGGAATTTCTATCTTTTGTCCCTTATTATAGGGCTTCTGGAGGGCGTGGAAGCCCGATGAATCCCACATCGAAAACGAGGAATTGTATTCCATATGCATGTCTCTGAGGTTTTCCTTAGCTTCACATTTTTAACACAGGGTATGCTGCGAGTTTAACATCCAGAAGATATGGATCGGACTGATCGGAACACTGACTATAATGGATCAGATTGAAGAACACCCTGGAGGGAATACTAATATTGGGGCCGACACGTGGGTGGCTTCTCGAATGCTGTGTAGTGGAATGAGGTGGCATGATCCCACCGAGATGTGGCGGCCTAGATAAGAATCAGGATGGGTGATGAAGTGAAGGGGATTGAACCTTGTGGAGGCTTCCTATGTATCCCTGTGGTAGGGAATCAAATTCCACATATTTCGAGTGGTACGGTGGGACACCTGAAAGGGTGAACCATGAGACTGAACACATGGATAGGAACTAGAGGGAGTAAGACCATCAGGTTAGGTAATGAGCTTCCCAAGACATGTGGGCTTAAGGGATAGGTCAGGATGAGACATGGGTGTTGGGATTGAACCTCGTGGAGGCTTCCTACGTATCCCTATGGCAGGGAATCCTAGTCCACGTAGTTAGGGTGGTACTGTTTAACGTCATATGGATGGGGCACTTGGGGCTTACGTTCTGAGATGACCCAAGGATATCGGGTTGGTGAACCAACGTGAAGAGGGACCTGGGGTCCAGATGGATGGGGAATATGATTTGACATGACCCATGGTGGTGGATCAATGGGGGTTACTATATGAGGTGGCCCACAATGGTGGATTAATGGGGCATATGCTCTGAGACGACCCATGGTGGTGGATCCATGGGGCTTACGCTCTGAGGCGTCCCACAATGGTGGATTGACGGGGCTTAGAATTTGAGGCGGCCCACAATGGTGGATCGATGGGGCTTATGCTCTGAGGTGGCCCACAATGGTGGATTGTTGGGGCTTACGCTCTGAGGTGGCACACAATGGTGGATCGATGGGGCTTATGCTCTGAGGAGGCCCAAAATGGTGGATCGATGGGGCTTACGCTCTGAGGATGCACACAATGGTGGATCGATGGGGATTATTCTCTGAGGCAGCCCACAAAGGTGGGTCGATGGGGCTTACGCTCTGAGGTGGCCCACAATGGAGGATCGATGGGGCTTATGCTCGTAGGCTGCCCACAATGGTAGATCGATGGGGCTTACACTCTAAGGCACCCCACAATGGTGGATCGTTGGGGCTTACGCTCTGAGGTGGCAAAAAATGGTAGATTGATGGGGCTTATGCTCTAAGGTGGCCCACAATGGTCAATCTATGGGGATTGCGCTCTAAGGCAGCCCACAATGGTGTATCAATGGGGCTTACACACTCAGACGGCCCATGGTGGTTGGTGAACTGATGTGAAGAGGTCGGAAAGATCGGGTGGTGGGATTGAACCTCATTGAGGCTTCCTACGTATCCTTGTGGCAGGGAACCAAAGTCCATGTAGTTTGGGTGGTATAGTTTAACATCATGTGGGATGGGGAATGAAGTTTAACGTCATGTTGGATCGGGGCATCCAGTTTAGCGTCATGTTGGACGGGGGCATACAATTTACCGTCATGTTGGATGGGGGAATACAATTTAATGTCATGTTGGATAGGGGAATTTTCATGGTTGATGCCTACTCTAATACCACGTGAGTCGTGCTCGGTGTGGGAAACAAGAGGCAGTAGAGACCTGACGATCACATCGTGAAGGGTGCGTCTATGGGAAGCTAAGAGGGGCTTACGCGTTGAGTGTCCCATGCTACCAGGACTTACTCTAGGATGGACGCCCGAGGGTGAAAAATCATAGACTGAGAGGGATTTGGGATCTAAGAATGTTAGAGTCCCACTTCCCATCATGCTCCCCGCTGGCCCGAGCACCAGGGAAGTACAAAGGTGCATGGGTGATACCTTCTGCAATAGGGTCTTGGGGCTCACACCAAGGTAGTTGCCTTTCCCCCATGGGCAAACTATGCCCCAAAAATGAGGATATCATCCCATGTGGGGGGTGACCCCATCCCCATGGAGACGAATGGGCGTAAATAATGCCCAAGATGGGGGGACCCTGCGTGTGAGGCATGGGGCCAGATCACAGTTTAACATCATGTTTTGAGGATGAAGTGCTTGGCAGTTTAACATCCTGCAGCTCAAATGAGGTGGGTTCACTCTGCACCCCTAGTACATACATAACTGGTACCCTCTGCTCCTTGTGGGAGGGAAGGTATCAGCAAGGGCATCATGAAGTTGGGTCACAGAGTGAACCATCTAGTGGTCCAAATTAGTGTGTCTATGAAAAGAAGAAATAGCTGTTAGCATGCCTATGTGAAGAAGCATGATTCAAAGCAACACAATGGGAAAAACCACACAAAGGACCTTGAGGTTACTTCGTACGAGCCTAGAAGGTTGTAATGGAAAACAGCGCTTGGTGTGTTTTCCTCGGGTGTGTGCCCGGGGCATCCAGAAGGAGTGCATCAGGTGCCTTTGTAGGGAGGCACCTAGGGAGCATCATGGTGAGGGGTCCCGGGGGTTGCACGAAAAGAAATGGTTGGCATGTGAAACACCAGGGTTGCAAGTAATCGGGCAAGAGGGATATCACGTGGCTAGTAGGATCGCGCACAAGGGTAATGAATTTTGTGTGAGTGGAAAAGGCCGCACCCAAAGGTAATAACGAACCCAGTGAAAGGATTTGCATGCAATTGGACCGTTTTTCACGCAATGGAAGGAATTGTGCACAAGGGAGGAACCCTGAAAGGTTTGTAATTCTATTTATGCCAGAGGGATTGCGCGCAAAGGCAGATCACAGGGTGAGGTGGTGCGAAAAAGATCAGTACCTGAAGGCCATCTTGTGCGTGAGGAAGTCTGATTTTGTGCACGAGATCCGGTTCGAATTCCGCAACCCCAAAATGGAAGGGGTCTCCTTCTATTTATAGATATCTGGAGGCGCGGAATTCAGGGGGCACGAAAAACTTGAGTGCCATCAACAGAGGTGCGGAATGTTAACCGCGTAGGGAAGGTGTTTGAAAGTATTTCGCGCCTGCACCAGGGACCCTTCATGAATCCCAAACCCCTTCCACGTGGCACAATTTTTTTCGTGCGCATTCTCCTTTTTTCGCACATCACTTCTGGGACCTCCGGACAGAGCCTCCAGGTCCGAATATGACTTCTCTTGGTCATTTCAAAACTACCTTCAGTAAATACGGACCTTTCGGCATCTACAAATTCCCCCCCCCCCACTCGGAATTGGATAAGCAAGGGGTTGCAATGATCGGATTCTGAGGGAAATGCCGAAACGCCGAAGTGTCGGGCTTCATGGGCCTCCAACGCGCAAAAAATGGTGTGGCGTGCAAAACTTCAGCTGGCGTGGAAAGATATTTATGCACGGTGAGGAACCCTGGCGTTTCCTATAAAAGGAGACATGTGTCCCATGATCCGTATGCAACTTTCTCGAGCGATAGGTTCAGAGCTCTCATGCGTGCAATTTTCTCTGCGTCTGTGCGTACAAACCGCTTTGGAAGCGCTTAATTGCTCCGAATTTTGGCTGTATTTATGCACAAAACCTAGGATTTTCCACACTGGCTTCTTTGATTTCATGCCCAGCTTCTAAATTTCATGCAACACATCCAGATTCCGCGCAATACTCTCGAAGCACTTGGTTGGAAAAAGATGGCCCCAAACCAAGTAAATGAGCTGGAAGCCGCCACTCGCAGAGCTGAAATGGAGGTGAACGAGGAGGTTTCTGGCGCCATGGTGGTTGTCTCCAACAACCATACTCTGTTTAATCTTCTATCCCACGCCCATAAGGAGTACCCTCTTTCCAACAACCTTCCACTATGGAACTTCGGAATTTTGGAGGAGGTTCCGCTACCGGGCATCGAGGATGATACACCGCGGTCATGGGTGACCCGTGAGGATGACCTTCCCCGATACAATATCACCAAAAATGGACGTCCTTCTAGAGAAACTAGGCACATGGATGTATAAGTCATAAACCTGAGGACTAGGATCATTGTTGGGGGTGATCTTGTTGCGGAGATTTCCCCAGCCCTCTACGCAAGCACGTTCCGTCGGAGCATGACAGACGATACTAAGGGCTGGCTGCAAGATTGGGATTTGCGGTCTGAAGGAAATTTCACCAGAGAATGGGTCTTGGCATACTGGGTGCGCCATACGTGTGACCAATTCGGGGTCGAGCTGTGGAACATTGGTCTATTCAAGGTGGTGTGGACGTCATAGGTCCACTTTTACCGTCAGCCTTAGCTCGGGCCGGAGCTATTCACCAGGTGGTCCCATGACACCAACACATTCCATCTTCACCATGGAGAAGTTGGAATCAGTCTCTGGGATGTCCACTGCATCAGAGGTATCCCATTGGAGGGATATCAATATGACGAGTTCCTTCCCCCAATGAACACCTGGGGGGAGAGATCACGGACCACCATGCTAACGTGGCATCTGCTGGAGATGGCCAAAGAGAGGCTGGTGGTTAAGGACTTCCTGAAGGACATCACCTATAAGGATTGGTTCAGCCTGTTCTTGGAGAAGGAACAGGCGGTCAAGATGCCGGGATGGGGAAAACGGTGCCCAACCACGTCTCAGAGGAGCAAGAATGGATCGTATTGGAGGATCCTAGAGGCGGGGCAATACCAATCATGGGGATACCACATTAATGTGGCCCGGGACCCGAATTTTCAATATGTCGGGTTCCTATCCACATTCATGAGTGGGTGGCTCCTTCCGGTGCGGGACACAAGGATGGGCGTCCGTCCAGCAACCCTGGTGATGGTGGGCACCATGACTGCCAATAAAATGTTTAATCTGGGGGTCCTCATGCTGTTTGGGTTGTACGCCATTCTAGGATGCCTCTCAAGAGGGGGTCACTTCGGAGGGTGTGCGACCCCTTAAATATCTTCCATGGATGGGTGGCGGCTCGTATTGGTGGGTACACTTTCCCAAACTCCATTCGCCCTCTGGGAAATGGCCTGTGACCATATCTGATGAACATTGTCGGGGTCCTGCCGATGACACTAAACAAGGAGGGAGTAAGGATCAGAATTGGTAACCATTCCAATTTCAACTTCATCCCATTCCACACGCCGACTGGCCAAATGGTAGTCAACAGGCTAGGCTCACTGGAATATGAGGAATACTTACAGAGCATCCGAGGCGGGGTTCTTGTGGCTTGGATTGATGGGAAGATCATTTGCGAGACATAAGTTCCATCGCAATTCTCCAGACAGTTCGGGTGCCTCCAGTGAATACCTAAGAGGGTATTTATGGATGTCTGGGAGGAGAGGAATCCCTTGGTCCTTCGCCAGATGTGGTTAATTATCACAACTTATGGATCTTGCTACGTCGTTTCCCTTCCTGCCACCAGGGCCGACGCTGGCCTATCAACTGAGTATGCCGAACACTGGGCCATATCATACCCTGAGGTGCTTTTGCGCAAGTAATTTCGGAAACTCGATTCTACCAGCGTGGAAACCGGGTGACGAGAGAGAAGGAAAGGTGCCACTAGAAGGGGGACTAGGAGTGCGCCAGGCAGCGATGCCTGCACAGGCTGGGACCTCAGCAGCGGGGACATCGCTTGGTGTTTCTATGACCATGCTGTCCGGAGGAGGGTTACATGGGGAATCCAGAGAACTGAGGGAAAAGAAGATAAGATATATGCTCCAACCTTCTCACGATGCAATATTCCTGGCATTGTGGTCGGCCTAGATGACCCTACGACAGTCGATGAGCACTGAAGCCCTCTGGAAGAAGATAATGCAGGACGAGGTCCAGCTACCAGAATTCGGGCTCATTCGGGTTACCAATTGGGTAAACTTTTATCGATGGAATGCTTACATGAAGGCCATGGACATGTACGCGTGCCAACAGGGTCAGCGCATGGAGCCATCACTCTTAGTGAAAGTGATGCTTGGTCTGGGGCATGATCCTGAACAGATGTCGTCGGAGTATGATGACGGTGGTGGCGAGTCGAAGGGAGAGGAGGAGATAGGAGAAGACGACGGATCTCAGGGAGGGTCCCACCAAGGGACCCTGCAGGAGAGTGGCGAGATTTTCACCTCCGGTATAGACATAACTGAGCTGCTCGAGGTCTGTCTCTATCCTTATTTATCCTCCTTCTTTATCCACTCTCTTTTGCAATTTCTAATCCATTTCTCTATCTCACTCAGGAGCATATAGGTGCTGATCAGGAATCCCAAACAGAAGAAGGATAAGAGGCACCCGTGGGATAGGATGGGGCTCTGACACCCATTATAGAACTTACAAGCGCTAAGGGGTCTCCTTCCATGATAGCTTTTGTAGTTTCTAGAACAATGGAGGCTGGCGCTCTTGGTTCCTGTAAGTTCCTTTCTTCACTACTGGTACTTACTGTTAGAGAACTCAACTAATCAGGATGCTCCATGTATAGTGATCTCGGTGTTGGAGGCTCATCGGGCTGGTGAGCCCAGTCCATCCGTGAGTGAATTAGTAGCGGACGTATTGCCTCCTCTAGAACATTCTTCCCAAACTGAGTCGGCCCTGGAAATTGGTGAACAGGGGGAGGCGGATATCAGTGGTGCTGACTTTAGAGCGAGGCCGGAAGCTGAAGAAGGCACCGCTGGTGTTAGGCTGAAAGATGAAGGTCTCTCAGATGTCAAGGATCCTATTCTTCAGGAAGGCATCGCTGAGGCAGACCCTACTAATGACCTTATGGATGTCTTCCCTATATATCAGCCCACTAATCCCGAAGAAATAGATGATTCAGATTCGGAAGCGGCTGAGGAGAGCCGGACGACATGGCGCAAAAGGTGAAAGTGCATCCAGCATTTTCTCAGGCAGCCTCTGGCGGATTGGCTGAGGCAGATGGGATCACTCCAGACCTGGATGCATTTTCTGTGCGCCAGAGGGGCTAACGCTCAATGCCTTCATCTGACGGTCTGTGATTACATGGCCGAGAAGATACGTGAGAGTTTCCAGTGCACCAACATTGCCCAGTGTTAGGAATAATTAGTGAGAACCCGAGTGTTCCTGATGGCGGACCAAGAAGTCTGATGCCTTGAAGAGAAGGCGAAAGAGAAGGAGACCTTAATTATAACCTGCTCTGAGCTCGTGGAGCAACTAATGACCCAACTTTCTGATTCCCAAGAACAAATGATGAAGGCGAGTCACCAGATGACTGTGCTTCAAACTGAACAGGAGCGGGCACAAGCTATGGTTGGGGAACTATGCTCTATGGCTGGTGATGAAGAGAGAGTTTTCAGGGGATTGTAAGTAGTCCTGGATGCCACCAGCCAAACGGTAGTGGCATTGAAAAGATCTCTCCAAGATGCTGACCCTTGGGGGGGGGCTGTTTTGGCTAGCTCATGAACATTTTTCTTCCAATGCATGGACAACTCCATATATTTGTACCTTTGGTTTAATACTCTCAACCATAATCCCAAAATAAATTAAAATTCATCCCTAATCTCATGTAGGTCGTACCCAATGTGGGAAATAATGGATGCTCGTATTATCATTTCGTTGGACCATGGGGGCCTCATCCAAGCTTCAGGCATTCGAAATCAAGCCCGGTTTTCTAAGGAGAAGAGGGAGGCCTAGCCGAAGGGAGGGGACCTCGGACCAATCGATGTATCGTCTCTTTAATGTGCTCTAACACATGAGCAGGGAAGTGCTAGGGGCATTGAAATCAGTCCAAACAGAGGGTAATGGAAAATGTGAATCACGTTACCCCAAATTCAGAACACGGTGAGGGAGGCGTGGAAATGAGGAATAACTTCTGACCATGATCGAAAAACAGCACCCATGTTGTGTCAGCCTGAAATGGGGATGAAAAATGAGAGTTGACATGTGGCCATGTTTGCAACATGGGACCTAACTCAAATATAGTCCATTAGTCTTCCATAAAATTGGCCCAGGACAGCAGGAGGACCATAGGTCGAGCATCCATACCGTTAGTGGGTCCCTTAAAACGTGATTAGATTTTAGGAACGTTGGCCCAGGACAGCGGGCGGACCATAGGTCGAGCATCCATACCATTAGGGGGTCTCTTCAAATGTGATCATCTTTCTGGAACATTGGCTCAGGGAAGAAGGTGGACCATAGGTCGGGCATCCATACCATTAGGGGATCCCTTCAAACATGATTTTTTTTTAGAATGTTGGCCCAGGATAGCAGGCGCACCATAAGTCGGCAATCCATACCATTTGGGGGTCCCTTCAAATGTGATTAGCTTTTTGGAACATTGGACCAGGACATCAAGAGGACCATAGGTTGGGCATCTATACCGTTAGGGGGTCCCTTAAAATGTGAAAAATAATGAGGATCCGAATAAAGGGGGCACACAAAGCATGGGAAGCGAAGTGGTGGTTTTTTCAAACATAATCCAACACTCTTGAAACAACGCCACCGCAACGAAAGCACATTATGCGGGTGCATTAATCTGGCCACGGAACATCCCTACATTATAGGACCTCTCAGGTGAGGGAACCATTTCTTCCCACATCATTATGTGTCATCTTGAATTTGTTCAGGGAAAATGATGCACTTACGCAATTCACCAGCGTGTTAGGTGAGGAAAGGATGGGAATTGCGACTCCCTGTGCTGGACCTGAGACAAAAATGTTCGAGCATTCCTATATATCCCATAAGGATGGGAATCATGCCACATTTAGTTCTAGAAAGAATCTTAGTTTAAGGTCTTAGAACTCAGACTAGGGACCTGCAAGGAAGGTGGGAATCACATGACAAGGTGATTATGAAACCTGACGTGAATGAGGACATGAGCCCAGTTCCCATGTATTCCTTGATCAGGTAGCATGGTATGGTACTAGTTCAAGAAATAAAAGAGGCATTTGGGTCTAACCCTCAAACCAAAGGAAGAAGCATTTGATGTTTCTTGTTTGTCCGTGAGGGTGAATGGTTTTTCTTTGTGAAGCGACAAGCCTAGGGTGGAAATTCTTGGCATCGCCACAACAATCAAGCCGTACACAGGCATTGAAAAATGGTAAGGTAAATGAAAAATACCCAACATGATTTCCTTTATGGAGACGTCATCACAATGCAGTTTTGTTTTTCATCGTGCGGTCGGGATGATATCAACACAGTTTATGGTCATGTGGTAGGACCAAACAACACAGTTTAAGATCTTATGGCATGGAACTGGGGGAATGCGGACGATGTGATAAAGCATACCAGACGTGGATGAGGACATAATCCCATACCATCACTGCATGAAATTCTGTGAGATGAGCCTCGGGCCAAGGGGCCGGTGAGGGTTTAAAGATCAAGGGGCAGGAGACACTAGCCTCCAGCTGAGCTGGGCCCGAAACATAATGTCGGGGAGACCCCTAATTTCCCGAGGGGATAAGGGTCAATATGTGCATGGTTCTTAGGGAAGACCCAAGACCATAATATTATATCTTGGATCGCGGGAGCCCCAAGAGATGCTGTAACGCAGCTTTGCCTGCCTGACGTCTGGAAGTGCACTGAGGGTTAGTGCAAGGAGTGTCGAGATTCCACCTTGAGACGATGGGGTGGAACATAATGTGAATCATGCAACCAACATTCAGGTCTTGAAGGAGTCAGTGTGATTATGGAGGATTACTGTTGACCATGATCTCAACACAACATCCTGTCACATTAGCCTGAAATTGGGACAAACAAATGAGCATCGACCGCTGATCATGATTCCAATGCGGGATTTGTATCAATTTTTTATCTGAAACCCTCGGGGGCGTTGGCCCATAATGGTAGAAGATCCCATAGGTATTTTATCCAGGCCATTCATGTGGGTCCCTTCAGGTGTGAACAATAATGGGGACCCGAATGAAGGGGAGCCCAAAGCTTGAAAAGTGGGCGGAAAATTCCTAAGTTGAATCTGACACTCCAAGTCCTAGACCCGAGTACTATGAACACATTAGTAGACCACGTAAAAGGGTCAAGGGGCTCAATTTGAGTGCAGTAGAAATATGGATGATTATCGGGGGAAGGGTTTATGGCACCAAAAACCTTGTACCACGCTTATATATCCCTCTCGTGGAGAGGGACAGGCCAAGAGGCCGATGTGACTGGGAGATCGTGGGATATCTTAAGAGACGGGGCTGGACCTAAAACCTAGATGTTCAGGCAGTCCTATGTATCCCATAAAGATAGGAATCAAGCCACACATAGTTCTAAAAGAACAGTTTAAAGTTGTGTAGGATGATGAAAGGCATTGCACCCAGGAATGTGTATTACACGGTGAGTAACCCAACGTGAATGAGGACATAATCCCACACCACACCACACAATCCCACAGGAGAGGGCCTGGGCCAGGGGCCTGAGGCTGGGCCTCAGTCAGGGAGGCCTGAATGGCTTGCAGTTTATCATCACATAGGATGAGCATGCAGTTTAAGGTCATGTGGGACAGTAGTGCAGTTTAAGGTCATGGAAGACCCATCAATTAGGGTCATGTCGGACCATCAGTTTAAGGTCATGACAGACCGTACTTTTTAAGGTCGTGCATGACCCTATAGTTTAAGGTCATGTAGGACTGTACAGTTTACGATCGTGGAGGACCGTATAGTTTAAGGTCAGGCAGGACCGTACAGTTAATGTTCGTGCATGATTGTACAGTTTAAGGTCGTGCAGGACCGTACAGTTTAAGGTCGTGTTGGACCGTACAGTTTAAGTCATGCAGGACCGTACAGTATAAGTTCATGTAGGACCTTATAGTTTAAGGTCGTGCAGGACCTTCTGGCTCAGGAAAAGTATTTCTTTAGGAACTTGGAATTGGTTGGAGGAGTTATACGCTCACCATCATTGGCCACCACGAAGTATGCTCCATTAGGGTACACCTTATGAACAATGAAAGGTCCATCCCATTTGGGCTCCAACATGGGAGGTTTCCTGCCGGGGATCATTGGCGCCCGGAAAGCCAAGACCAGGTCACCTTAATGGAAGGAGCGGAGGCGAACCTTCTTGTTTAAGGCTCTAGCCATCCTGCTCTGATGCCTTTCCAGGTTGTGCAAATCATGAATCCTATTCTCGTCCAGCACTTCCAATTCAGCTAGATGGATTTCGGAAACTCTATCTGAAGCATTCTGGTCATAGACCGCTATGTGAAATGAGGGCAACTGAATCTCGATGCGTAGGACAGCCTCAGTTCCATAAACCAGGGAATATAGGGTAAAAGGGTGGAATTACGAGTCATCATCCGATAAACCTAGTGGGCGTTGGGGATCTTATCCATCCAACTCTTCTTGTTATGAGCAACAATATTTTGTAGAATGTCAGAGAGGGTTTTGTTAAACACCTAGATCTCTCCACTTTCCTATGCATGATAGCGGGAGGTATGGTTATAGAAAATGTTGTACCTTGCATACAATTTCATCAGCTCGGCTGCTTGGAAATTGGTGTCGTTACCAGTGAGGATAACGTGAGGTAATCCAAATCGATGGATGATATTGGAACTCACGAAATCAGCGATAGAACGGGCCTTGACTTCCTTGAGCAGAATTGCCTTCGCCCACTTGGAAAAGAAGCGTGTAGCAGTCAGGATGAACCTGCATTGGCGAACTATTTCCGGTGGGTAAGGTCCTACGACATCCAACCCCCAGACTGCAAAGGGCCAAGAATACATGGTAGTGTGGATAGGCATTGTGGCCAATGTAAAAAGTTATCATGAACTTGGAACGCATGGAACCTCTTAGTGAACTCAATGTAGTCATGGACCATGGAGGGCCAAAAATACCCTAACCTCCGAATCTGGTGAGAATGTTTCGGCCTAGCCTGGTGAGCGCCGTAGGAACCAGCGTGGACATCTAGCATGACTTGTGGGATCTCAACTCCTTGAAGGAAATAGATGAGAACACCATCAAATACACATTTATAAAGGATCTAATCAAGGATGGGACCACTATAGAGAGTAAATGGTAATGCGTGATGTCAGATTCATTCGCACTCTTCTCGGTCTGACAGAAGATTACCGTGTTGGTGGTACTCGACCAAAAGTGTCCTCCAATCAGCAACTATTTCGATCGCCACATTTGAAGTACCCGGGGATCCTGATGTACGGGCACCAGTGGTAAGATGGATTACCCGTGGGCCGCGATCATCCTCCGGGGTAACAGGAGTGATGACTCTCTGGTGATCCACATGGATAATTAACTCATCCTATTCGGGATCTGCGAGTGATGCAGCCAAACTGGCCAAAGCATATGCCCGACCATTCTGCGACCGAGGAACATAAGTAACCTCCAGCTGAGAAGGGAGCTAAGCCATTAGCTGAAGATTATGATCTAACAATGGTGAGAGATCTGGTTTCCTGACGACATAGTCACCATTGACCTTCTTGATGAACAGCTCAGAGTCCCCTTTCATATGCATATGGGGCGTGCTGACCTCGACGGCTAGGTTGAGGCCAGTGATGAGGGCCTGATACTCCGCCTCATTTTTGGTGTAGCCCTTTGACAACATGAATGAGTATGGTAGAATGGATTGAGCCAGAGTAATGAAGAAGACACCCATGCCTAATCTGTTGAGCCTAGGTTCATTGAGTCTCCTCTCGGTGGGGCTCTAGGAGGTGTCATCAAAGTATATTATCCAACATGGGACGATATGATCGACTGAGAGGATTGCCTCATCAGGAAAGTCCCAGTACAGGGATTGATCCGTGGAGGTTGGATGGGAAGCTAGAAATTCTACCAATGCATGTCCTATGATAGAATTCTAAGGAATAAACCTAATGTCGAACTACTGGAGGATCACTACACACCGTGCCAGTCGACTAGTCAATATAGTTTGGTTCAGAATGTACTTCAGTGGGTCTACCCGAGAAACCAGTTGTACCTCGTGATGCTGCAAGTAGTGCCGTAATTTCTGTATGGAAAAAACAAGCTCAATATAGCTATTCTTGAAGGGAGAATATCTGATTTCCGTATTGAGGAGAATGTGGCTGAGGTAGTAGAGGTTTTTCTTTGTTCCCTCGTTGTTCTTCCGGGCAAGAAGGGCACCCGGGGACTGTTCCAGGGCGGTCACGTAAAAGCCCAGTGGCTTCTCAGAGACAGGTGGCATCAAGACCAGAGGCTAGATTATATATTGCTCTATTTCCTCAAAGGAGGCCTATAACTCATCATCCGATTCATAGGTGGTCCTTTCTTCATGATTAGGGAAAAGGGATTACACTTACCAGCCAGATTCGCAATGAATCGGCTAATGTAAGCTAAGTGGCCTTGAAAACCTTGAAGCTCTAGAATATTGCTCGGGGGATATATATGGATGATTTCCTTGAACTTTTTTGGGTCTATCTCAATGCCTCTATACCTAACAACAAAGAAAAGGAATTTGCTGGAGGTGACCCCGAAATCACACTTCAACGGGTTCATCATCAAGTGGAAAGAACGGAGGAAACCGAACACTTTCTCAAGGTCCTTGAGATGGTCCGGGTACTGGCGAGATTTGACCACTAGATAATCCATGTAGAATTCCACCAATGTTCCTAGAATCAGCTTGAATATTTGATGCATGGCATGCTGATAGGTGGCACCTGCATTCTTCAGGCCGAAGGGCATAACCTAATAATAGAAAGTACATTGGGGTTCCCTAAAAGCTATGGATTCTTCATCTTCGAGGGCCATCCGGATATGGTTATCCCCAGAGTATCCATCCATGAAGGAGAGGTCTTAGAACTCGGTCGTGGCGTCAATCAACAACTCTATCACCGGAAGGGGAAATTCATCCTTCAGACAGTGAAAATTGAGGTCACAAAAGTCAATACAGACCCTGATTTGTCTGTTCTTCTTCTTGAATGGCACAATGTTGGCTAGACACATGGGATACTGGTCTTCCTTAACGAAGTTTGATTTGAAGAGCTTATCAACATCAGCCTCAACCAAGGCACCATGAGAAAGTTGCATCCTTCTGGGAGGATTCTTGAATCCACGATGACTTGCTGGAAGACCGAGGTGGTGGACAGCTACCTGAGGATCCAATCCTGTCATCTCATCATAACTCCAGGAAAACACGTCACAATGTTGTTTATGGAAGCCTATGTACTGCTGCTACTCTTTGGGGGGGCATTGCGGCATTGATAAAGGATGGTCTCGGATCTACCTCGCTACCATGGTTCACCTGTACAAACACATCAACTGTGGCTGAAACACCTTCCTCAAAAGTGGGAGGAGCATTCTCTAGATCCTCTTCTGTATTCATGGATGGATCCTCCACATGGGGGGGGGGTTACATCGGAGCTAATAGACCCCGAGAGAATGCGGGTACTATCTTGGGTGGTAGTGGTTATGGCATCGGGGCCCTCCGGCGCTGCTGAGATCATAGCGATGAAGGCAGTTGACCCAATCTCATATAGCCTTCGGACCAAGGGGCCACACTTGATAATATCAAAGTAGTTGTAGCGTGTTGGACGGAGCCGACTTATTCTACCCTAGTGAACTGGAAGGTATGACGGACTGCTATTTCCATGAGATGGACGTCTCGATACTTGATGGGAGTAGGGGGCTCTGGGACCACTGGGGCATGATTCGTATAATAATACGAAGTGATATTCTGACGTTGCCTGGATTTGGGATCATGGTTCCCTTTTTTCCCAGAAATGACAAAACACTTCTCCATATATGGGGTTGTGACCTCCAACCGATGGATCGGGAAGACGTTGGCGTCATTCAGGTCTGCCCATGGGTCGGTTGTAGCGGTGACATGCTTGAATCCACATGCATGGACTTGTTTACCCTTGCTCTTGTAATAGTAAACGTCTATGTAGCGGGCATGATAGGAGGTGAAAATAGATGCATCACCATGGAGCACGCCTACTCGACCTTTGAGGAAGTATTTGAGGCATTGGTGATAGGATGAAGGGAACACTACATGTAGGAGGAGGCATGGCCTTCCCATCAATGCGTTGTACGCGATGTCCTGGGAGACAACCATGAATTCGGTGCTGGAAATTAGGCCACCAAACTGGGTCTTCAAATAGATCTTGCCGACCGAGGTCTGCTCTATCTTTTCATATCATTGGATTCTTAAATCAGATTGAGTTAGGTAATCCTCAGATAACCCTAGATTCTACAGTGTTTGTATCGGGATAAGGTTTATCCCGGAGCTGGTATCAACGTGACAGTGATAGACTTCCACGCCATTGAACTTGCTATTTATGTATAGTGGGCGAATGTTCCCTAGTATAGGAGGGTCTTCATCTTCACCAGATAATGAGATAACTACCTGGAATTCGACGTTCTCAATTGCCTCGGCGTGGAAGGCTTCTGCAGCTGCTACCTCCGTCTCGAACTGGAGGGGGCTTCTTAAAGACTTAGTGAGTGCCTCACGCATATCTGGTGATAGAAGAAGGGCTTCCAGAATGGAAATCCTTGTTTGGATATCGGCAAGGTTCTTAAGAACATCGTAATTCTGTGCTAGGTGTGAACCTCTACTTGCAGGAAGTCACTCTGTAACTGGGGGCATGGAAGTCCTTGCCAGCTGGACAGGCGGCTGACTGGTACTAGGCATATCTCACTATCCACTAGTAGATTCCTAGAGAGTGGCTTCTGAATGAGGACCAGAAGGCAGGGGTCTGCTGGTGGTAGGGAGAAGCTGGTTGTGGCAGGGCCGATGTGGTTCCGCCTGATCCAGTAACACAAACAGTGGTGGAGGCGGACCTGTCAACACTGGATGAAGGGTTCGTGTGTAATGCGCTCTGTACTAGGCCTGTTGTCTGGTCTCAGTGGCATGCACGGCTTGGCTGGAGGTTCCAACTTTCATGCCCCGGAGACCCATATGGTCACAGTTCCACCGACGTTGGCATCAGATGGGGACATTGGGAAGGACTAACTGGCGTTCCCCATTGTCAGTAGTCAAATAGGGATTTACCAACTCCACAGTGTTAACAGAAGCGTACCATGGACTGTCACTTGAGGATTCATCCACACTTGGGAAGAGTCTTGGAGGGATCCCCATTTCTGGGGGCATAAAGTTACCAAGAGTTCTGGTCAATGATGGCATTGGTAGGGCGCGTTGTTTCTTCTTGCTCCGCCGATGCTTTCTCTTTTGGGAAGAGGCTGGCTGAGACGATGATGCCGAAGTACTAACCGTATCTTATGAGGGATCTGGATGATTCAAGCATGCATGGATGATGCTGTGGGTGTGGGAGACCACCTTGTGGGCCATCCAATCATTATACTTCTGGGACCCAGGGTCGGAAACCTGCTACCATTCACCTTTGTCGCCGCTACTGCAACCCGATCTCACAAAGACACCTGCCACTTGTGCTGGGGTTGGGCCCAACCTGACTATATTTTTGTCAATATGGTCTTGGATCCAGTCATTAAACATATATCATTGCTTGATGGTGTTCCCCAGGACCTGGTGATAAGGGCAGTAGTTGGGGTGATCAGTGAGACGCCCCTCTTGTGGCTTCTGGCACTCATGCACCCGCACGATTCCCTGCTCTATGGTGCTGCGGAAGTAACCCGGGACCTGAGCCTCTTCAAACGAGTAGGTCTGGTTCCTTTTGTCCTAAAGGGGGTCATCTGGGAGGCTAACCCTAACGGGGGGCCGGAGGAGCATGCTGAGGAGGCGGAACTTGATTATCTCACCTAGGTGGTGGCGGCGTGTTATGCGGAGGCGCTTGCCGATATTGAGGCAGTCGCAGTTGGGATGGAAGTTGTGCCATTGGGGGCGGACCCCTATGGGGATGTGGAGATGGTGCCACTGGTAGAAATTCTAGCTACCTGGGGTCCTCTATCTGGGCCATAGCAGTGGGATCGGCTCTGGAAGATCTCCTTGCTGGGATTACAGGAGGCAACGAGCGTGCCTGACTGGCCTGTTGCAGGGCTTCTTTGAGGCGCTGGGCCTTGTCAGAGAAGTCCCGGAACACTACGGGGTAATTATAAGGAATCAAAGAAAGAACCAGCTCCACCATGACATTCCCTATGCACATTGTCATCAATTTATCCTGAGTTAGTGGAATGTCAAGGGAGTATGTGATCCCCTTCCACCGGGCGATGAAGTCCACGACTCGCTCATCGGTTCTTTTCTTGCACCTGAAGAGTTCTGCGATGTTCATCTTCCTGGTTGTGGAACTAAACAGGTACAGGAATTTCCTACTAAGTTTCTCCCACCTAGTCATAGATCTAACATGGAGCTGGCTGTACCAGACGAACGACAACCCCTCCAATGTCTGAACAAAGAAATAGAGCTTGGCGGCCTCCTGCTACGTTGGAGTCCCTAACATAGGCCCACACCTTGAGTTTTAGTGGTAAAGTTGTTGTGGAGGGTCTCATATCCCATTAAAGGGGGAGAAATTGGGGTTCCCAAATCCTGGGGGTGCTGGCATGTCATCCACCCACGACGGGTACGGCTTTCCGTCTAGTGGGATCGCAACCTGCCAGGTTTCAAAAGCCTCTCGGCGAGCGATGAGTGCCGCCATCAGATTTTCTGGACATGGGTCCCTATCCCAACGAGGATCCCTAAGCACAAGCGCATTGCTGGGATCTTCAATTCGGTAGAAAAACATAGCAGCTCGTGGGCCGGCAGGTGGAGAAACCCTTGAGGCAGTAGGAGGAGCCCGAGCGGGGACTCTTGGGTGTTCATGCCCTCAGGGGGGTTTGGAGAAACATATCGCTCCTTCTTTCCATGAGCTTCGGCCTCTCCTCTGTTAGTGAAAATGACCTGATCAAGGTTTCTTGGGAGAATCTCGCTGAGGGGTAGTTGTTCTTGACCCTTCTGCCCCGACCTAGGATCACCGTAGTCGGGCCGCCGCTCTGCAATGAGTTTAGCTAGAAGCTCTTCAACCAACCTTTTCTCCTCAGCAAGCTGTTGGCACAACGTGGCTTTCTTGGGATCTTCCTCTTCCTTTTTCACTGAGGCAGACGGGTTGGAGAGGTTGACAGCCCCAATGTGCTCTTTACCCTTTCTGACATTCCGGCTCCGTATTAACGCAACAGTGGGTGCGGGGAGACCTAGGAGGTTCTTCTATTGATGATTAATCATCCCTGATGGGTCCAGTGGAAGATTTTCCTCAAGGGGTAAGCTCCCATCAAGAAGTTCCAGATCGTCCCCCTCTCCCAACAGATAGGCCATGTTGATCACTACTGCCCTTAGGGGAATTTCCTCAGAGCCGCCGAGTGAGTCGGGCTGACAGCGAATCACACTAAATAGAAGGGCAGCGTATTTCCCCCATCCACAGACATGCACGTGGGGGTGGCCTCCTCGAAAACTTTTCGGAGTACTGGAAAACTCTGAACGCATTGTTATTAGAGGGACTTATGGTGGCTAGGTGACTTGGGGTGCCGGACCGCGGGGAGTGTGGCCAGGCCGACCCGATGACATTGCTCACTGATATCCTTGTGGTGTGCTTGGCTCCCGGGATAAGTCACTTACTGGTGGCGAATAAAGAAGTGAGTCGGCTGGAGGTTCTGGTGGAAACCTTCAAACTCTCCTGGGGTGGGTGATTCTAGTATATCAAAATCTAACCCAACGACTGGCTAAAACTTCTCATGGAAGTGGACTGTAGCGAGGATGGTCCAGAAGCTCCATGACTTAGGTTCAGGATCCGGCCACTGATGGCCCCGCTCATCAACTAGGAGTGGTTGAGGATCTGGCAGCGGTGTCGAGGCAGGCCTTTGGGCCGGTGGGTTGGCTCGACGGAGAATACGACGAGTAAGATGATTGGCCGCTGAATCCAAGGTCATCCTCCAAGGGTTGTAGTGACCTGGCTTCCACGTCACGGTAGGATGTACTGGCGAACGGGCCTCCTTTCATAGTGTCGGTGCTCACTGGGGGTGTGCTATGTCATGACTCTTCCTCCATAGACCCCCAAAAAATCATTCCACCATCTCTATCCAAGGTGGAAGGTGCTTCCGGAGAGGCTAATGGTGACTTTAAGTTCGATCCCTTGGGGTATGCCAAGTCCTCGTCCTCCTGTATATAACATCGGAGGGAGGCAGGGATCATATGGATCTCGTATTCGGGGAGTATGAGGCTAATCTGCCGCATCCCTATCCCAGCCCTTGACTCAGAGGAATCAGGAGAGGGCTCCATCTCCGAGTCGTAATCCACCTCGGAGTCTGAGAAACATACTGTATTTATTTCCATCTGGCCCTCCCTGGAATTTCTCATACAGCGATGACGACCCACCTTCCTGCACCTGGGTGGCTCCTCGGGGCAGGTCTGATTTCCATCATGGAGTCCTCTGACTGCACTAGTGCTGGGGTGGAGAGAATTGATGGCCGGGGTGTGGGGAGCACTGAGGAAAATGTCAAAAGGGACATGGTGAGGACCTCCATGTGGGTGAGTTACTGGATAAACAAATGCTTCATACTCGCAGCCTGCAGTAGTGGAAGTGACCCTATACCTAGTGTAGTGAGCGCTGGAGAGAGCCCCTCCCAGAGTCTTTCTATCATGAGGAAGCCCCTTAACTAAAGAGTGGGTGGTGCTCGGATGGCCTCCAGGCCGAAGTTGGAATTAGGGAGGGACCAGACCTTCCAGAATGGTGGCACGGAGTAGGCCTTCACGCTGGATGACACTACTGTGAATTGGTCGGCAGCAGCCATTGCCTGTGCCGGTGACCGGGAGAGTTGACCAAACCTGCTCATGGGGTGTTTGGGGCCTCGATCCGGATCAGGCATATAACTACCCCTTCTCAACGTGTGAAGGGGTTTGATGAAATGAGTTAGTGGTGGCTCAGGCCACAGTGGTCGCTGACGTTGATGCCCTGGGGCGAGCATCTTCTTCCGCTCGTGCTCGATGATGGAATCAGGTCATATGGGTTGGAGCCGATGATGCAGGCACATGGATTGCCTGCTCCTCGGCTCGGGGAGTCGGGCGATGGCACCGACGCGACCTGGAGAGGTCCTTTGTCGTGAACCATTGAAGCGGATCTCCGATTGGGCCAACCCAGACATCCCCTACCGTGTCGGCGTAGGGGAGGGTGGTGTCAAGGTGTTCCACGGATAATCTCCCAAAATGGTTGAATGTCGAGGAGGGGAGCAGCAGCTCCCTGCATGGCCCTCAGGTGCGGTTTTGGCGGTGAGGCGCAGCTGCCTCGAGGTCCAAATGGGCCATGTCCCTGGTGGGGATGACCCACTCTTCCTCGTACATACACACAAGTTCATTGATCACACTTTTTTGGATAATCTCTTATGGGGAGAGGGGGCGTGAGTTCCCAACAATCGTGGTGGTCGGATGAGCTGTGGAAGAGGGTGGAACCGAGCGAGGTGGCCGCGTCGGTACTGCCCCTACCCCTGCGATGGTGGGAAGGTGGCAATCGAGCACCCGATGCAGTGATCTGATTCCTGAAAGCAGGGATATGAATCCATTAACACTGATAGGAAAAGGAATCGACAACTAGTAGCCCAACGCCATTCCTTTATTCGTGGTCGGTAAGAGGTATCCACACTAACAACGTCGCGGAATGGAGTGCTCAATATCTTGACTTCCTCAACCCCTGGTGGGTTTCACGTCCTAGTGTTGGGTTCCCAGACCTAGTGACATGCTAATATTCTGATGCCCCAAACGCTACCAATATCCGTATTGGGGAGAAGAGATTCACGTCGGGTTCACCATTTTCTGTTTTCAATGCTTTCGTCTGGGCGTGCGCATCCGTCTGTGGAGGACGCACTGCTTGTTACCTCGCATTTCTGCTTTCCAAAGGAGTGTGGAATCCGCTCCTTATTCAGGGAAGTCTGCTCCTAGATCATAATGGGATTATGGGATGTCGGTTCTTCCTTTCGTGGATTCCTCCTGGGAGCTTATCACCTTGTACGAGTCTCCCTCATAGATTTAATACGTGTTTCATGAATCTCGTTCCTGGTGCCATATCTTCATGGACACCAGTTAATTACGCTGCTTCCATCGAGATGCTCCAAGGGGTCTGGTCGGGGCAGAAACCTTTGGTTTGGGTATTGGCCATGCTGAGGTATCATTGGCGTGTCTTGACGCTGGGGAATTGGCATGTCTTTGTTCTGTCCCTTATTATAGGGCTTCTCGAGGGTGTGAAAGCCCGAGGAATCCCACATCAAACGCGGGGAATTGTATTCCATAGACATTTCTATTAGGTTTTACTCATCTTCCCATGTTTAACACAGGGTATGCCATAAGTTTAATGTCTAGTGGAGATGGATCGGGCTGATCATAACACTGACTAGAGTGGATCAGATTGAAGAACCCCCTGGAGGGAACACTGATATTGGGACTGACACATGGGTGGCTTCTCGAATGTTGTAGAGTGGAATGAGGTGGTATGATCCCACCGGTTTGTGACAGCCCAGATAAGAATCGGGATGGGTGATGAAGTGAAGGGTCTTGAACCTTGTGGGGGCTTCCTACGTATCCCCGTGGCAGGGAATAAATGTCCGTGTAGTTCGAGTGGTATGGTGGGACACCTGATAGGGAAACCCATGAGAATGAACCATGGATGAGAACCATAGGGACTAAGAACTCCGAGATAGGGCATGAGCTACCTGAGGCATGTGGGCTTGAGGGATAGGTTAGGATGAGACATGGGTGTTTGGGTAGAACCTCGTGGAGGCTTCCTATGTATCCCTGTGGCAGGGAATCAAAGTCCACGTAGTTCGAGTGGTACAGTTTAACATCCGGTGGGACGGGGCACTTGGGCCTGACGTTCTGAGACAACCCAAGGATATGGGGTCAGTGAACCGACGTGAAGAGGGACATGGGGTCCAGATGGATGGGGATTATGCTCTGAGATATCCCAGGGCAGTGGATCGATGGGGCTTACGCACTGAGGTGGCCCACAATGGTGGATGGATTGGTCTTACGCTCTGAGATGGCCCATGGTGGTGGATCGATGGGGCTTACGCTCTGAGGTGTCCCACAATGGTGGATCGATGGGTTTTACACTCTAAGGCGGCCCACAATAGTTGATCGATGGGGCTTACACTCTGAAGCGACCCACAATGGTGGATTTATGGGGCTTACGCTCTGAGACGTTCCACAATGGTGGATCGATGGGGCTTACACTCTGAGGTGTCCCACAATGGTGGATCAATGGGGCTTACACTCTGAGGTGGACCACAACGGTGGATCGATGGGGATTACGCTCTGAGGTGGCCCAAGTGGTGGATCGATGGGGCTTACGCCCTGAGGTGGCCCACAGTGGTGGATCGATGGGGCTTACGCTCTGAGGCGGTCTACAATGGTGGATTGATGGGGCTTACACTCTGAGGTGACCCACAATGGTGGATCTATGGGGCTTGCACTCTGAGGCGGCCCAAAATAGTGGATCGATGGGGATTACGCTCTGAGGTGGCCCACAATGGTGGATCGATGGGGCTTACGCTCTAAGGCGGCCCATAATGGTGGATCGATGGGGCTTACGCTCTGAGATGGCCCATGGTGGTTGGTGAACCGATGTGAAGAGGTTGGAATGACTGGGTGGTGGTCTTGAACCTTGTGGACGCCTCCTACGTATCCTCGTGGCAGAGAATCAAAGTCCACATAGTTTGGTTGGTACAGTTTGACGTCATGTGGGACAGGGCATGCAGTTTAACATCATGTTGGATGGGGGCATACAGTTTAGCGTTATGATGGATGGGGGCATACAGTTTACCATCATGTTGGACAGGGGCATACAGTTTAACGTCATGTCGTACGAGGGAATTCTCATGGTCTATGCCTACTCTAAGCCCATGTGAGTCATGCTCGGTGTTGGAAACAAGAGGCGATAGAGACATGACGATCACATCATGAAGGGTGCGTCTGTGGTAAGTGAAGAGGGGCTTACACGTTGAGTGGACCATGGTGTCAGGGCTTACTCCAGGATGGAAGCCTGAGGGCAACAGAGCACAAAGGGAGAGGGATTTGGGACCTAAGAAATGCAGATTCCCACTTCCCATCATGCTCTCCACTAGCCCTAACACTGGGGAAGTACGGAGGTGCATGGTTGCTACCATCCGAAAGAGGGGATAGGGGCTTACACCAAGGCGGCTGCCCTTCCCCTGTGGGAAAACACCGCCCCAACAAAGAGGATATCATCCCATGTGGGGGGTGATCCCATCCCCATGGTGACTAATGGGTGTAAAGAGTGCCCGACACGAGGGTACACTGCGTGCGAGGCACGGGGCCATATCATAGTTTAACGTCATGTGGTGAGGATGAAGTGCTTGGTAGTTTAACGACCTGAAGCTCGGATGAGATGGGTTCACTCCACACCCCTAGGACTTGCATAATCGATACCCTCTACTTCTTGTGGGAGGGAAGGTATTGGAAAAGCCGCCATGAAGGGGGTCACAGAGCGAACCATCGAGGGGTCCACGTTAGCATGGCTATGTGAAGAATCAATAGTCGTTAGTGTGCCTATGCAAATAAGCAAGAGGCAAAGCAACGCAATGGGAAAAACCCACCCAATAGACCTTGAAGTTACTTCATACGAGCCTGGAAGGTCGTATGGGAAAACAACGCATGTTGTGTATTCCCGTTGTGTGTGCTCGTTGCATCCAAAAGGAGCGCATCGGGTGCCTACATAGGGAGGCACCCGGGGAGCATCAAGGTGAGAGGTCCCATGGGTTGCGCGCAAAGAAATGGTTGGAATGAAAAACCTCGGAGTGTCGTGTAATCGGGGCGAAGAAATTGCGCGTGGCTAGTAGGATCACACAATAGGGTAATGAATTACGCGCGAGTGGAAAAGGTTGCACCCAAAGGTATGGCCACACCCAAGGAAATGGTTTCCGCGCAATTGGACCGTTTTGGGCACAACGGAAGTAATTGCACACAAATGAGGAACCCTAAAGAGTTTGGAATTCGGTTTAAGCTAGAGGGATTGCATGAAAAGGCAGATCCCATGGCAAGGGGAACGAAAAGGATCAATACCTAAAGGCTATCTTGTGCGCGCGGAAGTCTGGTTTCACGCATGAGAGTCGGTTCGAATTTCGAAACCTTGAAATGGAAGGAGTCTCCTTCTATTAATAGGCATCTGGCGGCATAGAATTTAGGGGGGCATGAAAAATTTGTGCACCAGGGACAGCGGCGCAGAATGTTAACCACACGGGGCACGGGAATTAAAGTATTTCACGCCTGCACTAGGGACCCTTCGTGAATCTAAGACCCCATCAGCGCAGCACAATTTTTTTCGCGCGCATTCCCCCTGTTTCACGCAACACTTTTGGGCCCTCCTGACCAAGCCTCTCGGTCTGAATATGACTTCGCTTTGTCATTTCAAAACTCCCTTCAGTAATTACAGACTTTTCAGCATCTACACTCTTAAAGGGGTTAAATTTGTTTAGACCAATGAGTGTGAAGAATGTTTTGAAGAAATGAAGAGATGATTAGTCAATGCTCCTATATTGACTCTACCATCGGGGAATGATGGATTTGTTATTTATAGTGATTCTTCAATGAAAGTACATGGTTGTGTCCTTATGCAGAATGATAGGGTCGTTGCCTTTTCATCATGACAACTAAAAATTCATGAGAAAACTATCCTACTCATGATCTTGAGTTAGAAACTATAATCTTTGCTTTGAAGATATGGAGACATTATCTCTATGGTGAAAAATGTGAGATATAAACTAATCACAAGAGTTTGAGGTATATTTTCTCATAGAAGGAACTCAACGTGAGGCAAAGGGGACGGCTTGAACAACTCAAATATTATTATTCCATAATACACTTCCACATGGGAATGACAAATAAGGTGGTAGATGCTTTGATAAAAAAGGATCATGGAGTTTTTAACAAGATGAGTGTTGAAAAGGATCCTATATACATGGATCTAGTAAATATGGATATGGGAATAACAATGGAAGGTGAAACATCAATGCTTTTTCAAATGGTTTCCAAACCATCATTTATAGAAAGGATAAAAAGTTCTCAGGCTAATGATGAGGAGTTTCAAAAGAAGATTAAAGCTGCGAATAATGGGGGATTGAGTGACTTCGAATATAAAGATGGAATTTTTAAATTTGGGAAAAGTCTTTGTGTTCCCGAAATACCTTATCTAAAAAGAGAATTGTTGGATGATGCTCATAGCCCCAATTTCTCTATACGCCCTTGGAGCACCAAGATGTAAAGAGATTTGAAGGAACATTTTTGGTGGGACAACATGAAGAGGGAGATTTTTGATTTTGTGTCATGATGTATTGTTTGTCAACAGGTGAAACCTAGAAGGCAACAGCCTGGAGGATTCATGAAACCTCTTCCCATACCTGATTGGAAATGAGATAATATTACAATGGAATTTTTCATGGGACTACCAAAGACTCCTAGAAGGAACGATGCAGTATGGGTCGTTGTTGATCATCTTACCAAGTCAACATATTTTCATGCTATAAGAGAATATTTACCACTTTAAAGGTTAGAAAGACATTATATTGATGAAGTTGTAAGACATCCTGGTGTACCCTGGTCATTTGTTTTTTATCATGATCCCTGTATTACATCATGATTCTGGAAAATTCTTCAGAAAGCCCTGGATACTAAACATCATTTGAGCACTACCTACCACCCTCAAACCGGTGGACACTCAGAACTAACTATTCAAACCTTAGAAGACATGTTGAGATCTTTCTCTTTTGACTTTCAAGGTATATGGGTTCAATATTTACCTCTAGTAGAATTTTCCTATAACTATAGCTTCCATTCTTGTATTCAGATGGCATCATATGAAGCGTTATATTGAAAGAGATGTCGCACACCAACTTGTTGGGATGATGTTGTTTATGGAAAACTCGTAGGCCCATAAATTTTTTAGGAAACAATGGAAAAGGTGGAGGTAATCCAAACCCACATCAAAGAAGCTCATAGTATGAAGAAGATCTATGTTGATAACCAAAGGAAGGATTTGTAATTTCAGGTATGAGATCATGTTTTCTTGAAGTTATCTCTATGGAAGGGTGTTATACATTTCATTATGAATGGTAAATTGAGTCCCAGGTACATCGGACCTTTATAAATCCTTGAACAAATTGGGGTTGTAACATACCATTTGGAAATGCCACTATGTCTCTCCAAAGATCATGATGTGTTCCACGTATCACTATTGAGAAAATACATGCCTGACTCAACACATGTACTTACCAATGAGGAATTAGAACTGGAACCCGATCTGTCTTATTTCAAAGAGCCTATCAATGTTCTTGATACAAGAGAACAAGTGTTGATAAACTGGATGACTCTTCTAGTAAATGTTCTTTGGAGAAACCATAACATGGAAGAGGCAACGTGGGAACCCGAGGAACTTATGATGAAGAACCACCCAAATCTTTTTATGTAGTAATATTTTGAAATTTTGAGGATGAAATTATTTAAAGGAGGGGAGAATGTAATACCCCAAGATTCCACAATATGTTTCCCTTTGAATAATATAGTAGCTTGTGTCGTATGAAACTTCGAGCTCAAACACACCACAACTAATCAAACTAGCTGTTATGAATAGTAATAAAAACTTTTTGAAATTATTTAAATTTTATCTTTCAAAATAGACCTCATTTTTGGATTTAGAATTTCGAAATTATCTTAGGTAAAATTTTTGGTATTTTTCCAAAAACATCCAGTTTTTGATGAATAGTGAAAATACTAAATTCTAATTAAAAAATTTTTTTTAATCAAAATACATTATAGTAATAAATTATACTATTGAGTGGGTATTATGTATAATTTGATTATATTTTTACCAGTTAATCCAATTTTGTCCATTGGACATAATTTCACATTTAAACTGGTCATAAGCAAGTGTCAATCTTTTGATAGTTATTATTTCTTAAAAACACGCTTTTTGTTTTGACTACGGGAATTAATTATAAATTAATTTCTACCACTTCTGTATTTTGAATATAGAAAATTAGATTCAATATTTAGAATCAGGAGATCAAAAATGTTTAAATAGGTATATTTTTTTATACATTTTGAAAAATAATTTCGGTAATTATTTTATTTACAATGGTTAAAGTGTAAATCCAGTAAATAAGGGTAAACAAATAATATTATAATAATATTAAATTAAACTAACATGTTTTCTAACCCTATTGGCTAATACATGTCCGACCATGGACATATTTGGGTAGATTTTGGGACCCCATGGTGCCACTTGTAAGTGATAATGACACTTTATATTAATTAAGTTAAAGTAAATACAAAAATGACACAAGCAGATATCTTTTAGAAAAAAAAAATTATATAGGGATATATATGTTATCTATTCGGCTGTAAATTTTAATTAGAAAGATGATATGATTTACTACATAATTTTATTTTATTTATAAAGTTTATACATTGAATAATTAAATTTATTTATGACATAATGATGATGTCATATTTTCCTTATTAATGAAAGAATCAAATAAATGGTATTATAGATGTTAAAATAAATATAACTTGATTGTTTTGATTCCATAAAAAAATTTAGAGGTTAATGTGACATTTTAGGATTGATTAAATAATTTTTTTCGATGTAATAATGCCTTTTAGAATTTAACCAAAACAAAATATCAAATAGTGTTAAAATTGACATAAATGTGTTTTTGAAACAATTATTATATTATTAATTGATATTCTATTCCTACAAATATAAAGTTTTTCCAAATGTCTTAAATAATATTATATATTTCAATAATTAACCACTTGAGGTTCTCTTGGAAGTTTATAGTAAGTTTATTAACCATATAATATAAAAATACAAAGAGACATGGTAAATGTCAAACTAATTAACTAAGAGTTTAATCTAAAAATAAGGTTAATATAGTGACCCAAACCTATCTATAATTTATAGGTTGAGTAGTTTTCTCCCAATACCCACCTTATCCTAGAAATAAATCATTTTGGATCCATTATAAACCGAAAATGATTTTATTATAAAATAATATTTCAATATTTTCATAAGGTGCCCCTCACCCCTCTTATAAAAGGGCACTGCCCCTTCTCTCAAATCCACACCTTCAAAGCCATTTGTATTGGCCAAACCCTACCCAAATATCCTATAATCTCTCCTAACTTCATCTTAGAGGCCTTCCTTTAGTCATAAAGCCAACCTAAAGTTCCCTTTTGATCAAACAAAAAGGAAGACCCCAAGAAGAGGTAAATATTTCATCTCCTCTATCAAGTTCCTTTCTTCTTTCACTTCCTCTTTCTTTGTTTTTTCCATTATAAAATAATAAATCCAGTATCTTTTATGTACTGTGATGGTATAATATATATTGTACAACCATATTCATTATTTTAACAATCCTTTGAATGATATATCACCATACGTGCATATGTACAGCTTACCTATAACACCTCGAGATTTTATGAAAAATATTATTTTTAATTTCATTGAAGTCTTGTGTTGTACGCTACACCAAAAGGAGCTTGCACTACACGCAACCCTGACTTGGATTTCATTACACGCAATCAATACCTTCTTTGATAGCGTGTGTAGTACGTAATAACGAGTTTCACGAAACGAGATATTATTATAATATTACTATGAACAAGCCATTATGAATAGTAATACCCACTTTTTGAAATTTTATAAATTTTATCTTTCAAAATGGACTTCATTTTTGGATTCAGAATATAGAAATTAGCCTAGGGTGAATTTTTGGTATTTTTCTGAAAACTTTCAATTTTTGATAAATAGTGAAAACGCTAGGTTACTATTCAAAAACCGACTTTTTATTTAAATAATTATTTATTTTATTTAAATTTATTTTAGGTCAAAATTGATACATAATACCTATATAAGTTCAATTTAAGACATTGGAGTCATTTTATAATAATTTTAGATATATAAAATTTTTATTGAACTTTTCACCGTCTTTTACCCACCTCCTAGGAGAATTAGCAAATTCACATAAAACATAATTTTACTACTTCTGTGAGTGGAATTTCGAAAATTCGAGAGACACGGTTAATATCAAGGACTAAAATGTGGTTCAATGAGATGAAAATAATTTTTGGTGAATAGTAGTTTTTTACTTTTTTTACCACGGTTAAAAGTACATAGGGTAATTAAGGGTAAAAATGATATTATTATTACCCTAACACATGTACTAATTCTATTGGATAAGTGTAATTCTACCAAAAACAACCTTAGGAATAATATATGACCATTTAGGCCCACTTGGATTAGATTAGGACATTTATTATTAATTTATTTAAATAAGGGTTTAAATAGTTAAAATCAAAGTTTAATTACTAAATCATTTTAAATATAGGGTTATATATAAGATAAATTCTACTATAAATATTTATTAGAAAGATAAAATTATTTCCTACATAATGGTTTTTTATTTATAATTTTTAGACATTAAATAATTTAATTTATTTATGACACAACGATGATGCAGTAATTATATTATTAATGAAATATTGACATAATTGATGTTATAAATACCCAAATAAATGTAATTTGAGACTTTTTATGGATTACACTAATTTTATAGGTTAATATGACATATTATTATTGATTTAGTTAACGTTTTTCGAACTAATCATTCTGTTATTATTTTCACAAAAATCAATTACCAAATTGTGTCAAAATTGACATAAAATAGTTTTTAAAACAAATATTATATTATTAATTATTATTCTATTCCTAAAAATATAAGGTTTGGCCATATGAATTATATAAGGTTATATATATTATTAATAAACAAATTAGGGTTCTTTTGTCTTGTTATAGTAAGTTTATTAACCTTATAGTGTAAGAAAACAGGAAGACAAGGTAAAAGAAATATTATTTAACTTAAAGTAAAATATAAATGATAAGGTTAAAATAGAAACCTAAACTTTTCTAAATTCTATTGGATGAGAGGCATTCGACCCATAACCACCTTAGCTTTGAAATATCTCAATTTTGTGCTATTAAAAACCGAATATGACATTATAATAAAATAATATTTTTAGTTATTCCAAAGGTGCCTCTCTCCTCCCATAGAAAAGGGCACCTCCTCCCTCTCTTACTCACACCACATTGAGCCTTCAAGCTTGGAAAAACCCTGCCAATTTCTCTTCTCCACTTCACTAGAAACATACTAGAGGTTCTGGTCTTCTTAAAAGACCAATCTTAGTGCCCTAATAGGAGGTTTCAAAAAGGCGTGTCGAAAGAAGAGGTAATATCTGTTACCGATTCTTTCAACTTTATTTCTTCTTATACTTCTTCTTCTTTAGTTGTTTCATTGTGAAGTAATAACATCAGTATCACTTATATACTAATATGTCATTATAATTATGAAAAACCCCTATTTCACCATCTATCAATCCTACGGAAAACAAAATCACCACGCGTGCATACCTACGGAATACCGTCTCCACGCCGTGTTGTAATCTGTTTTCGACCACCACCTTACATGGATGGGTATAATGGTGTAAATAAATAACTATATATGGTTATTGTAAATTGATATTTATTCTGTAATATTATACATACACTTCAATACAATTCCACGATCATGGGAATGATATCATCGCTCGTGCGTACGTACGGAATACCGTCTCCACGAACGCGGTGAGATTCATTTTCCATGATTAACCATTCATGAATGATTATAAAGTATATATAATGAATAATAATGAAATATATGACATAATAAAGCTACTGTATTTATGAATACAAATATATATATATATATATATATATATATATATATTTCATCTACTTACTTCCATTCATGTCAATAAGGAAAAGAAAATAGCATTCATGCGTACATACGGCCTATCGCCACCATGAACGGTGTATTTCATTTCATTTATCTATATATTATATATATTGATGTATACTGAATATATGATATAAATATCATGATTTAAATTCTAGAAGTAATTAAATCATGATATAATTAGTCATAATATCAATAAAAACAAGTCCAAACACGTACGATAAATAAAACGATTTAACCCAAAACGCTTCTTTAACATGGAACTTACAAAAGAACGGGTAATATAAAGCCACAAGTGAACCATATATGATATCATAACAATTAATATTATTCTGTAATAAATCAATGAAATTATTTAAATAATTATACAGGAGGTTTGGAAACGTATGAAGCATATCGGACCTAAGGTAAGGGATAATTTGGCAATCTCATTTTTATCCGAGATTGCTTATTCATAAGTATTTACTTGGGTTATATTTATCATCCATGTCCCTGTTTTCTAAAAATGGTTTCATTTATGTTTAAAGTCCTTTTACCCATTTTTTTACTTTTACTACATGGTATGTAAGGAAGTTTTCTTTTACAAGTTACTTTTTGACTTTTCCGACAAAATTACGAGAAGAATGTTATTTTTAACTTATACGGCATGAACGGATTTTTACGGTTTCATAACGCCTCATTTTCATGAAGCTTACTCTACAAGATTTTATGACTACTTTCAAAAAAAATACTTTTATTTTTAAAGTGCATGGAATTTTTTGAAAATAAAATGATTTTGAAAGAAGAAAGGATATTTTCCTCAAGAATTAATTTCAAAGGTTTTATCAAAACCATTTTCCATATAAGATTACATTATTTCATATGTTTATGTTTCAACTTTAATGTCTCTATGATTTACATGGTTTCACTTTTCTTATGATGAAATTTCCATTTGTTTTATATGGATTATGAAATGATGGGATGATGTTTATGAAACCCATTTTATTCTTGGGGTTATGATGAATGTTTTATGTTTATTTTGTGGCACAAGTAAGAATTATATTATTATGAGATGGGTGAGATATATATCTCTCTCCAATGCATTGGGTAATTATTTATATATCATGAGATAGACATGGCTGGAATGATAAGTTAATCCAGTTCAGTGTTACAGGATTGAAACGAGGAGTGAACTCGATTCAGAAAGGGACTTTGTCCACTAAGATGGTCTTGGTAGCAATGCCTTGGCTACTATGGAAATCATAACATGTGATGAATGGATTCCACAATTACATGTTTTATTCCCATGCTATTTTATCATGATTGATGTTCCCTTATGATATATGCCTTACGTACTTCCAAGATTCATGTCTTCACTAAAGATTTTGATGTTTAGATTTTATGTTCAAGTTTTTTCATTCAAATGTTTATGGATTGTTTTATGTTCTCTATGTTTACCATTACTAGGCATTTGATCTCACCCCTTTTATGTTTTATTCTCCTCGGGATATAAAGAAAGGTTTTAGGTAAGAAAAAAAATGGGAATATCTTTATGGGATATGTTGAAGATCTTTCACCACGATTAGAATATTATATTTCGAGTATCCAAAGACACTAAACTATTACAGTCCTTGTGTTTATGTTTTTGTTATGTACTAAGTATTCCGCAAAAGTAATTTAATGTCCATGTATGTCAAGCTTTTGGTCTCTACAGTTGGTATCAGAGGAAAGATTTAGGTAACCTTTGGAAACTAGGATTCGAAAACTTTAGTGAAACCCTAGAGATATTTCTAAGGTATGTCTAGTGATGTCCCTAAGGTTAAGTATAAGTATATGTTATAGTCCTAGAATTACGGTAATGATCTTAGAATTAAACCTAAGATGTTAGATATTGAAGGTAATCCCCCTTTATTATGTTTTTTCCCTAGAATGATTTTTGCCTCTCACACTATTCTTTTTGGGTTTTAGATGTGGCTGGAACCCGAAGGAACCGTGTTAATCAATGTAATGTACAATGCAATTATTGTCCTCATGAACAAATAAATGTTATGGGAGATGGAGTGAAAAATCTTATTTATATACTTACACAAGCTATGAATCATTCTGGACTTCCAAATGAGAAGAGAAGGGAAAAATATTCTATTAAGTCCTTCATGAGGAAACATCCACCTTCTTTTAGTGGGTATTCTGATCCACATGTTGCAGAAGAAAGGATCAGTACCACTGAAAAGATATTTTCATTTCTACAATGTTCTGAACATTATAAATTCATCTTAGCAGTATATCATTTGGAAGGTGAAGCTGATCAATGGTGGAATCTTATCAAGAATATGAGGCCAAGAGATTAAATTGAGTCCATGGAATGGGAAGAGTTCAAGAACTTATTTTTCAATAAGTACTTCCCTCGTATTCTTTGAACAAAGATGGAGAAGTAGTTTCTTGAACTAAAGCAAAAGGATGATGAATCTGTTGGTATATACGAAACAAATTTTACAAGGCTTTCAAGCTTTGCATCTGGCTTTATCATCCAACCTGAAAGTAAAGTTGATCGATTCTTCAGTGGCTTAAAACCAAATCATCGAAGGACATTAGCTATAAGAGACTTCAATAGCTATGGGGAAATTGTGTTTTTTGATATCAAGGTAGAAATGGAAGTTGGTGTTACTTATCCCTCTCATGGTTTTGAAAAGAAATGAAAGATGGAGTTCAAGGAGAAATCTCAGAATAATGGTGAAGAGAAAATGGATGTTTCCTTATGCTCAAATTGTTGAAAGAAGCATGGTGGATATTTTCTTAAAGGGACTAAAAAATGTTTTAAGTGTGGAAAAGAAGTTCATCGAGCAGCTGAGTGTCTAAGTAATGGAAAAAGGGTTTCTAATGATGTGAATAAAGAAAATACTACAAAGAACGCACCACCAACACTTCAATGCTTCAAGTGAAAGGAAATGGGGAATTATGCTAATAAATGCCCTAATCCAAGGGTTAGTGATGATCGACATGAGCAACCACTTAAGGCAAAGGACAAAGGGATGTCACATGCGATCATTATTGGCGATGTTTAATATGACAACGATGTGGTGGAATGATTAAGTGTTTATGTAATGGGTTTCCAAAATAATGTTGTATATAGTATCGTGGAATATTGGAATATTTACGTATTGGTCTATTGTGGTTTTCAATAATTTTATGGTACCGTTAACCATGGAAAGTGACTGAGATATTTTTGGAAAGGAGATGATATGCGCATAATGAAGTGATAAGGAGAAAATGAAATGTTTGACAGTATTCATGAGCTCATGACTAATATAAGGAAATAGTTATATCATGGTTTGAGTATATAGAATTTTGGGGTTTTGCTATGTGGAAAGAGCTAACTTTTGATAGAACTCATATTTTTACTAAGATTCAATGGGTATTCATTTTTCATGAGAATACATGATTAAGGCCTTCGAATGTTTGGAATGTGACCAACAAGAAATATCTTATGATATATGGGGATCAATGATGGTATTAACATGTTTGTTATATGAAATCTCTGGTAATTGTTTTCACTATAATATGAGAATGGACTGTAATATTATGGATAAGCCTAAATATTGTAATGGATTATGTTGGACATACATTAGTATTGTATTTTTAGAAAAAAAAAGGACAACCTGCAGAACGAGAGACAACCTGTCACGTCGGACAAGGCTGTGGGAATCGAACCCACAACCGAAGTGTGACAGGCCTTTATTTCCTACCACTGGCCTATAGGAAGTCCATGGTTATTAGAAACTAGTTTTATTTTATTATAAAGGATTATAGATGAAGTATAAGTCCATTTTGGAACCATATATGATTAATCTCACCATAGATGGAATTATGTATATAACTTTTTCTAACTTATGTTTGAGACAGATAGAACGACCTATAATTCTATCACATGATCTGCTAAAACTTCACAAAAGACAAATGCAACTTCATTTCTCAAATAGATGAAGTGTAAATTATTCAAGGCATGAACAACGGTGAGCTTATACCAAAATAAAGTAAGTATTTATTCTAATTCAAATTCTTCAACTTTAAGGAAATGATCTTGAAAACAAAAAATGTTGTCCTAGTGCCCTTATATCCGATGAATCAGATCGTACCCTAGATCATCACAAATATATGGATTTTTGATTTTTGTCTTTTTCATAGCCATGTTCTCTACCACTATCCATCAGAACATGACAGTTAGATTTCTCTTCCATATCCATATTTTCACCTATGTTCTCCTATGAGGAAACCCAGTGATTAGTTAATTTGGGTAACCGTTACGTTTCATACTTTAGTTTTTAAAGATAAGTTTTGGTATTCCTTTTTACGATGTGGGTTTTTATTAAAGAGACTTTCGAATAGTAACCCATTTATAACCCCGACGAATTTTGAGGGCGAAATTTATTGTAAGGGGGGAAGAATGTAACACCCCGAGATTTTATGAAAAATATTCTTTTTAATTTCATTGAAGTCTTGTGTTGTATACTACACAAAAAGGAGCTTGCACTACATGCATCCCTGACTTGGCTTGCATTACATGCAATCACAACCCTCTTCGATAGCGTGTGTAGTATGCAATACCGAGTTTCACGAAACGAGATATTATTATAATATTACTATGAACTAGCCATTATGAATAGTAATACCCACTTTTTGAAATTGTATAAATTTTATCTTTCAAAATGGACTTCTTTTTTGGATTCATAATATCGAAATTAGCCTAGGGTGAATTTTTGGTATTTTTCGGAAAACATTCAATTTTTTATGAATAGTGAAAACACTGGGTTACTATTCAGAAACCGAATTTTTATTTAAAAAATTATTTATATTATTTAAATTTATTTTAGGTCAAAATTGATACATAATACCTATATATGTTCAATTTAATTCATTGGAGTCATTTTATAATAATTTTAGATATATAAAAATTTTATTGAACTTTTCACCGTCTTTTACACACCTCTTAGGAGAATTTGCAAATTCATATAAAACATAATTTTACCACTTCTATGAGTGGAATTTAAAAAATAGGAGGGACATAGTTAATATCAAGGACTAAAATGTGGTTCAATGAGATGAAAATAATTTTTGGTGAATAGTAACTTTTTACTTTTTTTACCACGATTAAAAGTAAATAGGGTAATTAAGGTTAAAAATGATATTATTATTACCCTAACACATTTCCTAATTCTATTGGATAAATGTAATTCGACCAAAAACAACCTTAGGAATAAAATATCACCCTTTAGGTCCACATGGATTAGATCAGTACATTTATTATTAATTTATTTAAAGAAGGGTTAAAATAGTTAAAATCAACGTTTAATAACTAAATCATTTTTAATATAGGGCTATACATAAGATAAATTAGACTATAAATATTGATTATAATGATAAAAATATTTCCTACATAATGGTGTTTTATTTATAATTTTTAGACATTAAATAATTTAATATATTTATGACACAATGATGATGCAGTAATTATCTTATTGATGAAATATTGACATAATTGATGTTATAAATAAAAAAATAAATGTAATTTGAGACTTTTTATGAATTCCAATAATTTTATAGGTTAATATGACATATTAGTATTGATTTAGTTAACTTTTTTCGAACTAATCATTCTGTTATGATTTTCACAAAAATCAATTACCAAATAGTGTCAAAATTGACATAAAATAGTTTTTTTAAATATTATATTATTAATTGTTATTTTATTCTTAAAAATCTAAGGATCGGCCAAATGACTTAGATAAGGTTATATATATTAATAATAAACAACTTAGGGTTATTTTGTCTTATTATTGTAAGTTTATTAACCTTATAGTGTAAGAAAACAAGAAGACACGGTAAAAGAAAAATTATTTAACTTAAAGTAAAATCTAAATGATAAGGTTAAAATAGAAACCTAAACTTGTCTAAATTATATTTTATGAGAGGATTTCGAGCCATAACCTCCTTAGATTCTAAATAACTCAATTTATAGCTATTAAAAACCGAATATTAATTTATAATAAAATAATGTTTTTAGTTATTCCAAAGGTGCCCCTCTCCTCCCTTATAAAAGGGCACCTCCTCCCTCTCTTCCTCACACCACTTTGAGCCGTCAAGCTCGGCCAACCCCTACCAATTTATCTACTCCACTTACCTAGAAACATTCTAGAGGTTCTGGTCTTCTTCAAAGACCAATCATAGTGCCCTAAGAGGAGGTTTCAAAAAGGCGTGTCGAAAGAATAGGTAATATCCATTACCGATTCTTTCAAATTTATTTCTTCTTCTACTTCTTATTCTTTAGTTGTTTCATTATGAATTAATAACATCAGTATCACTCATATACGGATATGTTATTATAATTATGAAACAACCGTTTTTCACCATCTATCCATCCTACGGAAAATGAAATCACCGTGCGTGCGTACGTACGGAATACCGTCTCCACGCCATTGTGTAATCTGTTTTTGACCACCACCTTACATGGATAGGTATAATGGTGTAAATAAATAACTATATATGGTTATTTTAAAGTGATATTGATTCTGGAATATTATACATACACTTCAATACAATTCCACGATCATGGGAATGATATCATCGCTCGTGCGTACGTACGGAATACCGTCTCCACGAACGCGGTGAGATTCATTTTCCATGATTAACCATTCAAGAATGATTATAAAGTATATATAACGAATAACAATGAAATATATGACATAATTAAGCTACTGGATTTATTTATACATATATATATATATAAATATTTCATCTACTTACTTCCATTTATGTCAATAAGGAAAAGAAAACAGTGTTCATACATACATACGGCCTATCGTCTCCATGAACGGTGTATTTCATTTCATTTATCTATATATTAGATATATTTATTTATACTGAATATATGATATATATATCAGGATTTAAATTCTTGAAGTAATTAAATCATGATATAAGTACTAATAATATCAAGAACAACAAGTCCAAACACATACGATAAATAAAACGATTTAGCCCAAAACGCTGCTTTAACATGGAACTTACAAAATAACGGGTAATATAAAGTCATAAGTGAACCATATATGATATCATAACAATGAATATTATTCTGTAATAAGTCAATGAAATTATTTAAATCATTATAAAGGAGGTTCAGAAACGTATGAAGAATATCAGACCTAAGGTAAGGGATAATTTTGCAATCTCGTTTTTATCCAAGATTGCATATTCGTAAGTATTTACTGGGGTTATAGTTGTCATCCATGTCCATGTTTTATAAAAATGGTTTCATGTATTTTTAATGTCCTTTTTACCCATTTTTTTAATTTTACTACATGGTATGTAAGTAATCTTTCATTTACAAGGTACTTTTTGACTTTTCAGAAAAAAGTACGAGAAGAATGTTATTTTTAATTTATACGGTGTGAACGGATTTTTACGGTTTCATAACACCACATTTTCATGAAGGTTACTCTACAATATTTTATAAATATTTTCAAAAAATACTTTTATTTTAAATGTTCATGGAATTTTGTGAAAATAAAATGATTTTGAAAGAAGAAACGATATTTTCCTCAAGAATTCATTTCAAATGTTTTATCAAAACCATTTCTATATAAGATGACCTTATTTCATATGTGTATGTTTCAAGTTTAATGTATCTATGATTTACATGGTTTAACTTTTCTTATGATGAAATGTCCATTTATTTTATATGGATTATGAGATGATGGGATGATGTTTATGAAACCCATTTTATTCTTTGGGTTACGATGAATGTTTTATGTTTATTTTGTGGAAAAAGTATGAATGATTTCATTTTGAGATGGGTGAGACCTATATGTACCTCCAATGCATTGGGTAAATATTTATATCTCATGAGATAGACATGGATGGAATGGTAAGTTAATCTAGTTCAGTGTTATAGGACTGAAACGAGGAGTGAACTCGATTCAGAAAGGGACTTTGTCCACTAAGATGGTCTTGGCAGCAATGCTTTGGCTACTATGGAAATCATAACAAGTTCTGAATGGTTTCCACAATTACATGTTTTATTCCCATGATATTTTATCATAATTGATGTTCCCTTATGATATATGACTTACGTACTTCCAAGATTCATGTCTTTGCTCAAGATTTTGCTGTTTAGATTTTATGTTCAAGTTTTTGTATTCAAATGTTTTTGGATTGTTTTATGTTCTCTATGTTTAACCTTAATGGGAATTTGAGCTCACCCCTTTTATGTTTTCTTTTCCCTAGGATATAAAGAAAGTTTTTAGGTAAGAAAAAAAGGGGAAGATCTTTATGGGAGATGTTGAAGATCTTTCACCACTATTAGAAGATTATATTCCGAGTTTCCAAAGACACTAAACAATTACAGTCCTTGTGTGTCTGTTTCTGTTATGTACTAAGTATTCCACAAAAGTAATGTAATGTCCATGTACGTTAAGCTTTGGGTCTCTACATTGCCTTCTCCACGTCATGGTGCAGTTGTTATTCAATGCATTATTATTTGGATGGGTATAATAATGATGTATTATTGAATTAAATAATAAATATAACATGATAATGATTCTGTATATATGATATACCATCCAATTTTATGTTATTTTACTATCAAAAGAATGGTATTGTCACTCGTGCGTAGGTACGTATTACCGTCTCCACAAACTCGATGAGATTCATTCTCCATTGTATCCATTCAAGATTAATTTTCAATTGATGACTAAAAATAATGTTCTATGACTTAATATAATTCTGAATATGAATAAGATACATCATATCCACAACATACATTACTTACATAACAATTCATACAATGGAAAACGAATCAGTTTACACCCGAAACGAGGATACTGCTGAAATATCATTAAAAATAAATATTAGAAGATCATATATGATATCATATTAATTTATATAGTTCTTGAATTATTTAATATCAATGATTTCACCATTATATAGGAGGTTAACCTACCATAGACTAAAGAAAATAACTAGTTAAGGGTTAATTTCACAATCTCTTAATTATCCAAGGTTGTTTATATGTAATTATCTACTAGGACCTCTTTATCATCCACATCCATGCTTCTTAAAAATGTATTTCAAATCATTTTTTCTATTTACTATACAATGGGTTAATGTCATTTATACCCTTATTTGACTTTATATGTTCTGAAAGGAATCATTACATCATTTTCTAAACAATGTACTTTATGACGTTTTTGTCCAAATTAAGGTAAGAATGTTTTTTAACTTATACGGAGGGTGTGGCTATTATCCGCCATTATAAGATCATCAAACCTTACCTTACAAGATTATTGGAATATTTAAAAAATAAATGTTTTCTTTTATAATTATATGAATTTTATAAGATTTCAAAATAGAAAGAGAATTTTGTCTAAAAAGGATTTGATTTCATCTATGTCAACATCCTTTAAATGATTTTAAGATTATTTCAAGTTGATTTATTATGATACAAAACTTCCATATTTTATTGACGTTTTTGTGATATGTTTGACTATGGATGTGTTATTTTTACACCATTCATGGTTTATGGATAAAGTATTGACATTTCTTATGATAGTTTTATACAAATGTTTTTGTAATGTTTAAACCTTTTCATATGAGGAATGCATTGGACTTAGTATGTGATGGGTGGAGTCTGCTATAGTTCTATGATGCATCGGTAGGTCTCATGAGACAAACAAGTGTCTTTTCACAAGGCCTTGACAAAATAATCTTTGTAGTCTAGGAACAAGGTCATGACTAAGTGGTAAGAAGTCTGGTACTATGCATTCCATCATTATGAAAGTGGCTATTGATATTTCATATGATTATTCGAATTGTAGAATATCCATGTCCATAATTAAATGGAATTATTTGTTTTTATCTTTTCCATATTATGCTGAAGATCAAGTCTAAAAGGATTTTTTTTAGTCTTATACATTACCTTAAATGTTTATGCTTATTTATGAATGTTTCCGCTATATTGTTATCCTTACTGAGCATCAGAGCTCACCCCTTTCTATGTTTTATTTTTCCCAAGATGTGAAGAAGTATATTATGACTGACCTGGAGGGATAGTCTATGGAATATGAATGTGGTAAATGAAGAAAATGTTGTTGTTTTTCATTTCATGGTGTAATGTAAAACTTATGATTGTATCTAGTACTTCCAAGGCTACTAAACTAATCGTTCATTCAGGTTATGATTCCTTGTATCATGCCAATGTTATGTAATAATGCACCGACTCTGGGTAACTGGGTTCGGGGAATTACAAAAAATATATTTATTAATTATGGATCACATGACTATATATTCTATACCAATGATATATTTGACTACATAAGAATATATTGAATAGTACATGACCATGTACACTATTATAGTGGTATATGTTGAAGGGTGACACTCATTTGAACATCACAATAAAACCACCCCTATAGGACCCATTAATCTATTTTAATTCTTCCTTGAACTCATATATTCCAAAAACAAACCGTTTCTGAATGATTTCCACTCAATGGTCATGAAAAAAATACATCATTTCATAAGAGCTTGATAAAATAGAATTAAAGCCCAGTAATAAATTTCCATCATATAATTCATTTTATTTCCATTGGATCTTAATTGTTTTACATTTATATATTCATTTATAATAATTAACCTTTAATTTGAGGATCCATGTAATGTCTCACTATAGTGGATCGACCCATATCCTTTAAGATGGTATTTTTTATTACTAAGAAATTTGGTAAACAATAATCTATACAACATATTTCAACTAATAAATAACAATATTACAATTATTTTCACATGGGGTAATAATTCAAGGTGTAACACTTCATGATTTTATCCTTTTATCTCATACACTCTTCCTAAATTGGATGTGTCCCATTATATAAGAATAACTATTCCCTTACTCTATTCTGCGCCAATGGGGTTTTTTCTATCTCATATTTATTTTCAAATGAATGGTTCATTTTAAAAATGACATACCATTAAATTACTTTCTTAATAAAAGAAGATAATCTAAATGTGAGAAAATTTATTTTTTCTAAAAACTATGTCCTATAAAAATCTATTTTTGGGAACCATTTTCATTGTGGTTATAGTTATATGACATTAATTCAACAAGAAAACCAGCCAATGTTGTATGACTATAAAATGAATAACATTGGTCCTAATGAAATGAACATAAAATTTATAACATAACATATTATATAAATTTGAATTGTTTAGTGGAACATTATTGGTATGGATTCACCTCACTAGGAAACATAGGAAACCCATATATAGAACCATACCATAAACCATGAAACCTCATACCTATATTTAAATATCAATAATACTTCCTTGATCGAAGGAAATTTTATTGTATTAATAATCCTTGTTAAGTTGTATTATAATATAGTGAATCCATAATCCTTACTCAAGGAATAAAATCAACCTCATTACCATGATCATTACATGGGTGAATGAAACTCTATATTACACTTAATCCTTCATATACATTATAAAACTGAAAAAATCATAAATATATCATAAATAAATCAATTTCAATGGTATAATTAATAATTTATGGATTTCACAAAACTATGGTATTACATTTATCCTTATTTGACTCAAAAACACTATTGTAACCTTAAGACATCCTAGATGGAGTGGATCTTTAGGAAGGCCTAAAACCATTAAAATGGAACCAAAATCCAATTAAACCTTATGAATCAATATATTGTGAAAAACTATTGTATAAAATTTATCCTTCTAGAATGAAAAAAATATTACTCTCAAATTTATACATATATTATTGCTTAAAATACTATAGTATCCTTAATAAATTATTAATGGAAAAAAAATATTTTATAACCATAATCCCTCATATTTTTTGTGAAACTGATATATAACATTAATCTTTATAAGGTATAATTAATCCAATGAATATCCTCAAATTATCATGGGTGACAATAAATCCCCACATAATTATGAGACATTGATGACTTCAGGATGCTTTGGAACAACATAACATCTTCTTATGAGACTATAAATCATTGTATATCCTTTTGGCATTTTTAATTGTCCTGAAACTCTGAATTACATATATGTGCTCCTAGGATATGCATATCCATTTTTCTAAATAAGATTTAATGAATCTATAATGTAACTTTAATGTTTGAGTATTCAATATAATGAAAACAAAATCATCAAGAAAGTGTATTTCTGAGGGGATAATATAAAAATATTTTAGGGAGGATCTAATTAATTAAAATTCTATTAAGAATAACGGGATTATTCATCCATACCTTCAGAACTAACCATTTCTATTAATATATTTTTGGATTTTTTATTTAATTATTGGATAGTATTAAAATATTGAGTTCCTACATTTATTGATTATAATTAGAGTGTAACCATATAAGCCCTCATTAAATGTGAATTGCATTCCCCATGAATTGAAAATTGTATTATTTAAAAACATATAGAATACATTAAAATGTCTAATGTATATCCAATCCATATTAATATATTTTTTCACTTTTTCTAATTGTTATTTAAAATAAACTATTGCTATTTCTTGAAGGGATTTTAAAATAATTATCAAAAAGTGTAAGTGTCTTAGACTATATGATAAACCCATTTATAAGACTATTTTCCCGCAAATCATCTATATTTTAGAATATAATAACCAATAATCATATAAGCCCACATCATTCCATCCATGGAGTGGTTGATCAAATTTTTTATGGTAGACAGTTTTTGAGAACATTAATTTTTTAATAAAAAATTTATACTATTAATTGACATCATTTTTCTATAAATTATATTCGTTCTAATAGTTCTGATTCAGAAACCTTTAATGAGTTGGATTATATTTTATTGATTATATTTTTATTATAATTTATAATACCAATGTTTATTTTAACACTAAACATGGTATTATTATATTTATGTAGAAAAGTATTGGGATAAATTTGATCCATGGAACCCTTCAGAAATATTTTTAAAAAAATAAATAGAAGGAGGGGATTATGCATTAAATATTGATAAATAACCAGATATAATTTTATATAAACACTTAACTCTACAATATATTCTCAAGATATAAGTTAATATAACTGGAGTGAGGTGGAGAGTGTAAATCCAGTATGGGGTTGTTATATTATTTAGATAATTACATAGTCACACACACACACACACAAACACAGAGACACACATGCACATATATATATGATCAATATCACTATAATGGAAAATTAGATAAAGAATATGTATTCATTATAGATGATAAAATACAGTATTGTGTTTCGAGTACACCATAAAAATTATTTCACAATAACTTATGTTCATTTTAATATTATTTATTTTACTTGATATTTATTCATAAGATGATATCTTTTAATTAATATATGTTTGGTATTTATCAATCAAGGATCATTTAATGATAAAATAATTCATTAGGAAACTGAGGTATATGTTATTATTTTTATAAGAACTAATTTAATTAGATTTCATGCATTAATGTTAATATTAAACTAATTTTCTATTAATTATACATTTTTAGATACAAACACGTTCATGGTATTGATATGAATAGGTAAATTTTTCTAATTTAATACCAAAGAACACCAGTTTTCTGTTTTTTAGTAGTCATATATAAATATTATATTCTTAATAGATTTTATTTTCAATATTTTGTTACAAATATTGAATTTAATAAATGCATAAACATGGGTAAAAATAAACATATGAGATCCTTGTGATGATATTAAAAAATATAGATCATTAAAGATATGTTAGTTAAATTATATGGATTAATGAATGTGTTTGATGTTTGATTTAAAAAACTAGAGTAACTTAGTGATGGTTGGTGTAATGGAAATGATTTTATTATAAAACCAAATGGTTTTTGGCATTTTTGTTCTCAAATGCATGATTATTATATGATATAAATCTGAAACAAAAATGTTATCATACATGAAATATAAAAAAATTCAATTTAATCATTAAAATTATTAGGTTATAGTTTCAATACATTCAATATTCATAGATATTGACATTAAATATCATGGTTTTGATATATGGAATAAATTTTCAATGAAAAATGATATGATGATATTAGGGCCATGGTTTGGTCATATCAAACAACATTAAATAACAATACTATCGAAAAAAATATTCATTTCAATAAAATACATACTAAAGTATAATAAATTTCTGTACTCACAATTGGGACAGATTTGCCTATTTTTGGTTTGAGGAAAAAATTCAGTATCCTTTATTGAAAGAGTTATATTTTCATATGTTATAATAGAAATGAATTTGGAACTACTATATAAAATAATAAGGCACATCACAAAACACAGAAAAGTTATATAGAATACCGTGGATTCTGATAAAATTGATTTTTGGATGAGAATATATTAATGACGATGACATGTAATTATATTAATGGAAAATTAAAGATAAAAATTAATCATTGTGTAATGAAAATGTTATATCTAAATATCTAATAATATCCTTGAATATGAACAGGTATTTTACATATATCGAGTGATATCTCACATACCGGCATAACATTATTATAGAGATCAGAAAAAGAACCTATGATATTAAAGGAAGAATTATAATATATTTTATAATTTTTTGTAGAATTTTCAAGTAAATATACATTATCAAAAAAATTACTTGATTATATGTTGTGGGATGTAATATGACATACTGAAATCTTAACATGTTTATCTAATTTGTAGATTTTATGAGGAAAAAATTATTATCATTTTGAAATCATTGTGAATAGTAAAAAAATTAATTGAAAAAGTTGGATGTATTCATAATCACTATTAAAAATGGGGTTAGTTATGAAATAATTACATAATTTTACTAAATTGTAAATAAGAGGTCGATGAAGCTCTAACAAGATTAGAATTATTTCACATTTGTTTGAATGATGTTACATTTTGGATTTATATGTTTCTACAGTAACAAGTATTAAAACAAATATAGATACATATTATGATATGAATTACATTAATCAAAATAAAAAATTATTTGATCGAAAGGATTAAAATATTATTGATATGATGGAGAATTCATGTTAAGGGAGAATAAGAGTATAGATGCATAGAGGAGTATTAACTGAAAACATCACCATTTGTTTTATGGTGATTAATTATTAACATTATACCTAATAATATATTTTTTATATGAAGCCTATACATTATATAAAAGAAGAAAGATTCACTACATTGTACTTTTAAATAGAGAATATTTATATTATCCTTGAAATATATTATAATTCCTATTAGGATTATTGCACTATCCCTAATCATAAATGGGAACTAATAAAACCCACATTTAAAGTGTCTATCTATCTCTCAAAATCCAATTGATCTCACATATCAAAATGAATGTATAATATCTCACCCTATAATTATTTCATTGTAGAGGAAAAATGTTACAGGGAATCAACTGAAATCAATGATATATAGAGTCTTGTAGCTAATTTCAAGGGTCTATACTTCTCTCTTAGGGATTGATATACCCTATACAGGTCCATCACATTATGAAAACTAAAATAAATTCATAAAAAATATTAATATAATAAATAATTGATGACATCCATGATAATTGCATATATAATATCCCATTAATTAAAAAATATATTATACTTTTAATCAAACCATCAAAATAAATCTAATGTTCGATGATATGGATAATAAAATATAAATGATATAATAATATTTGGAAATATCATCTAAATGAATCAAAAAATTTAATAAATCAACTTTAATATGAATTTTGAAAAAATGTCTCTACTATAGAGCCTCCTTTTAGTAAATTGTAGTAAAATTTAAGAAATCAAAATGATAACAATATATATATGAACAGGGAGTGAGAAATAATTTTCAATAGTAACCACTACAATCCCAATGAACCCTTATAGTTGTAATTTTAAAAATAGAAATGGTTTAAATCTATTACAAGAAAAAATTATTTTATATCTAGCATGCTATTTATGGAATTAATTCGTAGCCACCTAACTTAAGAACTATTACACTTTCTTTGACCAATGTTAGTTAAATATACGAACACCAAAATTGGAATTTAGTTTCCAAATTTATGTATCATATATAATTATGTAAAAATTATATAAAATATAATATATTTTGAAGCTTTATTAATTTACAAGAAAACCAGATGGCTCACATATCTTCTCTCATGTAATAGCTCAACCAAAAGATCCAATATGGTAGCCATCATCTTGGTTTTTTAACAATAGAAATGTGATTCTATAATAGTATAACCATATAATTATGTTCTAAACATCATGTTGGTAATCATAAATTATATATCATAATAAAATAATTCAATAATTTTATAATGACTCATACAGATATACTAATCTTATCAATTTTCATTTAACATAAAATTGAAATTTTCGACATATAAATCATTTTACATTTATTTATTTTAAATAAAAAATTGAATATTTATTTTTCAATAATAAAATAATATCCTAACATTTTATTACACTATAAAAATGTCCAAATTTCACTTAAAATAATAATAAAAAACTCCTAGAAAACAATGATATTTATAGAACCATCAAAGAATATAATTTATTTCTCTTATAAATTATGATGTCAATTAATTGATAAAAAATTAATTTAATCTATAATAAATTTATTATAGTACCATATAATAATCAAATCAAGAATTTTCATTTCATTAAATTGAAAATTATTCCTACAAGTTCACATGATAACATTGTAATTTCACACCACAAAAATAATCTCTTTTAAATAACAGAACACAAAAACAAATATTTGTAACGAAAAAAATTGTTAGTAATTTAATTAATATTGATAAAATCAATATATGATTCATTGTATATTCTCCCTATTTATTAAGAGTTTTTATATATTAATTTTTATTTCCCATATTAATTACATGTTTAAAATATGTTTATCAAAAAAAAATTGTGTATAATCATTCTCATTTATTTTAACACAACTCTCATTGTAGTATACTTTAATAGTAAATTAAATCCTAATAACCATGAAAATTATATAAATATAAACTCAACTAAATTCCATTGAATTAGAGTGGTCACATAATTCTCACATATTGGGAAAACCATACCAATAAAGAAGCTCCAATAACTTCACTGTAACAGCCCAAAACAATTTCAATGGAAACTACCTTATTATAATATTTTCTTATAATACAAATCACATAAAATCACATATATAACACAATAAAAACATTATCAATCAATCATGGATGGAATAAGAGGAATTTATAGATGTTTAGGAATAAATACCAATAGAATAGTAACACAGCCTTTGGAATAGTAATATGAGAATTTGAAATAGTAATCCAACTAATATAATTGTATTGTCACCTATGAAATTATATATAAAATTTTGGTATCTTATGAAAGAAAATATGATTTATTTATTTCATGGTATTATAAAATAAACGTTTTATTAATGATAAATTAATTTTTGGTATTTTTGAAACTTATTAATATTTAATTAGTATATTATAATTTATAAAATTATTGAAAATTAAATGTATTTTCATAAAATGTAATCATATATTTTTGCCTTGTTATTATAAGATAATTTTAAGAGTCCTTAAGTAATTTTCCAATGTGTCATAAAATCAGTTATATTTTTAAAATCAGTTTTTTTATTAAATGATGATTTAATTTAGAAACTAAATTTATCATATTTATAAAATTATTTACATAAAATGGAGTGAATTTACTAAAATTACAGATTTAAAATTTTATAGGGTGATTTATTTGTATTTTTCTAAATTATTTGTTTTTTTTGTGAATATTGAAATACGGCAGTTTACAGTTTTTAACAAACACATGAATTATTGATACAAAGATGATGTATATATGGTATAGAAATAATAATATCAAAATAAACATATTTATTTTGATATATTTATTTATAATGTTAATAGTATTCATAGTTTTTATTCAAACGAATAAACCAATGAATAAAATTATCAAACAACACTCGTAACATCCACTATAAATACCACCCCTCACAATGCCTTCTCCTCACACCTCCAAAGCTCTAGATCTTACAAAATATTTACCCATCTAGCTACCCATTCCTCTTCCAGAAATCATAGATCCTTTGGTCTCAAAAAAATTCCAAAAACATTCTTTCAATTGAGGTTCTCATGGAGAAGAATTCAAGAGGTAAAATCCTCTTTGTTTTTTTTATTTGTTTTCATTTCCTTTTATTTTCGTATTCTCTCCTCATATTACCACATACAAGTGGAATGATAGCTCATGTATATTATATATAATGAAACATTATTATTTTAGTTTAATATTTCATCATCAAACCTATTCTCCTCAATATTTTATAAAAAAAATGAAACCATCGTTCGTGATATGTCAGTTTACCACCATCATGGACGATACATTTTCATTTTATGTTTACTCCACAAAGTATGGTCATAAAACCCTTACAATGGTTAAAAAATATTTTAAAATTAATTTTATTTCATTTTTATTTTCATTAAATAATATTTATACATATTATTAAATAATAAAACAAAATAAGTTCTTTGTGATCGAAACCCTAAAAAATTAATCAAAATGATTATCATTTAAATTTTTTATAATGAATCATCCACATATCTGAGAAAAAGTCATATATATAAATATATATAACCAATTAAAATACTATATGATCATTCATGACATATAATTTACATTTTGGATAATTATCCCCATTTTCCATGAGGATCAATACATAAATATAAGTGAACTGAACAAGAAAACCAAGAAACCGAACACTCTTGGAATGATAGAATTGAACTCTACATCACATAAAAATGGCCATAATATTTTTTAATAAAATCATAAATAATAGTAAATTTAAAATACGGTTTTTATTTATTAATTAATGAATAAAAGTTTATTTTATATGAAATTAAATTGGATAAATAATTCGTAAATAAGTTAAGATAATTATCAAACGTAATATCTTTCCTTTCAGTTATTCCTATTTCATGAAAACATTTCAGTATGGATGTTCCTAAAATATAATTTCATATCCCTCCCATTTATTTTAAGGAATATATATGTTTCAAATATGATTTTATGTAAAATGTAATGATTTTTCTAAAATAACACTTCTTTCTAAAAAACAAAAATTTTACTTCTCTTGACATTGTTTCTTCTTCAATCAAGATTGGTGATTATTATAGCTAGTATGTTATTCATTTTTTATTTTGGGAACCCCAAATCATATTTATGAGTGTACGATTTATTAAATTCCCAATAAAGTCACTTCTTTCCATGGTTAATTTTAGGTACAAGGATCATATATGTTTTCTGTGGCGTTCTAGATTATGTAAATGTTATGATGTGATGGTTGAACCTAGAATTATATAGAGATATAATGAATTGGTTTATGTGATGTATCAGTTTTATAATGTGAAATATTTCTGAACACTATTCTATACATTATCATAATGATGCTGTTATGATTATGAACATATTTTATGCATGAACATGATTCTTTCTTTGTTCAAATCTTTGTGTGGTGGTTGATAACTTGACATGATGTTTCATTTTTAGGCATTACCACATTCCATGAATTTATCAAATTATTGAGCCCATGATGATGATTATTATTATTATTATCTCATGATATTGTTATGATTCTGATTATTATATTGACCCATGTTATATTTATTCATGTTCATATCTATCCACTTACTGGTATTTTAGCTCACCACTTTCTTTGGTCTATATCCTCATGTGACTACCAATACTATAAAGTACATGAGTTCCACTAAGAAGCTATAGAAGAAGGAAATAAATAATATTTTTATTTCATTATGTAAAATTTATATTTGGTGATGATTTTCCATAGAAACTAAATATTTGGATCCTTGTTTTCCAATTTTATTATATCATTTATCTCTAACGTGATATACAAGTAATGTAATAAAATTTAGGGGTTTTATAGTTGGTATAAGATTATGGTTTAGTAAATTTGGGAATCAGGATTATAAATCATTAGTTAAATACCTTACTATGAGACTATATATATGAAATCATCCAATAATATTTGTTTTATATCAATTATAAACATTTAAATCCCATAATATATTCCATTAGAGTTAATTCTAAAAAGGAATAAATTATTTATTCATGAGATGTTGAGAATTGTTTTGTTGAAAAAAATTATATTTTAGAAAATTGTGGGAACTGAGATAAATAAGGAGAACAAACCATTTGAGGGATAGAGCAACGATTTCCTAAGGGACATCCCTAATGCCCTGTGTGGTGGAGTTCAATGTGTCATGGTGATTATTTACCAACTATATATAATGAAATTATTGATAACCAGAATAATTTGGAATATCCTCTTTCACCTAATAGGGATACACTGTCTATCATGTCTCTTTTATAGTAACAACCACTGATGTTTGCTGTATCTTCTGATCCACTAGTCTTGGAAAAATGGGTCAAATCAATGGAGACTATCTTTTCTGTGCTTTATTATTCTGATACAGAGAAGGTGACTTGGGATATTTATTATCTATATGGAGATTCCAATCAATGGTGGGTGTCAATTAATAACAACAATATAAAAAAAATTGAGGACAGAGTGATAATATATTATGAAAACTATTTATTACCAAGTACTTCCCTCTAACTCTTCATACAAATATACAAAGGGAATTTATAGAGTTGAAGAAAAACAAAGGTCATTCTATCATGGATTTCAAAAAAAAATCCAAGGGCTTGAAAGGTATTCCTCAAGTTTTGTTATCAATAATGATAGAAACATTGATATATTATTAAGTGTTTTGAAACCAAACCATCAAAAATATCTAGAAATTCGAGGCATTTTCAGATATGATGATGTTTTTCAGTGTGCTCTCAAAGTAAATATGGAGTTTGGAGAATGGTCCCATTACTATGGAGATAAGAAAAGAAAAATGGAGTTTCATTTTATAGGATCTAATGAAAATGGTGATAAATAACCTCAACCACTCACATATAAAAAATGTTGGAAGAAGCATTTGGGGAATTTACTAAAAGAAAAGTTTAAATTCTTAATATTTGGGAGAGAAGGCCACCAAGCTCATGAGTGTCAATGGGACATAAAGAAATTGAAGAATGTGGATATATAAATAAAGAACCACTCATGGACCAATGCTTCAACAATATGGATAAAGGTAACTATGTAAGCTAGTGCACTAAAGCTAGAGTCCTCAAAGATAATCAACACCATTTGACACTAAATCTAAAGGAGTGAGGGATTTATTAAGAAATAATTACTATGAAAGTGGATACCGATAATTATATAGTGACGTGTACACTATTCTTTCATTCATGAATAGAAAACATAATGGATTATAGTTGTACACATTCTTTCATATCATGAATGATTAGTATAACTATTCAAACAAAACCTGAAAATATATATGTTGGGTAATCTGTGAGGACAAAAAATGAGTAAATTATTTCATCCAAAGTATACAACTCATCCCTAGTTATTGTTTATGGACTGAATCTCCCTGCAAATCTGGTCTTACCTCTATTGGTATACTTTGATGCTATTTTGGTTATGGATTGATTATTTATTAAAACAAAATATTTAATGACATGAAAGGGATGCCACCCTTCATAACCCAAGGCATCCTCCAATTCAATAATATTATAAAGAGGATGATGATTCTTTTTCAGAATCCTCATCTCAAGTGTGGATATAATTTCTTTATGAGAAATAATATTTTTCTCAAATGATTTATATAAATGAAAAAATTATTATCGAATACATTACGATTGTGAGGGACTACACTAGTGTTTTGCCTACTGAATTTCCTAGTCATCCTCCTAACTTTGTTTTTGAGTTATCAATTGAACTTATTCCTAGATCAATTCCTATACCAAAGAAATATTATATAATTTAATCCATTGTGTTAGAGAAATTCAAGATGAAAATACAAGAGAATTTAGAAAAGGGTTTTATATGCCTATAGGCTTCACCATTAGGTGATCAAGTCCTCATTATAAAGAATAAGGATGGATCTATGTGCCTATGTATTGATTATCATGTTTCATAAAAATCATGATAAATAAAAATTATAAAATTCTATGGATAGATGAAGTTTTTGGACAACTATGCAGGGCCATGTATTTATCCAAGGTGGACCTTCGGTCATGATATCACCAATTAAAAGAGAGGAATAAATATATTCCCATGACTTACATTTGAATATGTTACAGAAACTATGAGTTCATTGTTTTCTGTTTTGTACTCAAAAATTCCCTAGGAATACTCTTGGAATCAATGAATATAGTAATTAGAGAATACATCCACAAATATTTGGTAGTATTTACTAATGAAATTCCAATATACTCCAAGATAAAGGAGGAACATGGGGAGTATTTTAATACTATGTTGAAGACATTGATATGGAAGAAAAATTATCCATAGTATATTAATTGTGAGTTCTTTATGGAAGAAGTGTCATTCTTTCAGCATGTTATCCATGGAAAGTGAATATTTTTTGACCCTTCCATGACTGTGGTAATTGAAAGATGGAGTAGGCTAACATTTGTAATAATGATCTGTATTATCCTGGGTCTAACTAGACACTAAATTTTATTTTGGAAGAACTAGTAATGATTATAAAACCCAAAAAAAATATGAATCGGAAGGGAGAAATTTTTTTCTATACTAGTGAATTAAAATACTACTTCAAATGGTTAAAAAAGAGGCATATCACAATACTGGTACTCAAACTTTGAACTAGTAGAGAATAATCTATGGTATAAATGGAGGATTAAAATATAGGATCAGGCATTTTGATAAATAAAAATGATAATGTGATATCTGATTCCTCAAGGTAGATTAAAAATCACGAGAAAATATCTTATTCTTGATCTAGTGTTGGCAGTTTTGGTCTTCGAGTTGCAAATCCAGAGACATTATCTCTATAGAGAGAAGTTTGTGATATATGATGACAAAAATATCCTCAAATATATATTTACAAATAATGTGATCAATATACACCAGTGAATATGGTTAGGTCTCATCAAGGATTACAACTATTCAATCCACTACAATCCTAACATGGAAAATAAAGTGGTAAATGCTCCAGAAAATAATGGATCCTACAAAATTATCAATGATGAGTATTAAGAAGCATCCAATCTTCTTATATTTTCAATTTTGGGCATTATATTCATTAAGGATTGAAAATCATCAATCCTTTCTCAAATTATTTAACATACATACTTTATGGTTAAAATAAAGTATTCTCAAAGAAATGATTTTGAAAATCAGAAGGTGGATGCTATCTGAAATGAGAAATCCTCAGAGTTCAAAACTTTTCATAGGGACAAATGATTTGGGTCATGACTATGAGTACTATCCAATCCATAGATAAAGAAAGATTTTATGGGTGACCCACATATCTTATCATTCTATATTCACATAGGGAGAAAAAATATGTATCAATAACTCTAGGAGCATTACAGGTGGGAAAAATTAATATATAGAGGACATAATATACATCAATTTTCTTGGCATGTCAGCAAGTGAAGGATGAAAGAAAAAAATTAAAAGGGGATGATGTAACCAATATCTATACCAAAATGGAAATATGAAATCATAACCATGTATTTTTTCACCACACATCCAAATACATATGGAGGAAATATTACAATATGGGTTTTTCATATAAACTCTTAATGACGTTCCACTTTATCATAATTTAAGAATAATTTTCACTAGATCATCTTTCATAGATACACATCATAAAAATGGTAAATCTATATGGACTACATATATTAGTTATATTTTATTGAGATCTTAGATTCACCTCTATGTTCTGGAAAAGTCTCCAACATGCTCTAAATATTGAACTAAACATCAAAAAAGTTTTCATCCTCAAACTGATATCCAATCAAAATGGAAAATTCAGACAATGGAATTCTAGTTGAGATACTTTTTTATAGACTTGAAAAGAGGATGAGACCAAAATCCACCTCTAAATGAATTCTCTTACATTATCAATTTCAACTCAAGAATCCAAATAGATCTATATGAGTCAATTTAGGGGAAAAGATGAAGAACTTCAACATGAAGTGACAATGTCAATGAACATAAGATGATAGGACCTGAAATGGTCAATGAAATGGTGGAAAAGTTAAAAACCATTTAGAATCACGTAATGTTAGGTCAATGTAGATAAATGATATATGAATACAATCATCTATGAGACATATAGATTGATGTTTGATACATGTTATTCCTCTATATATATCCATGGAATAGAATTGTGATATTTGGGAAGAAGGGAAAACTATGTCTCCAGTACATTGGACCCTTTGAGATTATTGATCATTTCGAAGATGTGTATTAACTAATAGAACATACACAAACCATTTCTAAAGTGCAATTTGGTTTCCATGTATCCCTCTTAAGAAAGTACATACCTGATTTCACACATGTATTGGATCATGAGGTGGAAAATTTGGAAAATGATCTCTCTTACGAGAAGAATCCAGTATAGGTCATAGACTATAGAGATAATTTTTTTCACAATTAGACGACTCACATAGTTAAAATACATTGTTGGAACTATTAATAGGAAGAACAAACATGGGAACTAGGATAATAGTTGATGGGTAAGCACCCTCACTTGTTTTCACCATAGTATATAAAACTGAATTTTGGTGGTGAAATTTCATAAGGGGGGAGGAATGCAATGACTAAAAATTTTATCAATAGAAACAAATTTATTAAAATTATTCTATATATTATAAATCACATAAAATCACATAGATAACAGAATAAAAAATTTATAAATTATGAATGAATAATAGGTATTTCTAGAAGTTAAGGAACTTTTACCAAGGGAGTAATAAATTGACAATTTGAATAGTAATGTGACCATTGGGAATATTAATCCTGCACATTGAATAGTTACCTCACCAATGAATGTATAAATAAAATTTATGTATCTTATGAATAAGAAAATAATAAATTTATTTCTAGGTATAAGTAAATATACATTTTATTAATGATAAATTAAGTGTATGTATTTTATGTAATATATAAATATTTAATTTCATTTTAATAATTAATATATTTATTTAAAATAATATTTATGTTCATAAAATGTATTCCTAAATTATTAATTTTCTTCCTTAAGATTCTATAATTATGTTATAATACCTTTAGTAAATTTCCCAAGTGTTATAAAATCGGTTATATTTATAAAATCTATATTTATTGAATAAATAAAGATATTATTTTAAAAAATATATCATATGAATAAAATTATTTTCCAAAAAGAAATATTTTATTTTTAAATACTACATGTTGAAAATTTATAAGGGTGAATTTTTGGAATTTTTCAAAAATAAATGATTTTTTTGGAACATTGAAATATGGTTATTTACGGTATTTAACAAATACATTAATTATTGAGTCATAAATGGGTTATGGATAATATAACACCATAATATCAAACTATAATTAATTAATTAAATATATTTAGTGACATGGTTCAATATATTTATAGTAATGAGCCAAAATACATTACTAATAAAAAAAATAATCATGAAACAACCCTCTCCCCCACATCAGATATGTCCCCTCACCATCCCATATCCTCACACCTCTAAATCCTTTAAGATCATCAAATCTATTCCCAATCATTGTCACTAGCCCAACCTCCCATGTTTAGAATATTTTTATCTTAACAAAAGTATAAAATTATTCTTTCGAAGGAGGTTCTGAAGGAGAATAATTCAATAGGCAAAATCCTCCTTTTTATTTATTTTCATTTTTTCGGTTATTATTATATCCTTATATCTCTTTTATCAAAGTGGCATGATTTATCAATTATCATATATATACTATAATTTTACTATGATATTGGAATATTCCATCATCAAACCTCCCATCCTCTCCATTCAATTCAAAAAATTGAAATCATTATTCGTGATGTGTCTATTTTCTACCATCATGGATGGTGCATTTCAATTTTCTTTTACCACCTTCATGTCTAGTCATAAAACCATTATAATGGTTGATATTGGATATAAAATAAATGTTATAAATTTTTTATTTTCTGAAACTAATTTTTATACATAATATTAAAAAAACAAAATGAGTTTGTTGTGGGTGAAAAAATTCAAAATTAATATAATAATTTATCATTAAAATTTTATATGATGATGCATCCAAATATATTGAAGAAAAATAATACATAAAACCAATTACAATTCATTAATTTAATTAATAACATATAAACTTAATTATTTATAATTATCCCCATTTTACATGATCTTCCATGCATGTATACAAGTGAACTGATCTTGAAAACCAAGAAAACAAACACTCTTGAAACGATGGAATTGAACTATAAAACTCATCAAAATAGCCATAAAAACATAATAAAATTATAATGTTAAAAATATGGGTAAAATATGTCCTTTATTCTATAAGGAATTAATCTAATTTTATTATCCTGGATTTAAATGTGAAGAAAGCATTCAAAAATAATGTAAGGGGACTCATAAACCAAATTTCCATTATTTGGGTTATTCCTCATTCATGAAAAAAAAATTTATGGATGTTACTTTCATGATTGATAAATATAATTTCATTTTACTAAATTTTATTTTCAACAATATACATGTTTACAATATATTATTATTTAAAATGAAATGATTTTTTCAAAAGAAAACATTATTCTAAAAAACACATCTTTTACTTCTCTTGAGATTGTTTATTATTCACTCATGATTTATGAATATTACACCAACTATGTTATTTCATTTTTTATTTTAGGAACCCCAAGGTTTATTAAATAGTATAACCATTATGAAATTATCATGAAACTAATTCTTTTCTATGGGTTATTTTATGTTCAATACTGATATACTTTCAATGTGGAATTCCTAATTATGTAAAATGGTTTGATGTTATAGGTGCACCCGGAGTTATATAGTTCTTTGATGAATTGGGAAATGTGATGTATCCTATCATATACATTGAAATATGAATTAACATTATTCAATATTTTTTCACAATGATTATTTTATGATTATACATATATGTTTTGTGTGAACATGATACTATCTTGGTTTATAATTATGTGTTGTGGTTTACCACTAAGACATAATGTTTATTTCTCATGAATTTCCATATTTCATTCCTTTATCTAATTATTACTATCATGATTATGATGATGACCCCATTTCTATATTATGATGATGATTATTTTACTCACCCTAGTTTTATTGATTCATGTTCTTATCTATCATATTCATGGGCTTATAGATCACCCCATTATTACCTATATCTTTATGTGACTACTTATACTAAAGATTATATGAGGGACACTAAATTATATAGAAGAATGAATTAAATAATTTTTATATTTTATTTTCTAAATTTTATTTTTATGCCAAATATTCCCATGACACTAAACCTTGTGATCCATGTTTTTAACTATCTTATATTGTTTATCTCTAGAATAATCTGACATTAATGTATGAAAATATAGGATTACTATATACACAAACACAAAAAACTTAATCTTTCATTATAATATATGATGAGAAGAATGTTACAATATTTTATTAGTCAGTCCATGATTTTTTCACAATAATTTTTAGGGTTTTTATGATTTAAATGTTTTGAGTTCAACATCATTGACACAATATAATCTATAATAGAATAAGAGGTCTAAGAGGATTCTCTCACTAAGATATAAATCAAGAAAAATTTTGATGATATAAAGTACAATATTCGAGATGAAGAGAATAAGGGGATGTAAATTGTGGAGGCTGTGAGAGAAATGAAACATACACAACCAGTTGGTTCAGAGTCGGATTAATAGGATATGGATTCCTATATAGTATAATTAATGTCTCTAATGAGGTTGTTAAAAGAGTAAATGATGGATCTTATCCATCATTAAAATATAAAGATGATATTAAGTGACTAGATTATTTAAATTCAGAAAAAATAATAGGATAAAATGTACTATTAATTTTGGGTATTTTTCAGTGACAATATGAAAGAGAATGAGATACTACATATACTACAACAATATACCAAAACCAAAAATTAGGATATAAGTAGGAATATCTATTTTCTTTATAGTGGAATCTAATAAACTTGTAAAATGTTCTAGGGATTTGGTTGAGGCTCAATGAAAAATGTGTCTTTATCTTAGTGCTAAGATATGTTATAAAAGAACATTACAGTTGTGTTCTAAAAAATCATTTTGGTCTAAGGAAAAGGAGTGATCAAGTTGATTAAAAAGGACATCACTCCTTCCCATATCAAATACATTACTATGATATATTTAAAGCAATTTTTTAAAAAAAATTGAAATCCATAGATTAGGGAATGACTTGAAGATCATTGATTTGATATTAAGTTGACTCCAGAGAAGGATTTTAATTGAGTTGGGAACGATCCCCTCAGAGAATCATTTATTATTCATAGGAATTTTATGACTCAAAACATGAGGTAATTTTCCTTGAATTGGACAAATAAAACATTTCTCTCGATGTATACCATATATTTTTAGATTTAATATCCTCTATGATTGCTGATAATTTGTAGATCCTCCACTACCATAACATATGGGGTTTGTATGGAAATATTTATTCAAATACACTATAATGGAAATTTGATATGTTGTTGATATATATTTTTGTTTTTATATTTCATTTGGGATAATTTTTATAGTTTTATATAGTTGGTTTCACATTATTTTTGAGAAATATTATTTATATAGGGTAACCCTTATCCAAATAAATTGGTTATCTTTCAAAAAAAATAATGTTTGAGGAGGACTATAAAATCATCTATCAATGTTAAAAACGGATTGAAATATATTTTATGATTTAATTAACAAAGAAATAAACCCCTATATAATGAAAATTTAAGATTAACACAAAATTAAAAATTAAAAAAGCAAAAAAATACCATTGTTTTTAAACCATATGGAGACCACTAGGTAACTAATTCTTGAAATTGACAATATGTGTCTAGTCTTGGTCTTTGACCTCATTTCTATTACTTATTCGTATATGGTATATGACCACCAGTTACTCAGTGTTATTAATTATATAATTTCTGTATGGTCCACCTTCTATTTCCAATATATTTTACCCCCATCACTCAATACATAATAATTTATTTAAAAATAATTTATTATAAATACAATTTCAATAAAAAATTAAAAAACATTCATGAAAAAAAATATATTTTTACAAAATCTAGACCAAAGGTTTTTATGTCCTTGTTATTAATTATTTTACATCATTGATGATTGTGTTTATCCATATATATGTTATTTCATCTAATCATTCTAATTAATTTTTTTTCTCATATATGTATTCTTAAAAAAAATATGTTTCATATCTTTCAACATATATTTTTTATTACAATAAACTAATATATGTACCTCCCTCTCAATTAATGATTCTTCTAACACCTAATATTCATCTTCATAACAACGAACATAGTCAACGTCACATTTATATATCCTCAAAAAAATATAAAGGAATGACATCTTGTATATCATTATATTTTAATTATTACATGAATGAATAAAGAACCCACAAAATCCTCTAAAAAATTATATGGTTTAGAAAATCAAAGGCATAATTTATAATTCATTCCCTATTACTAATTTCTAAATAGTGACATGACATAATGAGTTACGTAATATGAAATAATAGACTCAAGTGGCCAATATATTTAGTTATTATAGGATTTGAAATTACAAAAAGTTATAGAATATCTATTCTTAATCATCTTAACCCAATATAAAGTCTGTAATACCATGTTCATCCCAAAAAAGTTTGACTCATAGGCTTTTTCCAAACATAATTGTGATCAGTAATATTCAAATAGATCACTATAAATTCATTATTTTTAGTTATTTTTATAAAATATGGGTGGGTTTACCATAAAACAAAAAAAACAAAGATATATTCATGTATATTTATAGTTTGATCGGACTAGCCAATGTTATTTAGATGAAAAGATATAATCACCATCCCATGGGTACCCAAATTATTATATAATAATATCTTGAATAAAAATATAAACCTCTAATCATGTTAAAAAATAATGTTATTTAGTATCTCCAAATATCTAATAATCACTCTGAGAAAAATCATTTCATTCATATCAAATATATCCATATCATCAATGGTATGAAAACGTGAAACATTATTTAACATATCAACAATAACCCATGAAAATCATCTTCCTATCATTGATCATCAGAATGAAAAAAAACTATGTGATGAGTTCTTCCCATTTCTACTAAAAAATAGTTAATTTTTGAATCATAGAGTTTAAAAAATGATGTTCATCTATTATCTACGAGAAAGTAAAGTATGTAAAAATATTCCATCCATGTAATATTTTATTCCTCGCTACTAAATGTTTCATAAAATAATTTCACAGAGTATTGTTAGACCGAGATGAATATACCATTGAAAAACATGATAATCCATCATTACTTCTTCTCAGAAACATTTTAAAATAAAAATGGACCCTTGAATATTATAAAATGAATCATCATTATGATTCCACCTATGATTCTATTTCCTATAATTAAATCCTTAATATGAATGTTAGTACTAGAAATATGAATGTTGGGCCTCCTTTAATTAATATATCAAACATGAATTAATGGTTATTTATTATAATCCATATTGACCTCCATAAAAACAATTATAAACTCAGAGAAGAGTGGAAATATCCCCCATCCATTGATTCATGAATTACATCCACTTGAGACTTTAAACTCAATTTATTATTAATAGAATTATCATTTCATAGGGTATATATTATCTCAAAATAAATTATCTAAATATATAACTTCAATACCACATATCAATTATTCAAATATCACTATAGAAATATACACTTCTTTCACATATAATAATTTTAGAAAATAGGTTCCTCACTGAAGAGATAATTCCACCAACTCATAATTTAGAACAACACTATGACCAACTTGAAATTATTTGTATGCTAATTTATCTCCCACGACCCAAGCTACTGAAAATTATATTTGTCCACATGAACCACCTTTATTAGAACATATCCAAACACTACACTAAATGTATAAAATAAAACCCCATATAACATAACTAAATATGTCCTAATGTGTATAGGTGTCAATACCAACTTTTTTTATCAATGCTTTAAGTTTAGTTTTAACCATTCAACAGAAAAAACTACTGAACCATTTTTTAAAGGAATTCATTGGTATATCTAGATGATAGAGGGAATTTAATGAACTAAAATTAATAAATAGAAATATATTAGAATAAATAAATTTTTAAATTAATATTTTTCCACTGCACTGATATTGTAGCTTTCAAAATCTAAGGAACCACCAAATATTATAGATTTATGTAAAGATTACTAATTTTACATTGGTATTGCAGAAGGATTTTTATATATTTTCAACCATTATATAAGGTAATATGTGGATGTATTTAAATGTGTGGAATGTTTTTTTTGGTGTTTGGATGTGTGTTGGAGTTGATCAAAGATGATATATGTTTATTCAGTGAAATATAGATCATCATTTAAGTGGTTATAACATCAAATTCTGTGCAAACAACATTATAATAAAGCCCACCAAAATTTTAGTTTTCTAATGTAAAATATCGAGAGAGGGGATCATAAAACTTTTCAATGAATATGACTATCAATGTGGTGCTATATATGACATCATTGGCCCATTTAAGACTTTCCAACACATCTTGTTTGAAATTGGGGAGTGGTGTAAAACATTTATAAAAATATGAATTATAATATAATTTAACATATGTATTTGTTATATTTGAATATGGGAATTTACATATGTAATGTTTTAATTTTAAAAATAAATATAATATTCAAAAAAATTGAAAGAATACAAATTTATATGATTTTAAATTTTTGAATAAGTATCGAATTAATTCGAATGATGAGATTACAATGATCTTTAGGTTTTACAAATCACAATGGGATTTTTATCCAAGTATGGATCATAGATTAGGTCCTTTCCATAGAGAATATTATAATTTTTTGTGATGTAATAGGTAGAAGAAATATGACCAAACCATGGTGAACATTCAGTGAGTGTTATGGTCATTATAGATTCTTATGATGCAAGGGGTGAACCAAAATTTATATTCACACAATTTAATTTTTCTAATGATATTCACGGTAAAAAAGTGAGAGAACTATGGGAACCTCACCATTATAGTTATAGTTTCTTGCGAGATAATCATATGTAACAAATGGTGACTCATTTGGGTAGTGTTTCATATCATGGTTCATGTTTAGTTAGAATTATAACTCACACATTTAAATATGAGAAACTACTCACATTACTATTTTTTGGAGCTAGTCTTATTGACTATTTGGTTAGTCAAAACAAGAAGTACCATGACACAGTTAACTCTTGGTGACCAATTTTAGAAGATCAAAATTCTTTAATTAGTCCATGACTGAGAACATGTAACTTGATGTGATGGGTTATACTGTGTTTTTGCATTATTCATTAGTACATGATTTATATGGATTTAAGGTAGTGATATCAGAGGAGATGATGAGCTGTAATATTCAAAAAATGCATCCCCTATTCCATGTCCTCTAGATTTTTTTGAGATGTATTTATAAATATTTTTTTTCAAATAATCTAAGACTAAAAATATAAGGGAATTAAAATTTTCAGTAATCATTGAATTAACATTCGCATTCTACTTGATAGATTAAAATATAAAATGAATGATTCCAAAATGTTTGATTATTCTTTGAATATTATAACATTTAAGTAAAAATAATAATGCATTGTTGTCTAACTGATATTATTACTTTTAATAAATAGACTTTCTAATATAGAGTTAGATCACATTGATACATGATATCTCTCATATTTTAATTGTTCATCCAGAAGAATTGATGAATAGTATTCAAATGTATATTATAGATAAGAAATTTTTCAATTCGATGAATTCCTTATAGTAAATTATCCCACTAATTTTCATGAATCCTGTAATTTATTAAATATAAAATTATTTATTGAGTGAAGAAATATGTATTTAAGGAATAATTTTTTCTGTATAAAAAAAGATGAGCACTAAATAATGGTAAGTGGATGATACCTTCCCACATTCATATGTGCATGATAACTACTTCATCAAGGTGTGAAATGTATTTTTAATTTTTAATCACTATAGATAATAGAGATAATAAAATCTTTTACTCATAAATAGGATAACCGTGGAAAGGAGGAATCTTAGATAGTGAGATTAGGCCATATAAAAATTTCTTGGGTGTTTAAAACCTTCCATATTATTTTATATATGTTTTGAAGACAAATAAATTAAATATAATTTATTTAAATTGTATGGGATTATTAAGAGTCTATGAAAATTGACGGTGATTGATTTTGAGGCCTAGTGTGTCTAGAACAAAATTTTGATCTTTTTTAAGGTATGCTCAGTAAACGTGCGGGCGACATTTTCAGTTTTTTGAACCGATTCATGGATTAAAAAATCTATGGCACCATTGAAAATGCAGTGCAGGGATTTTCTTATGGGAGGATTAATATCGACCATAGTAGGTCAGGAGAAAAGTTAGTTTTCTGGACGTTTTAACTAATAATAAAATAACATTTAATTGTTATTTTTTCTATCAAGTTTAGATGTTGTGGAAGGACCAATAAGTTTTCAAGCCATTTAATGGATTCACTATCTTATTTTATAACAGAACCATTGGGAATTAAGAGTTTCATTCACTAATGAACCTCATTAATCTCTCGTTGTGTTAATCTCATATCCCCCTCTATTTAAATGATTCTTGAGCTTGGGTTTTTTATATGGATGGGAGGAAACTGTGATGAGGTGTTTTGGCATCTTCCACCGACAAAGAACCGAATCTTTTACAGAAATATTGGAGGAATCGATTCGGGATCGATGAACGTCAGCGGCTTCATCATACATGGATTCTTCCTCCACAACTGTGAAGTCACCATAAATTACAAGGTAGGGGTGGTTAATATTTAAATACATGATAAATGTTTCTTTTCTACATTCTTGATGCATGAAGAATAGTAGAAATGTAGATGGGTTATAATTTATCTAGTTTGAATTAATTGCTACCTTCATGTTATGATGCTAACACAGAGGGATAGGGCCAAATGAACAAGGATTGGACCCTACACTGCTTCAGTTTTGTTGCGTTCTTCATGGGTGTAGCTTGAACTTGAAGGAAATTAGAATCTGGGAGCCACGTAGTGACAGAAGCAACCTCGAAGGACCATAGGCACATTCAGAAGAGAAAATGGGGCACCAGATCTCACCTGGTGGCCTATGGAAGATCCACTAGCCGGCATTGGCTAGTCATGCTGGCACCGAGCAGCGCACCACCGCATGCTGTGGAGGGGAGCCATGAAATTGATCCATAGTGGAAATAGGGGAGACCGACTCTTGGCTGAACGTGTTGGAAGAATGCGGTGCACTGTCACATGCCATGATGAGGAGGCCGCGGTGGAGGCAAAGGGACCCACGCCCCATAGGTCCCACTGGCAGGGAGGCGGCACCCCATGGCATCAGCATTTTCAAAACTGAATGAATGGAAATCTATTTAGGAAGCGGGATCCACCCCCTCTATACAGGCCACCCAACTGGGTGCCACACCAACCAGCAGGATGGGCTGGTCTGCGGCACATCCTGATGAGCCTGCGACCAAGTCGACCGAGCTCGTTGCAGCCCAGCCCACTCGGGCCATCCTAGATGGTTCGGTATGGACTGGGTTAGACCCAGGTCAAAACCAGACTAGGGTGGGGCTGCCTAGGGTGGTGCGGGTCAACCTAGGACTAGGCGGGTTGGTTCGGTCCGACCGGGTTGAACCGGACCCGGGCCCTTTTAGGTCTAGATACGCCTAAAAGGTTGTATCTCACAAACTAGATGTCTAATTGAATAACCATATAAGGTGGAGGAATCCTTGGAATGAGATGGTACTTTTGGGATAATACACTATTTTTTGTATAATGTTGATGTATTCTTAGGTTGGAACGAACCCAAATCCAACAGGGCCCTCAACACTAAAATGCTAATAACTCACAGACCAAGATTCTGATTAACGTGTCTTTTGTCATGTTTGAACCCTTACGACATGGAGGTCCTTTAGATTACTTATTTGTGGATAATAGTGGAAGTTTCAGAATAAATTTTATCTTGAGTAGCAGATACTATGGAGCTTGAGCACACCGGGTGCGGAGAATCATGTGGTTGGCTGTCAATTGAACAACGGTCCTTTGTGGATCAGCATCATAGCGAACCTATGTTGATCAAAATAATAGTTATCATTTGGGGATCATCATCATATAGAGGATGTGTGGGCCAACAATTTAGTGACCCTGTGTAGATAAGAATCATAGCAATCTTGTGTGGATCAACATCGTAGCAACACTGTGTGGATCAGCATCTTAGCGACCCTGTGTGATTTATCATTTTTGGGACTATGTGTGTATCAACATCATAGAGAACCTATGTGGATCAGCATTCTAGAGACCCTGTGTGGATCATAATCATAGTATCCCTATGTGGATCAAAATTCTAGTGACCCTATATGGCTCATTAGTGTGAGATGATGAGAACCAGCCTTAGAGCGGCCCATCGTTGATCAACATCACACAACCCTTTGTGGATTGAAAATGGAAAACCCCCTTAATGGTTCATTTTTGGAAGCTTTCTAATTGAATAAAATGATTAATCTTATGACTAAACATATTTATTCTCAAACTCTAAGATGTATACCTAGTATGAGTTGAGATTTTTACTTTGTGATTTTTGACTGAGATCATGCTTTGTGTTGTACTTTGTGGAATTCTGAGAGACATTCATGGATATCGAGGTCCTTACTGGGTATTGTTATACCCACCCTAGCATGGGATTTTCCTACACCTTGTGGTGTCTTGTGCAGATGACGAGCAGCTCGAATGAGACTATAGGAGCCAGGACCAGGTGGTACATAGAGGTGACTGGTTGATGGGTAGAGTTGTAGAGATGAGTTGTTCCTACCCGTCTGGTAGGATCTATGGTAGATGATCTCAGGAGTTTTTTCCTATTTTTTATTGTATTTTATCTTTTATTTGGGCTTGTATTTCAACCCCTTTACTTTCATTACACACTTTTACTACTGCAATTTTACTTCGTGGTTGCATCTTTTTGTGTTCTTAGACTGTGTGTTTGTGCAGTTTTGAAGGCAATTCCTTCCCATTTTAAGGATTTTCCTTTCTGGTTCTATTCTCTAACCCATATCCTCTAAAAGGTTGACTTGGTGTAGTCATGTCATGGGCCCCAGGGGACAGATTGTGAAAAAGTGGTATCAGAGAACTTGGTTTTACCAAAGAACATGGACTCTGATCTTTACAATAGGGAAATAGTGTTAAGTGTTTTGAGTGTGGATTTCAATTCATGGTGTCCAGTGTTGGTGCGGTGGCTGACGTATCCATTCCCCATGATCCGGAATTTTTATTTCCGACTCGGTGCACGAACACACTGATTGTGTGTGTTTTGGATATGTTTTACTTTTGATCTCTTTTGATTCATCTCATCAGGTATATATTATTGGTTGTGGCACACCTGTTTAATTTTAGGATTCCTCCATGTATACAACCATCGATTAATCCAGAGAGAGTTTACAATGATGGACCACCGAGGAATGAGGCTTTGGTTCATGGCCCTCTTACAGTGATAGAACCTTTTGTGGTGCACCAGTAGAACCACCATCCATTGGGCAGGATTTTCCACCAACCCCAGAAGCGGACGGTGCACTCCAACTGAGTGTGTATCACGAGTTTTAGTGGTAGTGGCCTCCAAGGATTCGAGGTGAGATAGATCCCCAGATAGCTGAGGACTGGATAGAGACTATGGAATTAGTTTTTTGCTTAGTTGAAATACCTGCAGAGCAGATGGTGATCCTAGTTGCAAGCCTCTTTCATGGAACAATAGGAAGATGGTGGATAATGATACTCCAATTACATGGAAAGACAACCCTCACCTTGAAAAATTTTGAGAGACTCTTCAGGGCGGATTTCATTCAAGTGACACTATGCTATTTTCGTATTCATGAGATCATGTACTTACAGTAGAGTAGCTAAATAGTAACCCAGTACTCAGTGAGATTCACTAACCTCTCATGATACTACACTGACATGGTACGCGAACCATTCTTCCTAGCCCAAACCTTTGAGTAGGATCTCCAGTGGGAGATCAGAGCATCGATGATATCACTCAATATCACGATGCAGGAAGGATTAGTTGAGAGAGAATTATAGGTGGAGAGCTGCTTACTTGGGAAGGCACTGACGGTGGGAGCAACCACCAGACGACATGTAGCTGAGTCATCTAAGGATTGTAATTGGTAGATGACTAAGAGGTACAATTAGGCTATAACTTTTAGAGGCAGACCCCATGACATGTGGTCGGAGGTGTAGAGCCGACGAGGAAAAACATTCCAACAGATGAGTAGAATGTGATTCAATTGCAGTGAGTAGGGTCACATGGCTTGAAAATGCCTGACCTGCTGTACCGACTATCAGCAGATGATCAAGGGACCACCGAGGCAGAGTTAGAGATTCAAGAAAGGAGGTTTGTAGGGTGTTAGACTTTGTAGAGGAGCAGGCCATGTAGGAGGCAGTGGGTGGTGATTTTAGGTTCTACCACCCCCATATCTCAGGGGTCCATGCTGACCTCAGGGAGAAGGAGGATAGGGACAAGCACAACTTCAGGTAGTGGAGGCCTATGACCATAGTGATTTAGAGATGATTCTAGGTATGATCTGTGTCTACTCTACCCTATCTATAGTATATAAAGACACATGTTTCCATAACACTTTCATTGCCACAACTCTTGTTTAGAGCTCGGATATTCCAGTAGATCCATTTTCTCAGTACTTATGATTAGAGTCTCCTACAGGAGAGGATTCGATGATTACACATTAGTTCTAGCTGTGTGAGATTACTCTAGGAGGGAAGATATTTGGCTGGGATCTCTAAGTAACAGTATCAAGGCCTTATGGTGTCATAATGGGTATAGACTAGTAATTTATGATCTATGCTCAGATTGACTGTTTAGGCGTAAAGTTCAGTGTTTCTACATGGATGGGACAAGTTTCTCCTTAAATAGTGAGAGGGGAACCTTTAATGAACATGATGGACTTACTCAGAGAAGGGTGGATCCAATAACTAATTAGTTGGATAGCCTCATACATAGAGAAGTTGACATGAGGAGTCCAAGATATCATGTAGTGGTGGACCAGTGTGCTGATGTCTTTCCTGATGATGCTTCCAGACTATATCCACCAAGATAGGTAGACTTCTACATCGACCAGTACCCCAGGAAGACACTAATATCTACTCCAGTATTTCAGATGGCTCCCATGGAGCTTTGTGAGTTGCAGGTATAACAAGAGGACGTGCATAGTAAGGTGTTCATAAGGACCAGTTTTTCTCTATGGGAATCCCTGATTTTGATCGCCAGGAAGGCATATGGGAGTCTGAGGGTTTTCGTGGACCATCGACACCTCAACCAGGTTATCATGAAGAACATTTATCCAATCCTGAGTATCGATGATCTCTTTAACTATCTAAAGGGGTCTTGATGGTTTTTGAAGATAGAACTCCAACCAAGATAACATCATCTCAGGTTACGGGATGAGAATGTACCGAAGACATCCTTCAGATGTCGTTATGGACACTATGGGTTCATGGTAATGCCCTTAGGTGTGACCAATGATTCAGAATTGTTCATGGGTCTCATGAAGAGGATCATATAACCATAAATTGACCGCTTCGTGGGGGTTTTCAATGTGGAAATATTGATATACTTGGTGTCGTAGGAGGATAGTGGCACGATCCTGCAGATAGTTCTAGATACACTATGAGAACAACAAAATTTTGGTTAGCTCTCGAAGTTCATGTTCTGGATACTAGATGTCCACTTCCAGGGGAATGTTATCTTAGAGGCTAGATTTGGTGAGGATTTGGAGAAGATAGAGGTTGTGCTTTCTTGGGATCCACCCAGGAGTGTGACTGAGGTGCGTAGTTTCTTATGATTGGCTAGGTACTACCGAATATTCGTACCCTATTTTTCAAGAGTTACGGAACACTTATCACCATTAACAAAGAAGGGACATCCCTTTTGTGGGTATAGAGATGCCAGTAGAGTTTTCAAGAGATGAGGCAGAGAATAACAAGTGCCCCCATCATGAGGATACCAAAAAAGGGAATTGGGAATATTGTCTATTGCGATGCCTCAGGGAGCAGACTGGTTTGTGTCTGGACGCAGGAGCCAGTGGTGATAGCCTACGGCTCCGAACAATTGAGATAGCATGAGAATAACTACACAAACCTTAACCTGGATTTTGCAGTAATGGACCTTGTCGTGAAGATGTGGTGACACTACTTGATGGGTGAACATTTTACAGTATACTCTAATCAAAATAGTCTCAAGTATATCATCTCACAGAAGGACATGAACATGAGACTATGACAGGTGACTAGATTTCATCTAGGACTATGACATTGAGATAGTCTACACTCCTAGGAAAGGGAACGTAGTAACAGATACACTCAGTAGGAGGTATTTTCTATAGTTTCTAAGTGAGGTGACATAGAAGTTATCCACGTTCTATTTATCCTTAATGGATATCAATGGAGTATCTTACCTATAGTCTATGACAGTTACTCCCCCACTCCTTCAGCGAGTTAGGGAGGCACATCTTGGGGGCATAGACTGTGAGGCCCAAAGTGCACACATATCCTAAGGATATGCTCCGGATTGATTTTAAGAAGATGGGGAGCACATCATCCTCATTAGAGGACGTAATATGGTACCAGTGATGCTAAAAGAGGAGGTTTTTAAGGAGTTATATACATCCCTTTGGAGGTACATCTTAGAGTGGCCAAGATGTTCCAGGACCTCTGGCATCAGTAATGGTGTGCAGGGATGAAGAAAGCAGTGGTGGATTTTGTATCAAGATGCCTCACTTTTCATCAAGTAAAGGATAAGTATCAGGTAATAGCAGGCTTCACATATACACTTGAGGTACTAGAGTGGAATTTGGATGGTATATCCATGGACTTAGTGATAGGGATACTAAGTACATCTAGTGGCCACAATTCCATATGGGCTATCATTGACTGACTCATCACGTCAGCCCACTTCCTACCCATCTAAGAGCTGGGATTAGTAGAGAACGTGGGGAATCCCTACATATGGGAGATTATATGGATTCATGGGGTTCCATCGAAGATCATCTCAAATCATGACACCCATTTTACATCCCATTTGTGGAAGGAATCACATGAGGAGTTCAGGACTCAACTACACCTTAGCACCACCTTCCATCCTCAGGTAGATGATTAGACAGAGCAAACCATTCAGACACTCGAGGACAAGCTTCATTCTAGTGTCCTTGATTTTGGCTCTAGTTGGAAGGACCACCTACCAATGATGGTGTTCTCTTAAAAAAATAGTTATCACTAAACCATTGGCATTTCTCTATTTGCATCCATGTATGGGCGACCTTACAGATCGCCAGTATGCTGGATAGAACTAGGGGAGTCTGCACTTGTTGGTCCAGAGTTGGTACAGGCTACCATGGAGATGGTAAGATCATCTAGGAGAGCATGAAGACTAAAAAGAGCCAACATAATTCTTATTCTGATAGGAGACAGAGACCCCGGGAGTTTGAGGAGAGAGACCATTTCTTCCTAGGGGCCTCACACTAATGAAGATTACAGAGGTTTGGCTTGGGTGACAAGTTATCTCTAACATTAATCAGACCTTTCCAGAACCTCAGTTGAGTAGTTGATCTGGTGTACTGTCAATATCTTCCCCCACATATGCTCCAGATACATAATTCTTTCCATATGTCATAGTTGAGGAGGTACATGCATCAACCATCACATGATATCGACTGGGGCGAGCTGGTCATCGACAATGGGGGTACGTTTGCATAGTTCTTGATGGAGATAGAGGATTGACAAGAGCAGGTCCATTGTGGGTAGTCGATTCCTATGGTGGGAGTTTTCTAGAAGCATAGGAATCTCCAAGAGAGAATATGGGAGCATGAGGCTTAGATACATGCTCTGTACCCACATTTGATTCCCTAGTTTTGTTTTAGGTTTCGGGTATGAAAATAACTAAGGTGGGGTTAATGTAAAGGCCCAAAAATTCCATATAATTTTTTAAAAATATTTGGGATTATTAAGAGTGTACAAAAATTGAAGGTGGTTGATTCTGAGGCTCGGTGTGCCCAGAAAAAAAATTTGAACTTTTTTATGGTACATTCAGTAAATGTGAGGGTGAAATTTTCTATCTTTTGAACTGGTACTCAGATTGAAAATCTGAGGGAACCATTGAATCCACAATTCTGGGATTTTCTTAAGGGAGGCCTAACTTCTACCATAGTAGGTCAGGAAAAAAATTAATTTTCCATACATTTTAATGAATAATAAAATAAAATAAAATAAAATATTTATTTTTTTCTACGAAGATGAGGGGTGGTGGTGGGACCGTTGAGTTGTTAAGTAATTAAATGGCTTGAATCTCTTATTTTGTAATCGTACCATTGGGAATTAATTGGTTCATTCATTAATGAACCTCTTTAATCTATCATTTCATTAATAACTTTTCCCCCTCTATTTAAATGAGGCTCAAGCAGGGGTTTTTGAGATGGAATGGAGGAACCTCTGATGAAGTTCCATGATGTCTTCCACTGATAATGAATGGAAGCGTGGATGGAAACATTGGAGTAATTTTTTTAATCGACGAATGCTGGCATCTTAATCAAGCATTCATTCTTCCTCCACAACCACGACGTCAACTTCGATTCCGATGTAGGGTTAGCTTATATTAAAATAATTGAGAATTATTTATTTTCTTTATTCTTGAAGCGTGAATATCGCGGAAGTTTTTAACAGGTATAGTTTATCAATGATGAATTAATTTCTACCCACTTATTAGGATCCTAACATAGTGGGCGCATGCCAAAAGAACAAGGGCCAGACCCTCTGTCGCTTCAGTTTTTCTGCATTCTTCATGGGCATAGTTTTAACTCGATGAAAATTTGAATCTCGGATCTACATAGTGATGAAAGAAACAATGGAGGCCCACAGGAACATTCAGAAGGAAAAAATGACCACTGAAAATCACCTGTTGGCCCGCGGATGATTCGCTGACGCCGGCGACTGGCACTGGCAGGTGATGGTGGCGGCCGACTATGGTGGTAGCTGGCAGTGCATTGTTGCTTTCCACTGAGGGGAGTTGCAGCATCGATCCACGATGGCGTTAGGGGAGGCTAGATCTCATCCGGCTGCATTGGCATAAAGGGGTTTGTCTTCATGCGCCCAAGTGAGGTGGCAGTGACTTCGATGTCGTGGCAGAGGCGAAGGGACCCGCAACCCACAATTTTTGATGATAGGGAGGCAGCGCCATGTGGCATCACTATTTATAAAACCAAATGGCTAAAAAGTCATTCAAGAAAGGGGTGAAACACTTGCTGCTTGGGCCTCTGAGCTAGGTGTCGTGTCAGCTAGCCGGCTGGACTGACCTATGGGCCGTTTACAATCGACACGGCCCAGGCTGGTCCACAGCCCAGTGGGCCAAGCCCATGGCCCAGCCCACTCGGGCTAGCCTTACCTATTCCGGCTGGGCCGGGTTGGACTTGGAACAAGTCAAGTAAGCCTAGGATAGGGTGGGTCAGGTCGGTCTGATTGGGTGGGACCAGACCCGTGCCTTTTCGCCAAAAATACACTTAAAAGGTTGTATCGTACAAACCAGACGTCTAATTGACAAACTGACTGCGAAGATTAAATCCTTTATATGAGAAGGTCATTTTGAGATACTCCACCTGAGTTTTGATGAATGTTGGAGTATGTTTGGGTTGAATTGAATGCAAATTCAACCAGTCCCTCAGCACTAAAATGCTTAAAACTCACAGACCGGGCATCCGATTAAACGCCATCTATCGCATTGGAACCCCTACGACATAGAGGTCCTTTGTGTTACTACTTTGAGAAAAGTCATGGATGGTGAGGCATGACCAATATCTTTAGAATCAGATACTACAGAACTCGATCACACTCAATGTGGAGAATCATGTGGTTGGTTGTCAATTGAAGATTGACCATTTGTGGATCTGCATCATAGAGATCGTATATAGATCATCATCATAGGGACCCTGTATGGATCAGCCTCATAGTGACACTATGTGGATCAGAATCTTAGCGAACCTGTGTGGATCCGCATCATAGGTACCCTGTGAGGATCTAAATCATAGTGACCCTATGTGGATCATCATTCTAGAGACCTTGTGAGGATCAACATCATAGTTACCCTGTGTGGATTAGCATTCTAGAAACCCTATGTTGATCATCAGTGAACGACCCAAAATGGACCATACTTAGAGTGACCTGTCACTGATCAACGACATAAGAACCTATGTGGACTGAAAATAGAACAGCTCCTACGTGGTCTAGTTGTGGAATCATTCTAATGGAATAAAATGATATAGCTTAAGACTAATCATCATTATTCCAGAACTCTCAGTTGTATAACTGGTCTGAGCTCAGTATTTTGGTTTGTGATTTGTGATTGAGATCATGATTTGTGGGTTTACCTTGTGGAATTATAAGAGACCTTGGTGGTCTCAAGGTCCCTAATGGGTATTTTTATATTCACCCCTGCACGGTCTTCACCCACACCTTGTTGGGTCATGTTAAGATGGCGAGCAGCTCAACTGAGACTTTTGGAGCCAGGATGAGGTGTTACACAGAGGCGACTGGTTGACATAGAGAGCTGTAGAGAAGAGTTTTACCAACCCTTCAGGTAGGATCCATGGCGGTCGATCTGAGGAGCTATTTTATATTTTCGTTTGTATTGGATCTTTCAGTTGGGCTTGTATTCATGCCCCTTTACATTCAATACACACTTTTACTACAGTAGTTTTACTTCATGGTAGCATATTATTCTATTCTTGGATTGTGTGTTTGTATAGGTTTAAAGGCAATGTCATCCCATTTTAGGGATACACCTTTCGGGTGCTAGTCACCAACCCCTAGCCTATGGAAGGCGGACTTGGGGTAGTCATGACACAAGCCCTAGGGGGAAGGGTCATGAAATATGTGAATATGAGATTCAACATACTCAATATACACTTTAGTCGATCACATAGGATTACATGTGAGAATTTATGTCACTATGGGCTATATATCAATTTCAAGGGATAATGCTATGGGATTCATTGACAATAGAAGTCATCAGATTTATGGGAAGGATATAATTGATAAATTATATTCTTTGTATGAAAATTTTCAAACCAATGTTACGGGAAAACCCATATAGAAATTTATATTGGATATGGTGATGAATATATATAATGGGAACATCAAAATCAAATAATAAAAATTCTATATTTCAAACAATAAATACAAAGGCATTTGAATGAAAGGTGAATGAAAAAATGATTAATATTTATGAAGATTAAATATATTAGTTTTAAAATTAGAGTTTTTAAATAAATGTTTTATAAATCTATAACATTTGTAAAAATATTTAGAAACGTTCCAAATATATTTTATTCAACAATCCAATGTTTTGAATAAATACTTGTGATGTATCAAAATTTGATTCACAACACTATCCAAAGTATTGAAATAAGAAAATAAATAATTTTAGAAAATTAGGATAAAGAATTGATAGATTTTAATTATAAGATTATATTAAATATTATATAGTTGAATATTAAATATTCAAGTGACTGTGAAGAATTTGGTGATAGTGATGAGAGTCTAAAATGGGTTATCTATTTAAACTTCAATAATGGAAAAATAAACATTGGTAAATATTACGGGAACATCCCACTAATATATTTTATTCTAAGAGGAGTGGGTGACTTTATAGAATACTACAAAAGGAAAAATTAATCACTTATGATTATGATGTTTTAGAGGATAATGTAAATCCTTAGAGAAGATCTAAAATAGATCATTGAACGTGTTTAATAAATTGAATGATGGGAGAAAAAAAATTTAAGGAATAATAAAATGAAACATGTTAGGTAATGAATAATATAGTAGTTCATCTAAATGAAGTGAACCATGGAAATATTATGCTATGAAATATAAAAATTTCATGGAAAATGAAATGATTTTTGGGAAGCAAAATCAGTTGTGATTATGATTAAAACAGACCACTTTGGAGTATATGATGTAAACATTGATGTGTTCCTTAAGAGAAAAACATAAAATAAGAATAAAATAAAATCTATAAAGAATTATATTTGTAAAATGATGAATGTTGAAAATTATATTGGTAGTAAATAGAATTATAAAATTTAAAAAATTAAAATACTAATTGTTATGGTGTCTAGGCAATAAAATCATTAAAGAGTATGATAATATATGGAATGATAAGAATAAATGATAAAAAATGTTGAATTAAGGTGTCTTAAGGAAGAAAATGTGCATGGAATAATGATGAATTAATTTGATTGAGGATTTGAATAAATTTATTTTTCATCAATGGATACTGAGAATTATTATTTAAAAACATAATTAAAATTGAAATTGATAGTTTATGAAAAAAATAAAATCTTTATTAACTGACAATAAAAGTTTTCAATGTAAAATTAGAAAAAACATGAGTGAGTAAAACCTAGGGATAAAGGCTCTTGTCTCTAATGGTGTTAAAAAACTGATGTGTAGTATGTTACCTAAATACAAAATATTGGAAGATTGGTATAATTGAATAATACCATATATATTTATAGGGACATTCTCAACAATTTCCAAGAAAAATAGTTCCCATAGGCAATTGAATAAGGATATGTGTCTATAGACACAAATAATATATTTTTTGGAATAATATTTCCCACCCATTAATGTAAAGAAGTATAAAATTATGGGAGAGTTAATTTGAAATTATGAGAGATAAATCAAAAATAATGAAAACTAAATATGAGAAAAAATTGGTGATCCACCCAAAATATGAATTAAGGCCTTGAGGATTTCTACAGATGACATGGAAAAATATATCATAATAAAGAATTTATAATGAAAAATATTCCATGTCAATAATGGCATATTTTAAAAATAAAAAATAAAAAAATGGGATAAACACTGAAAATTCATTCATATTATAGTTTTATTTGAAATCTTGTGATAGGATCAAGACATTTATTGTTGATTGAAGAATATAATAAATGATTTCTAAGAATATAAAAAACAAAAAAATACCATATATAATTATATTGGAGTTCATTATTTTGGCGATGAGAGATATTTGATTATTAATGGCATTAGAATAACTAATATTATGAATAAAATGTTTAAATTAGAAGATATTTTGTTCATCAATGGTATCACTCATAATATATTTGGGGTATGTCAAAATTGTGATGAAGGTAATGTGATTAGCTTCAATAAAAATTATTTTTTTCTTTAATGGAATTATATATTGGTAAACCATAATAATTGGAGAATTATTCCTTAATAACTTATTTTTTATAAGAGATATTTGCTATTCTTAATACTTTAATATAAGAGATTAAAATAATATTTATTATGTAATACATGAAAATATTGGCAAAAATAACGAATTAAAATATCTAAAGGATCTATTTGGAGTATTCTACCCAAATCAATGAAAGATATAGACCCTGGTTTTACAACCTATTAAGAAGGTAAAATGGTTAAATGAATTCAAAAAATTGTGGAGACACAATCAAAAACACCTTTTAAAAAATTTCACACATATTCTTGTAGACTAATGAGATAGAAATTCCTAAGAGGTGACATTTATTTTATCCCATCCAAAAATTAATAAAAATATCATCATGTGATATATTTATAATTCATAAGTAATATTTAGTGAACAAGATAATTATTTACAAAATAGATTTTAAAAGAGATATTAATATTAAAAATAGGAATTTAATAACTGTTAATGTGTAGGAGTACAATATAAATGAATTTGAATAATAAATTTGAATGTTTGGGATTAAAAATTAGTATATTTTTCTTTTAAAATCCTAAAATAATGGGGGTTCTAAGAAAATAAAAAGTGGAATTTTGGAAATTGGGATAATATGTCTTTCTAAATTTGAAAGGTCAATGTTATTTTGGGGAGAAAAAATGTGAATTACTATTCACATTAAAAATCATCAGTTTTTTTAGAGAAAAACTAAAATATAACCTCATATGAAATGTCATACAAAAGGTATCCTATTGTGAGTTGTCTCAGTGTTTTTAAAAGACTATGTATTATCAAAATTAAAGACATAGATATTGGAAAATTTGATGAATGAGATAATGATGGTATCTTTTTTGAGAAAATATTTTTTAGAAAAGGAATTAGAAAAGGGAATGAAAGAAATAAAATGGCGGGTTACTATTGTGATGTGAATGTGATAGAAATCTAACAAAATAAAATATTCTAGATATATATGTTTTTCAGAAATAATTGCACGCAAATAGTAGATATATGGGAAAAAATGAAAAAACAATTGATTGCGTGTTGTAAATAGTATATGATTATTCATTATAGACTTATGATGAGATAGAAAATTGAGGATTATAAGAAACTATACTTTAATATGAAAAAGAAGTATGTTGATACAAATAATGTAATTTGAGAAACAATTGCACATCTATTTTCCACAAAAATCTATGATATGGGGAAGACACAATTAAATGAACTGAAATAATGATTTTGTTTAAAATTAAGATCTAAATAATCTCTCAATTTAAAATATATCACTGATAATTATGATGCTACAATATACCATTTTATGAGACATTATAATTAGAATCTAATTGGTGAAAAGTGGGAATTGAAGAAAAATATGATTGATCATGGATGGTTTGTTTGGAATGAGGCCAAACTAGCGTGTAAAGTGTAATATCACGTCAAATATGTAGATTTTGACCATAATTTTTCACCATTATCAAAATTTGAGTCTATAATGATATTCTTATCTAAAAAATCTTATATGAAGGTAAAAAACAATTAGATAGATGTAAAATATGCATTTTTTACTAGTTATCTTGAATAAGATGTGTTTATGATGAAACCTAATGGTTTTGTGCATCAAGGGAATGGAAGCAGAGTGAAAATATTAAAGAAGTTCCTATATGGTGTAAATGATACACAGTGATCCTGCTATTCAATAATTTAAATGAGCTTGAAGGGGTTAAAATTATTCAATATAAAAGTGGAAAATATCATGTATATCAATGAAATGAATACAAGAACACATAATGAAATTGTATATGTTAATGGTATAATTTTTTTATTGATAATTCTTGTGGTAGTTAGGATTTTGAAAATTAAATGATGAAAATATATGAAATATCAATATTGAGTGAGCTAAAATATTTTAAATTTAAACATTTGTTACAAGTTTAGAATTTATTTTTTAAACATAAAAGATATATTCTAAATAAATATTGATAAGTTTTTATATATACGTCTAAAAACGGGTATTAACACACATTTATATTGGGATAAATCTATTAAAATAGGATGAATGTGATATTCCTGCTCGCACCACTTAATATGTGTGGACATTGACTAGATTAGACCTTTATTTTTTCCAAACAACACTTAATACTAAGGAAAAATAAAATTCCATTCAAGGGAAATACCCATTGGGAAAAAAAGAATAAAATAAACCTAATGAATTGATCATTATAGAAGTATTCCTTACATTTACTCTTTGAGATTTCATTTTTTCAAGAACAAGGTATTTTGAATTTAATTTAGATATAAAATATGGGATTATGGATAGTTTCATAGATTTAGGAAAATTTAATACTTATTTTATCTTTGAATCGTCTAATAACTTAGGATGTGAAGTGGTTCATGTGTCACAAATTGGTTATGGTCAAACCAATTGGATATATCTACACTGAAACTATCCACTGTTTCATGTGTAGCTAACAATGAAGGTGCATTACTCTTACCTTCTATGGAATAAAGTGTCAAAGTCTAATTGTCATCATCTTATCACCTATAACTTGGTTAGGTCCTTTCCGTTTCACCAACAATGGTTATGGATGTTCATGATAATGTGATAAAAACTATTTTTAGCCTTATTATTTGTCTTAGGTCTACCTTGATAAAGTTGTAAATTCATTAGGCTAAAGAAAACACCAACTTTAACCCATATCCATATGAATACTGCCTATACATGAGAGTGTTTATCAAAATAAAAGTAATATAAAATATAATTAGCATAATTATATAGTAATACATAAAAGAAAATTTATAATTAAAATAATGTTAAAATAATTTCATCAATTAAGGGAAATGCAAATCTAACTAAAAGCTTACTCCACGTGGATGACCAATGAAGTAAGATAATTCATCATTGAATAGAGTTGAAAGTCATCAAAAACATAAATCAATATAGAAATGGAATCATAATGATCTAAGAATGGATATACAATTATATAAAATTCGATGGATCTACAAAAACTGAAAAAATTAATTAAAACTACTTTGAAAAAAATAGAGGAAAAAACTGATTGAAATAACCTAGGTCTAAGATCGTTCTTAGTGGAGAAATCTGAGAAATATATGTGGTAATTTAAGATACATGGTGTTTAAATCATTAAAATTGAATATTTTCTTTTAGTTTTTTTGTCTTAACATTTTCACGATGTAAATGATTTACCTTTAATGTACTTCAAATTCAAAATCACCATTGATAATCATGAATCTCATAGATTTCTTGATCTGTATAATTTAATTGATGATATCTTCATTGTTTTTCACATCTTGTATATTATACATCTCATGTATGTGATGCATGTATTGTATTATCTTTTCCATTGTGAAATTTCAATGGAAATTGGATTTCGAAAATCACATGATGTGTAACATAATTACACATCGTCTAATCTATTAACATCATGTAAAATCACAAGGGATAGACTTTGTTTTAGAGGTATGTCAAGAATGACTATTACTCATCACATACATTATTCATGACATGTATAACCAGTTTTTCAATCATTTCGCCATTTTATCATTTGAGTACAAAATTAATAATTCATAAAAGAAAATACAAAACCTAGTTAATTGTAAATTAAAACGCGAATAAACAATAATGGAATGTACCCAAAATTTATATATAATTTTATATTATCAAATTTACATGCACATGAACAATTTTTTTAATGAAAAAAGCATCTCAACAGTGATTCCAAATGAAACATTTAAAAAAATGAATCATTCATTACAAACATGGAAATAATACTAAGTGTTAGTGGAAGGATTAATTCATCCATAATCATTCGTGAAAAGAGAATATGTAATGTCTCATTGTTCAGTTCATTATTCAAATTTGTTCCCCATTTTATTACAATTTTATTACGGTTCCTTAAATACAGTGACCATTTATCAATTTACCTAATGAAAAATTTTATCTCAGCACTCAAGGTAGAATAAAAATAGATTTTTTCACTTAACCTGTATACCATTTTCTACACATATGATTTAATTGGTTATATCAAATCAACTTTGTGTGGAATAATAAAAAATCAATGATGAGGGCTTCAATAATATTGTTTAAATGACTCTGAGGCTTACAGTGGGTGCGTAGAAAATTAATATCAATTTCAAAATGGGGGATATATTTAAATTATAATGCATGAAAATCATGAAATGTTCAATAAAGTAACTCCTCCTGGTAAAAATTTTTCCTTTCTCAAGTATCTAAAGTTGGTCCATGAGTATTTCAAGATAGAATAAAAAATTACGATGTTCCTTAATTTTATTTTTATTTTTTTTAAAACATTTCTATGACATGTCTCATTTCTATCACCCAACCACAAATGATCCATCATAGGATACATCGGTCTGATAATGGTGATTTTTTTCCTACCTAAAACAAAACCCAATATCTTTATCTTTTCATTTTTAATATTTATTTTATCAATAGAACACACCACGTTTATAAAATGACATAAGTAATCATATACCACATCATATGAATCTGATGTACGTGTCACCATACATCTCAATATCATTGACATCCCATGTCTATCAATAGTGAAAATTTTCCCACAATTCTTCAGAGGTTAATCATGCATCATTACAAGAGCAGGGTAGGAAGGGATAAGGTTCATGAAATTACTATATCAAAAAAATGTTATTTATGGATACTACGGGATAAAAAATTAATGAAATGCATATTGGTAACATGAAAAGGTGGCTTAAACATATTACATCATTAATTTTAGAAGTTTAATTTTTTAATCATAGACTCAATAAGATCATAATGCATTTTTAGAAATAATTATATGTCCCATGTATTTGTCAGGAATTATGTTCAAAATATAATATGACAGTGTATGTCCAAAATCCTCTTGGGAGTGGGAGTTTAAAAAGTAACAAGAAATAACTCATGGCATAATATCTAGATATAAGTTAAAAAAAAGTAAATGAAATAATGTAAAATTAGAATTAATGTACACAACTCAAAATTTATGCTAAAAATATGCACTTGAATGAAAATGATTTCAAAAATCTCCAACCTAACATGGTATTTTTTAAAATTGGCATAGGAAATTTTATTGTTTAATTTATTCAATCAATTAAAATGTCTCGTATATTAGTGAAAATAGGATATAATCCATATCAATCGACAATAAATCTTATGAAATAATCCCCCACACATAAAATGCAACAGTGTCTACAGTGTTCTGAAAATAATTATGGAAGAGATGTAAAATATAATATATATAAAATTGAAATGGAAAATTAAAAATTGAAAATAGGGAATTGAGATATACATATATCAAATTTCATGCCATGGGGAGTCTTTTTGGGTGGTCATTGTAAGATGGTATACAAGAGAACATTTATAGAAACAAAATACCTACACTAGATAAACCATTAGTTAAGAGGGGTTAGCCAATATTTAATAATATAATTTGGAATAAGGAAAAAAAATTAGTAGAGGAAAAAAACTAATATAAATGCAACAAGGTGAGTAAATTGAAATTTGGGATGAACTATATAATTGTTCTAGAAAAATAAAACATGGGTCCTAATAAAAAAATGAATGATGGAAGACAAAAAATATGGGTTTCCTCCCATAATGTGATACCAAATTATTCATCAGCTATATGGATCAAAAAAATAATTAGTATCTCTTTTCTATATTCATAGATGATCAGTATGTGTTTTACTTTTACTCGTACATCCATTTTCCTATACAAGAACTTTTAGAGGTGTCATCAGGATCATTGAGACACTCAATGGGATTAAAAACATCAGGAATGTATCAAAAATGAATATCATGAGGTTGGAATAGCTTATGTGGTCATTTTGGAGGATACTTCTATTGATTATGGATATGTAGGTTGATCTCATCACCCTGTATCTATAGGTCATCCAAATATTGATAGACCTAAAGAGGAATTCCAAACGATGGCTTGACAGAGTCATCAATGAAAATATATGATGGGTAGGTGCTAGAAATGAATTTTTTAATTCCACATTGAAATATAAATAATCGAAAAAGTAGTTCAATAAAAACTATATCCTTTATATATATATATATTTATATATGAAGAATAATACATTGTTGAAAAAATAAAAATAAAAAGGGAGACACCCAAAACAATATAAATAAGGTTAGTGTACACGGACATAACTAGTGATAAAAATAAATGTCTCCGATATCTGCACCAGTTGTCCTCTCACAAACACTGGGTTCCAATAGTTGGACCTCCAAATGGATGTCATCTATGGTTTATGGGGTCGATGTACCGACCACCATGGTGGGTTTCATGTTACAGGCAATACGATTGATCGATAATGGAGGGTGATATGTGATGATTCTCCATGAGGCCACATGTCTGGAAGGTGGATCAATCAGAAATTCCCCAGATGGAGATGGAATTTTTGGGTCATTACTCCATTGGACCTGATCTGATATGTACATCTACTGTGTAGTTGGGTCAATAAGCTCGAGTGGTTTATCAATTATGGTGGGATGGTTTGTGATAATGGATGTAGAATCAGGGTCCATAGGTAGGTGTGTTTGGGATGATGTGGGGACTGTTGGAGTGGATGGGGTGGTGAAATTATATGGGTTGATGAACAAGACATGGAGAAAATAAAAAAGCTCTACTGATTCTCCTAGATGACATAGAGAAATTGGAAGATATCTATGGGAATGGGTAGTGGGTTTGTAGATGTTATAGGGGTAGTGGTGAAAATGGTAAAAGAAGGTAAATGGTCTACTGTTGTATCAGGGACAGAGGTCGTGGATGTATTTAAAGAGGATGAAATGGTGGATGCTATAACATGGGTAGGTGAGACAGGGTCAGATTCATGAAATGATGGTGCCTCATCAATATCCTTAACATATCATGGTTACCAATGGTAGATAATCCTCCTCTTCTTTAGTAGCCCCATATTTTGGAGAAATAAGATTTTAATACTCTCCTTTGGGCCAAGGGAGGTGTGACGAAAAGTAGCATCGAAGGTACAAAGATTACTATAAAGATGCATAATGAAATACCCCAATCAGCATACCTCATGCTCGCCTCACCTAGGTTATGTAGAAGTTAATGAAATTATTATCCATGTTGATCGGTGGGACACTCAAGGATGAGGAAATAATGATGACCTCAATCTATATCACTATCCCATGAATGTCACCTCGAGCCATCCATAAGTGAGCTAAGGCCTAGGGAAGTTTATGAAGAGATACACCATAGAGAATGGTGCTCTTCATTGTACAGGGATCATAAATTCTCTATGGGTATTTATATATCTTTACCCAAAGTCATGAAAATATTCCTTATTTTGATCAAGCTATATAGTTGAGAAAAATTGGTAGGCTAGAAAGTTGGCATAGTATATACTGAGGCCAATGCCAAATTCACAATGGGTGATCTCCCATGGACTACCTCTGAGTTTGAATCTAACAGAGTCAATGGATAGATTTCAGGTCTCTAGGAACTCATGGAAGATATCCCTTTAGGTCTCCTCACACTCCTAGGTGATGGGAGAGATGTTCAGTTGGATAATGAGGACATAGACCTCATAGTGAATATGGATCCCTTTCAGTATGGGTAGGTATAAGGTTAAATTGTACATCATCATCATCTCCTGGATATGGAAAAACCAGATATGTGGATCTGGTGCCAAGAAATACAGGTAGGGATGGAGGTGTGTTTGACGAGAGACCTATGACACACTGGATGAATACTATGAGTCTTTAGAGTCATAATTAGAAGCAGAGTCCGAAGGTGAAGAATATGTGGAAGGCTCTATGGGTGGTGGAGGAGGATCCATCCATCACTTGCGTGGTATCGGTGTCTCATAATTCCTTGCCACAAATTTGATGGGGGAGGTGTGGGAGGTTTTTGTTATGTCTATTTTAGAAGAGAGAAGAAAAGGAGGACATTAGTAGATGTGATGGATAATGGAGGGGATGAATAAAAAAGGATGGGAAAAAATAGTAAGGGATAGAGGAGATGTGGTCGAGTGTGCATGTGGTGGGGGGGGGGGTCACACATAGGAGGAGAAGTGGTAATGGGGTGGTTTTCATGAATGTAGGGATCAAAAAATTTAAATCCATCCAAAAAGTAACACATCGTGTATGATATACATGACTTTAATTTTTTATTTTTTTGAGGACCATGACAATTAAACATCATGTAAATGATACATGATGTGTATTTTTAAAATCTCACCCATATTTGAAATAATACCACAGTACTTCTACTCCATCATGAATTTAATACTTCTAATACACTCACAAACCTATTCTAAATGATTATACCTACCCTTAGTTTCCTCCAAATTAGAAACTCATTTAACATCCAGAGATCGACTCGATTTAGTTCAGGAGAATTAGAGAGTAACAACACATCCCTCAGGGAATGGTTATTGGAAAATATTTATCCTTTTTATATTAACATTTTGTGGTGGTTCCCTAATATATATAATTTCAATAGATCCATAATTGAAAATCGTAGTGACTATGAAATGACCCATGCATCGGGATTTCATCTTTATAGGGAATTATTTTAAAACAGAATTGAATGACAAAACATTATCTCCCAGTGTGAATATTAAAAGTGTAATTATTTGTTCATTACAATTATTTCCCTTTTCATTATAAATTGGGTAATTCTCATAGGAATAATTTCTTATTTTATCTAGATAATATACTTGTATCATTCTATTATGACCCCTTTTATGAGAAATTATGTTCAAATTTTTTCTTTCCCAATTAGTTTGGTGCTCTAATGTAATTGGTAGGGGCATGGATTTCTGTACACCAGTCAGAAAATAGTAGTTCTATTGGTAAAATTTCATGTAGTGGAATATTCACAATGTGCATCATATATTTTGATACTTAGTCATTTCTACTAGTGTTCACATTTTTCTGTAGGATGTTTTTAATTTCCCTATTGGAAAATATTACATGCCTAGTTATTTAAAAGTGGTAGGGTGTTCTTATCTAATAATGAATTCCCTACATTTCATTTGACCCCTTAAAAATATTATTTGAAAATGATTTCATTTATCATGAATGGGTAATCAGGGGGAATTCAAAACAGTAAAAATTATTTTTCTTTAGAAATTTCATCACCACTTTTGTTGTGTACCGAGTGGTCACTTTAACTTATATCTATTTTTTCATGTAATCAATTTCAACTAGGATATAAAAAATACCATGAGAACAAGGCTACGATCCCATAATAGTTTCCCCACCTGTCAAATATTTATACTTCTAGGGTGGTATTTTGTGGTATATAATTTCTTTTCCAAATGGTGCATGTTTTCTAGAACCGATCATAGCATTGAAAATAGTTTATTTAAACTAGTGAAGTATGGTCCCAAATAGTCTTTTTTGAAGGATTTTGGTCATGGTACATTTAGTTCCAGGATTCCCTCCTCTTATTGATGTCTGACAAATAAAAATAGTGTATTTTTATTTCATATATTGGGATGTAGTGAAACATTAAAACATCCAAACAATGCTGGGAAGGTAGCAGTTTATCTTAGTTCTAATGTCATGTTTCGACTAGGAATATCTTATTCTAATGAATGGTGTGGTCTGAGTATAGTGATCCCATGGAAAGATAATTTTATATATCTAAAAACCATAGACGAGGTTGGGTTTTAATTATGTGAAGTTATTAATTATGGATGCCATTCTTGATTTCAATATTATATTCATCTTTATTGATGGGAAGTGGAGATCTTGATAAATTTTTAGCAATAACATTCTCAGTTCATTTTGTTTCCATGATTAGAATATCAAATTAAATAAATTATAGGATCCACCATATCAGATGTGCTCTGGAATCCTTTTATTAGTAGATATTTATGTGATGCATGATTAGTGTTTACCACTACTTTGGATAATACAAGGTATGAGAAAATCTTTTAAAACACATACATGATTTCCATAAGTTCCATTTCGTTAGTTGTATTTTTTACCTGGGAATCATTTATTGTGTGAATGAAATATTATATGAGACAAAAGATACTACTATATGTATTTCTTAAATAGAACCAACAATGATGTTGTTGGCATAACACATTAACTCAATGTCTATATCCCAATATTGTGAAATGATAATAAGAGTGAGCACCAGACTATTATATAGGGTATTGAATTCCAATCTATATTTACCAATTAAATCAAAATGAGTTTCCATTGGAAATATTTTTTAAAGGTGTGGGCTTCTACCACAATGTATCTACTGATGTGGTGGTGTAATCCTACCAAGATCATAATAATCCTTATCCCTTTATGTATTGTAGGCTCAGGTAAGACTTTAATCACATTGATTTTAATATGATCCCCTTCAATTAATTTCATTGAAATTTTATGTATGAGAAATATTCCTCCTTGGTTCATGAATTGAATTTTTTTATGTTTAATATCATGAATTTTTCTTCATTACTTTGTAAGAGTACATCCAAATTACACAGGCACACCTAGAAGAATATTCCATATACTAAAATATCATCCATGAAGATCTTCATGAACTCATCCTCTATATCATGGAATATATGTGTCAGGAAAACATTAAAATTCACTAGTGCATTACACATACCAAATGACATACAATGAGAAGTGATGTTTTCAAATGGAAAAGTCAGTTTGGTTTTGTATTAGCCATTTATATTGAATGAAATTTGATTATATCTTGAATATCAATATAGGAAACAATTGAATTCATGTCCCATTATCATTCATATAAATTGATCCATATAGGGTAGTTGAAAATGATATTTTCAGGTTTGTATAATCATGTTCATATAATTGATTCACATTCTCTATACAGTGATGTTTTGAGTAGAGATTAGATCAGCTTCGTTATTTTTCAAAATGGTAAGGATGACATTATTTGGGATGACTTATAATAGAATCACCCATTTTCCATTAGAGAGTGAAAATATTATTAAATAAAATATATTTTTAAAAACATATTTCTTACCCACCAATTTCATTAGTGGGTTGAGTTTCCTCTGAGTTTGGAGTTAATGGTCAATATTTTCATGCAACAAAATATTATTATTATAGACTGTGGGGATAATATCGTTAGTTTCATCCACTCACCAATAAATAGACTACCTATTCCTTTTTAATACATGAATAACATTTTCTTATTTTATTCGGGTCATATCTTAGATGATAATTATTTTTAGTGAATCTGTAGTCTCTAGAAACAAGTACTTGAGTGTGTTCGATAGAGGTTTTAGCTCAAAAGTTGTGGTCTTGAATACCGAATGTATGAATTGTGGGATATTATCCCTTTTCAACGGTTCGATGTAATTTTCATTGTCATGATAACCTCATTCATCTTAATCCGGTCATATGAGCTCTATTTCATCCTCTATGGACATAAATAATCTCTCTCAACTGTTATAAATATGGTTTGATAGTCATATAAATCATCTCCTTACAAGACATCCATTTCAAAATCCAAAAATATTTTCATCTCCAAATTTAAATATCAATGAACACCCATTTAAATATATAAATTTCCTTCCATTTTATATAAATTGGTATCATATAATTTTAGTAATGTCTCCTTGTTATTCCATGATTAAAGTGAAAAAATCCTCAAGAAAGATCAATTTTCTGACTCTAACTAAGACATCCTCAGTAAGTCCTTGTGGGTACATTACTGATCGGATAGTTGAAAATAATGTCACAATTATTGGAATTAATTATTAGATCCCAATATTGTGAAATAATATCATGGGTTTGAGGATGATTCTCTCCCTTATATCTAATAATTATCTTATATTGTTGCATTCCCCTAAAATGCATGGAATTGAGAAGTTTCAAGGGCCTCTCATCATAGGAAGAAGTTGCTGGTAAATGGAAACAAAGAATTATTCATTCAAGTAAATGAATCCTAGACCATATATATTCCTGTTTGGGAATAAATTCATTTAATTTTATTTAGCTATGAATATGATAGATGGCCACACTAATGGTTTTGTTTACATGGAATTATTTTTACATCCCTATAAACATCTTATATTTCCATTAAATTTCGGATTTAATCATTATTTATAGGAATTCTTGATGGTTTTTAAATGGTGATGGTCCTATATAATCTTTTCCATTCTAAGGGAGATCTTTTATTTCAACTTTTTCAATAACTTATGATTTTAGATTTTTTTTTCTCAACCATATCCCTTTATTCTGTTAGTTTCATCCTCACTGATGACAATTCCACATTTCTATAGTTCATTAGGAACCTTTTCCTCACCCTTGAATAGTTACTGAAATTATAGTACTTTCCTTCTCATAATAACTAACTTCATTCCTTATCCTATTAGGTATATCTATATGTTTCCATGTAATTCACCTTATAGTTTGTTTGATATAGTTTTTGAGATTTGAACCATTTGGCATTCAAGAATGCACAGGGCACCCCTTTGGATTTGAATTTAAATATCAATGTTCATCATTAAGTGATATTCCTATTTAAAAAGGTTAGAGAGAATGTTTTCATAATTAGATTATAGATGTAGGCCTAATTGAGGTGGTTTTTGTAGATATGTTTGGAATTTAAACTAATTTTTATGGGAAATTTTTTCTGAGATATTTAATATTTTATTTGAGAAGCTTGAACATGAGATGGGTACCAAGGTGGTCCCTAATTCCTTTGTAAAGATTTACTATTTCACTACTAATAGTATCCTTGGATTGGCTGTTATTGAGGCCTCTAAGACGGTCTATAATGGTATTGTTGCTACTATTTGTACCATTGGCCTTATTGATTTTAATTGAGGTAATTAAAATATTTTTATTGAATTTCCTCTATCCCAAATATACATTCTTGGTTTGGGTGTGAGCCACTAAAATTTTCATAGGATTTAATCTCCATTATAATATTAGAGGATTATTGTGCCTAAGGAAATTGAAAAACATGAGATTCTTTGAAAATGTATTCACCTATGTTGAGAGTTGGTTACATTATTCTACTTGATTGATTCCTTGACAAGGCAGTCTGGGGTCATTCTTCCATAGACTGTAAATATGGGATACATCATCTCGAAGTTCATGAACTATATATATTATGTTAATCATGATTCAACAATTAAAAGTGGTGTACAATATAGTTCATGTGAATGGTTGGTGTCCTATATAGAACCTCTAAAGAAAAAGCCACACATTATCCCATGATCATGGAATTTTATTGTGAGATCTTTAACGAATCATATGCTTCCCAGGGTGAATCTACATCAATTTATGAAATGATCTTGATTTCATTATAGATCATCCAATTATGTATCAAACAAAAGTAAATATCTAAAAACATTTTTGCTAGATCATCCCATGTCATGATAAACATGGGAGATTAGCTTTTGATAGAATCATTAGCTCGGTTGTGCAATGAGAATGTGATGAATCTTAATTTAGTCACATAAAATGAAATTTCCTTTAACATCCCTAGTTTTTTGGTATTTTAATTTTCAAATATAAATTTAAATTCCTTTATGACTTATGTTTCACATTACACTATGTTTAGAATTTTCAATACACGACACCATGTTTTTTTTATGAGGTCTAACAAAGAAGACCGAGTTTTAACGAACTAAAATATACTATTAATAATGATAATAAAATATTATTATAGTTATCACAAAAATTATAATAGAGAGTAATATATGTATTAAAATGATTAGTAATTTTTGGTTTATTAATGTTTATAAATTCAATTATTTAGAAACCAAATAATTATAATTGAATTTATTAACTATTTGAAAATAAGGAAATTCATTCTCTAGAAAAAAAATTGATGGAGAGAAATGTTTTACCTAAATAAATTAAAAAACCATTTTTTGAATGATTTCAGTGAAGTGTAAATTCAATATATTAAATCATAAATATAAAAGTAATATTATTTGTTTTCTATATAATAGATAAGGAAAAGTACAATTTTACGTATAAGAAGATATATTTTTTAAGATGTAGTTTTACCACTTTATAATGGCACACTAATTTTACAACTAAATTTTGAAACTTTTATAAATTATAGTCGAAAAAATAAATTTACTTTTGAAAGAGGAATGTTAAAATTATATTAGGATGATGTTTTTTTCATGGAGTTTCATTCTATAATGAACAGTTGAAATACTGAATCTTAACTGAAACCCACATTTATGATTAATTTATTTTTGTAGATAAATTAAATTTTTAATTGGTTTTCCAGAATATTTTTTTCAATAATGAATCTATTAATCCAATGTTTTTCATTTTATGAAATTTCATATTGAAATTTAATATTAAAACAATGTAACCTTTTTATTTTTCACATTATACCTACTTCCTGAAAACATTTATAGGATTTATTTTAAATTAAATTCTGCCAATTTTGTGAATTGAATTTGGAAAAATATTCCTCATGTTTAAAATAAGAACAAATTATAATATCATAAAAGTCCAATATAATTTTTAATCATGATTTTTACTAAAAATATTTAAATTTAATCAATAAAATTAAGATAAAAATGACCTTATTGAATAATATATCATTAATCATAAAGGGAAAATCACTAATACTGTAACAACATGAAGTTCTAAAAATGATGTTTCACCTTTTTTTAATTAAATGTATTATTATGTTATATAGTAACAGAAAAAACATTTATTTTCTTGGTTATATCTTTGGATTTAAAATACCATTAAGAATATCATTATTTTTAATATAGTTATTAAATAGTGATCACATGATTAATATAAATATACGTCTTTAACGAATTCAATTAATACAGAATAAGAAAGCAATGTCTTAATCTAGAATGATTATACCCTATAAAGCCCATTTATCAAAGCTTCTGAGGGAGATAACATCACTGGGATTTTCCCATGAGAAATACCATGATGAGATCCAACAACTTAAGCATGATCGAAACTATTTATGGTAGATATTTAAGATCATTGAGATCACAACCCGAATCATATTTCCTAAACGACCCCATGAAACTGTCACTACAGCACACCATACTCTTAGGCTGTGAGTAAGTGTAATAAGGGGATATGAATCAAGAATATAATATTCTGAATATTTATAATTTATATAATAATGGTTTTTTTGTTATTACATTATAAATGATTTTGATTTTTGTCCAATTAAAAATAAATTGTATTTTTGGGTTATATGGAAATTCAATTAAGAGATTTAATTAGATGAATTAATATATTTATTTAATAAATATTGTTTAAATAAAATTTCATTATAAAATAATTTTTATTAACTATATATTATAAAATATTTTTATGAATTTTAATATACTTTTTATAAGGGATAAAAAACTATTATCTTCAAAAAAAACCCAAATTTTTTAATAAATATCAAATCCTATTTTAAAGGTGAAAATTCACATATTTATTAAAATAAATAGATAAAATGAATATTATTTTTGTAATCTTAACATCAAAATTATGCAATGTTGAATTTCTCATAATTTTTTGAGATAGTCGAATTATTAGGTAAAAATTAAAAAACGTATAAATATACAGTGAGTTTTACGTCATCATTAAGAAAAAATTGTATAATAAATACTATAATGGGTATCATCACAAAAATATATGTTTTCCCATTACTATAATGTGATTTTAAGTTCACTTGCTTAATTTTATTTAGCATTTATGAATCCTCGAAAATATTTAATATATTTTAGTGTTTTAAATTCATTTATTAAAAACTATGACTCACCTCCATATTAGAATTGGAATTATATTAAAATGTTTGGACCATTCTATAATAAAATAATTAAAATCAATCCAGTTTGGAAAATACCATGGGAAAAACCATGGAATTGTTTGTGGTTTGAAATATTTTATTTTGTAGTGTCCCAAACATAAATATTAATTAAATCCCTCTCTCATCCTATATAAACCCACAAAATATCCCACTTATCAGCACTAAAAATAATTTTATAATAAAATTAATATTCCCTCCTCTCTCTATAATCCTTACAAGGTTACCCCAAACTCTCAAGAAGCCTCTTTCAAGCTACTGGTGTCATACACTTAAAGTAATGGATCATTTCTGTATCACTTTTATTCAAGAATATCATCTATGTTATGACGACTTATTGGTAATATCCTATTGATGGGGTATGTTTATGAACCTCCCCACACTACCATTATTCTGTCTAAATGATTAGATATCCCTTTATTTCAGATTAATCACTCATAAGAACACCCATTTCAATACTAAAATTTCATAAAGGTTATTTATTTCCCCATTTTTATCGATGTATCTTTATCCTATTATGCCCTTTAATTTAAAAAAATGCTTGGGAATGATTTATAACATACCCCAAATTTCACTTATTATGTATAAATGATTATAGATCCCATTATATGTCATTAATCCCTCCCATTTACACCTATTACCTTGCCAAAATTATGCAAGCATCCATTCCTCTCCCTTCTTCTTCAAGCATATTTATTAACATATGCCTTATTTTAATAATTATTAAGTTTTTTAAATGACCTTCCATGTCTTTATTACTTTCCACCTCATTTACAAATTATAAGAGACCCATTTTTATCTCATGAATCCATTTTATAAACTTTTAAGTTATGTTGTTGTGTTGCTAGATTTTCACCTTGATTTTCTATGACAAAGAAAATGTGTAGTGAATACCATACCTATTTCTTCTCAATAGTGTTAACATTAATGAACATATACCTTTTTATTTGTTACATTGAAGTATTTATTCTAAAATCCGTGATCTTGGAATAAATTATGATGATGATGATGGAATATTTGATTTTCAATCTATGTGACACACTTAAGAATGTGAATTGAATGAAGGTCATGTTTGCACCTGAAATTATATAGTTCTCCAATGTATTGTGTAATTTTTAGTATCTTGATATGTCATGTTATGAAAGTATTGTAAATTATTTATTTTATTAGACTTTTTACACTATGATGTATTGGAATTTTATCATTGACCTATGATGTAGTGTTTTATGTTGTTGTCACATTTCCTATGTGATGATTATCATTGGAAATGATTCCATATTATTATTATTCCATTATGACCCATTGATATTCCTTTCCATCATGTATTATTATCTTCATGTTATTCCATGTTTATTACTTTATCTGGAATTATGGATCACCCAATTTTTATGTATTTCCCTAGGTTATCCAATGTAGTTTTAAGCTCAAACATGTTAAAAATTATTCTATAAAGATGTTGTAACTCTTTTTTGAAGATTTAATTTAATGTACCTAATTCCTAAGGACTCTAGATTTCAAGGTCCTTCAGGTTGTATTAAGTGTTATTTTTTGTAATTAAATCATGTATTACATTTTAATAATGATAAGGGTTGTTATACATGATATTAGAGGAAATTTTTAGTTATTTTTGGGATTATTATAAAACACCTTAGATATAAGACTAAGTATAAGAATACATCCATAATATTTTTAATAGTGTATAGTTTTTTTATAAAAAACTACATCCCTCTATAGAAATTACAATTGTATCTCATTTTTTTAGATGTACATTGGAGTAACAACATTAGGAAGGTGTTCAGGGCCTATCTCGAGATAACCTGGTACAAAAAATGGGCCTCACTATGAAAATAGTTTTACACTATAAGGTGATAAAACATGGTAATTCCTAATCATAATACGAACATTTATTATGGAATAAAAAACTACCATAAGAATTTATGTTATGATGAAGATCATGGTTTACATATATTAAAGCCTATAAAATCATAAGTTAACAAAATATATGTAATTTATAATTTATCCCTTTAATTTCAATGAATTATCCTTTATGTTTATAATAGTTTAAAAATAATCCTCCCTAATTTTCCTTTTATTCAATCAAACAGCCAAAAATAAGGGGATCATGGTAAAAAATCAATTTAAAGAGAAATGTGATCACAACCCCACTTTGATACCCAACCTAATTGGGGCAGGAATCACACACTTCATGATGATAATATCTTAGATATCCTCTGTTTTAAACAAAAACATTGATCTGAAGGAGAATCCCTTCGAACCTAAGAGAGAAAAATCCATTATAGATAAATTCATGCATCAAAGGACTCCTACTTTCATGGGTATATATGATCTCGTAACAATGAAAAATAGTTCAACCTCATTGAGAAGATATTCTCCATATTTGTATTCTTCGAACAAGTGGAGGTTATTTTGGAAAATTATCATATATATGCTGAAGCTAATCAATTATGAATGCTGATTAAAAATACAAAACCTATGAAAGAGATCAAAAAAATGGTGTTGAAGGGTTTCTGGAAAATGTTTTTCCATGAATATTTTCCTCACACACTCCATCTTAAAATTGAATGGGATTTTATTTCCCTCTAGAAAAAAGACAATTTATATATCGGGGGTATGATTAAAACATCACAAGGGTTTCACAATACTCATATTGGTTGTTCGTTACCCAAAATTCATGGTTAGCCACTAATTTGGTTGCCTGAAACATAGAATATGGAAATTCCTGGTGATACATGACATTGATAGTTATAAGGAAATTTTCTGATGTTCCCTTAAAGATGAAATGAAGAGCAGGAAATATTATGGGTATCATTGGGATAAGAAGAAGAATGTAGAGATCAATTATTATAGTCAAATAGAGTGGTCTAACGGTGAAAATAAATTTCAACATCCCACTTTCCAATGGTGTGGGAAAAAACACCCTACAAATTTCCAGAAGGGGTGAGGAAATGATTTAGGTTTATAAAATAAGTAAGCCTAACTAGTGATTTCCGTTAAGAGAAACCTCCTACTACAATGAAGGAAATGAGATCTCTTATCTACCCTGAGTGTATTCTTCATTGCTACTACTACAAGGAACCATGTCAATTTTCAAATCAATGCACTAATACATTGTATTTTGGTGACAACCAACAACCTTCAAGTAATCTAGGGAGATATTATTTCATCACTACCACCAAAGTGAATCCTAGTAAAGAAGTGGTTATAGGTATTCTAGTTATTTATTCAAGAATAATGATTTTACATTATGATTTGGGTTCTATGCATTCCATCATATCATTAATCATTAGTAAAACTATTTAAAAACAAAAAAAAATCATAGAAGTATAAGTGTATTTGAAAATAAAAAATGGGGAAATTATTGCATCCCACATATATAACTCCTCCCCTGTCAAAATTTGGGTGATGAATTTTCATGAAAACCATGTCAAACTTCCTTTAGTGTAATTTTATTCAATTTTTGACATGGATCAACTTTCCCTATATGGATCCAATATAAATATCCATGAGAAGGAAATCAATATTTATATGGAAAATCATCTGTAGATTATATACAAATGCATGGAGAAGGATGAATCATCCATAGCACCATAATATCAAGCATTGATATTAGTTTCCATATGATCAAGCATATCTTACTCAAATTAATGAGTCCATGGAAAGTATCATCTTTGAAGACATGCCTATTGTGAGGAAATACGGTAATGAGTTTCTAGAGGAATTACCCGGTCTTCCACCCAGATGATATGTAGAGTTTTTTATTGATATTACACCTAGGGAGTTAGTATTATCTGATAATCCATATTGAATGGTTGTTTTGAACATTTAGATATAATGAAATAATTGTTTGATAATTTAGATAAGTTTTAATAGATTCAATTTCTTTACCATTGGGTACATAAGTCCTCTTTTTCAAGTAGATGGATGGGTCAATGTGCCATTGCAACAATTATTGTGATATAAACAAGATCACAATAAATAACAAGTATTCCCAACCACTGATTGATTTGTTGTTCTACCAGATACTTGGAGCATAATAGTTTTCTAGGTGGATCTGCGGTTAGGATATTAGCAAGTCAAGGTGAACGAGGATATCCCAAAGACTAATTTTTGTATAATGTAAGGGAACTATGAATTCATAGTAATTCCTTTCATAATCAATAATTGTCTAACAATATTCATGGAATTCATGAATATAGTCTTAGATAATATCACAACATATTTATATTCATCCTTGTTGATGATATTCTAACATACTCCAAAAGTGAGGAATAACATGAGATGTATTTGAATACTATGATAATAACCATGTGGAAGGAAATTCATTATTCTAGTTAAACAATTTTTAGTTATGGTTTAAGGTAGTATCTTTGTTAGGAAATATCATCATAAGAAATGGAATATTTGTAGACTGTTTGAAAATAGATTAATTTTAAGGATAAAATAATCCAATATTTATGATAGATATAAATAGTTTATTTGGGTTTTCTAGGTATTATCACTGATTCATGAGATATTTCCCATGATTTTCAAACCTTCTCAACAACTAAAATTAGAACGAAGTCAAGTTTTCAAGGAATTATGAATTCGAAGAAAACATAAAGAAGTTAAAAAATGATAATTATCACTACACCTGTCCTCACACAACCCACAAGTGGGGATCCATTCATGGTATTAAGTGTTTCTTTGAAGAATTGGTTGGGATGTGTGTTGATGAAAAATTAAAAATACATTACCTTTGATTCAAGGAAGTCCAATTTTCATCAATGGAATTACCAACCAAAGATCTGGGGTTAGCTATATTGATATTAAATTAAAATTTTGAATGTATTTTCTATTTTGGAAGAAGTGTTAAATATATATGTATCACCAAATTCTCGAGTATATGTTCACACATAAAGATATAAACATGTTCCAATGAATATGGTTAGTGCTGATAAAATACTATGACTACTCAATTCACCACTCTACTAGGAAATAGAACTAAATGGAAGATGCTCTATTAAGAAAGGATCTAGTAATTCTATCATTAATGTTAATTGAGAGGGATCCAATCTTTTTATATATAGAAACTATGGACATGTGAATCCTAATGGATTGAATTCCATTAATCCATTCACAAATTATTTCTATAACATCTATTCTGGAGAGAATAAATGATGATCAAAGAGTTGATATGGGAATTCATAAGAATGAGGAATCTATAAGTAAAGGGATATCCTCAGAGTTAAATGTTAAAGATGAAGGTGTTGTGAGATTTTGGTCAAGACTATGTGAACCAAAAAATCATGACTTAAAAAAGGATCTGTTGGAAGATGAACAGAGATTAATCGTCTCCATCATCTAAGGAAGCACAAATATGTATCCATATTTATTATAAAAATATTTGTGAGACAATAAGAATAATGTGAACATAGACTATGCATCAACATGTCTAATATTTCCTCAACTAAAAGCATAATTAAAAAAATCAAGGGGATTATTCAACCATTACCCATACCTACCTGGAAATGGGAAAACATCAACATGGACATTGTCTATGATATTCCAAACACATAAAGAGGGAATAATTTTGTCTTTATTGTGGTGGGTTTTTCTAAAATAATTCACACTTCATTGTGATATGAGATGAATTATCATTTCATCCACTTTCATAGATAAACATCAAGTAAGTTGTCATTTTACATTGAGTACCACTATCGATTGTTTCCAATCAAGATCCAAGATTCATCTATATGTTCTAGAATAGTCTCTTGCATGATCTAAAAAATGATTTGAAGTTTGGGATGGCCTAAAAAATTTAAACTGATGACCAATCTATGCAGACTATCTATATACTTGAGGATATATTGAGAGCATGGCCAATGGAATTAAAAGTAGGATGGGATCAATATCTTCATTTGGTCGAGTTCTCTAACATCAACAATTTCCACTTCAGCAACCAAATGGCTCCCTATGAATCCCTTTATATGAATTGGTGTTGGACACCAGCATGCTGGGATGATATTGGGGAAAGAAACCTACAAGGTCCTAAAATGGTCGAGGGAATGGTGGAAATGGTTAAAACCATTCAACAACACATCAAGGATTTTTAGATTTGAAAAACGATTTACGATGATAATCATCAATGAGAACTATATTTTGATGTTGGATATTTTTAATTCCTCTAAATATCTTCATGTAATTAAGTGATGAGATTTGGTAAGAAGTGAATTATTAGTTCAAGATACATCAACCCCTATAAAGTCGTTGATTGTATCAGAGTTATGCCCTATCAAATTACAATCCCACCTAATATATCTCACGTTTAGGATATAATCCATTTATCAGTCTTGTGGGAGTAGACACATTACCCCTCACAAGTACTCAATCAAGAGGTTCTGTCATTGGAGAATGATATTTCCTATGAGGAGGGGCCACTGAAGATCATATATCATAGGGATAAAGTTCTACAAAATAATACAATTCACCTAGTCAATGTTTTGTGGAGACACCAAAAGTTTCATGAATAAACGTGGGAATCATATTAAGTGAAGAGTCATAATTTTCCTCATCTGTTTGAATAGGTGAAATGAAAATTCTGAGGGTGAAATTTCTCAAGGCTAAAATATTGTTACAACCCTAAGTGTTATAATTGATGTTTAGCTTTTTGATTTAATTAAATTTCTTGTTATGTAATATGGTTATAGAAAACAAATGAAATTACATGGTTATATATTTGGATCTAATTGATTTCTAAGAATATTACCACGATTAATATATTTATTAAATAGTTATCGTGTGATTAAAATAAATATAGGTCTTTACCCAATACAATTGACAATAAAAAGGATGTGACGACCTCATATAGAAGGATTATACCCTATGAATACCATTTATCAGAGCTCGTGAGGGACATAGAATCCCTGGTATTTTCCCTTGACCAAACCCATGAAGATATATAACAACTTAAGAATGAGAGAAATCATTTATAGCAGAAGATCAATCTCATCGAGATCACGACCAAAACCATATTCGACGAATGACGCCATGAAAGTCTCACTGTTACACACCTTACACATAGGGAGTAAACTATTGTGATAAATTTATATGTATCCAGACATTAACAATATGAATATGATTAATTTATACAATAATGAAATTATTTTCATTTTTTTATTGTTACTTTATAAAATATTTTTATTTTTGTTAGATAAAACAGAAATTGTATTTTTGAGTAAAATTAAAATTCAATTAACATATTTATTTTGAAGAATTAATTAATTAAGGAATCAAATTGTTTTTAACAAAATATTATTATTAGATCTGTTTAATTAATTTTAAATGGTCTTATATTTTTTATGTAGTGAAATATACATTTTATAAGGGCTCCAAAATGATTATTATTAAAAACCCAATATTTTTCAATAAATGTTGAATCTTATTTTATAATTTAAAATTCACATATTTATAAATTAATTTATATGAAATGAATATTATTTTTGGAATCAAAATGTTGAAATAATCCAAATGTTATTTTTTTATAATTTTCTGAGAGTGTCGCTTTTTTGGGTAAAATTTTAATACGGTATAAATATACAGTGTGTTTTATGACATTATAATGACCAAGAAATGATTTAATAATTACTATAATGGGTATAATAGAAAAAAATATATTTTTTACCCTTAAAATAATCTGATTTTATGTTTACTTTATTAATTTTATTAATCCATTATGAATTCTCCAAAACATTTATTATATTTCAGTGTTTCAAATTCATTTATTTAAAAGTGTGACTCACCTCCACACAATCAAGGGAATTATTTTAAAATGTCTATAAATATGTATAATATAATAAATAAAACCTCTAAATTTTGGAAAAAAGATGGGAAATCCATGATAAGGTTTGTGTTTCAAAAATTTTTATTTTGCAGAGTCCAAAACCAAAAAATTAAGGAAATCCATCTGTTTTCCTTTATAACCCTAACCAAGTTCCCACTTCACTTAACTTTAAATCCTTTTACCATGACCTAAATCTTAAATACTATATCTATAATCCTCTAAAGGATCCCCCAATCTCTCAAGTAGAGCATTTCAACCTTTTTGTGTCATACTCTAAAGATAAGGGATCCTCTCATTCTCACTTTTATTGAATAATGTCATCTATGATATGTACTTTTATATTTAACGTACTAATGATAGGGTATGTTTTCTAGACTCCCCCATACATCTCTTATTAGTTATATATGATTATATACCAATTTATCACTCATTAATTATTCCTCATTACACCCATTTCAATACTGAAATTTTGTATGTTTATTTCCTTTCTCATTTTTTTCAGTGTTTAAATATTTTGTTATGCCATTTTATTTTCATTTAATAATTATGAGGTATGATTTAACACTTATCCCATAAATATATTATTATGTATAAATAATTATACAACCTTTTATATCTCATTAATCCATCTCATGTACACCCGTTAACATGCCAAAATATAATAATAATCCTTTTATTTCAAGTTTTCATCAAGATTATTTGTCATCATATACATTATTTTTCTAATTCTAAATATGTGTACATGTCCATCCACATACATATTACTATCAACTTCATTTAGAAATTATGATATTCCAATTCATTGTTATCATACCAATTTTGGAACTTTTATGTGACAGAATTATGCTTCTGAATTTTCACCATGATTTACCATGAAAAACCAAATGTCTAGTAAATACCATACCCATTTCCTATCAATGATGATAAATTTTAGGCATATATACAATTTGATTTTTGACTTCAATGTATTTATTCTATATTACTTGATTGTGGAATAAATTAAGATGATGAATCAATACATTTTTTGTGATCTATATGGAACATTTAAGAATGAGAATGAAATGAAAGTGATGTGTTCTTATGGAATTATATAGAACTTTAATGTATTGGGTAATTATTAATATCATGATACATAATATTGGGATAGTAGTATACTTGATTCCAGTATGGGAATTTTTCGACCATGAATTCTTGGATGTTAGACCTGACATATGACGTAGTGTTTTATGTTGTTTCCAGATTTCCCATGTTATGCTTATCATGTTATATCATGACATATTATTCTTGTTCCTTTATACCCCTTCGATATGTCTTGTCTAATATTTTTTATTATCTTCATGTTTTTCCATGTTTATTCCCTTACTGGGATTTATGGATCTCCCCTTTATTATGTATTTAACCAGGATATCTAATGTAGTTTTATGAGCTAACATGTTAAAGATGTTTGTAACAAATATGTTGTAATTCATGTTTAATGTAGTAAGGTAATGTACCTAATTCCCATAAACACTGGACTTCTTGATCATTCGGGTTGTATTAAGTTTAATTTTATGTAATTAAATCATGTCTTAATGAGTAATATAGGGAATGGTTGTTATATATACACTATTCCAAAAAAGATTATCTAGCCATATTTCGACCATATATTCTCTTGTAACAATTTTTTCATTATTATAGAACCATTATGAATAGGATACCACTCAATAGTGTTTCTCTTTTGGAATTTACAAGAATTCCACTCATCCTCCATTATTAAGTGCATTAAATCTTCCCCTCTATTCCCACCTATCAAGACATATTTATCAACCAAAACCTACCAAAATTACATGCCATATTCACTGTTATCGTACTATAATCCTTACCTTCAGAATAAATCCAGCCAAGGAATTATTTTCGTATAAACAATAATATGATACCTGAAGAAGAAGTATCATTCATCAACGATTTTTTGTATTATTTCATCTTCAATCACCATAAATTACATTAAAATAATTATTATATAATAAAATCAGAATCTAAAATATAATTATATGATTTTATGTTATAGGTAATAACTAAAACCACAAACACTTCTATTAAATGGGATATGTAATCATCCATCATGTGTACAACATTCTACTGCCTCACGAACCAATATAATTTTTTATTCCATTACTAGCTCTTATAATTAGTAACAATGTTTTAAATTATAAATATATATGATATATATATAATATTTATCTTGTATTTATTCTTCTATAATTGTTTAATAAAACATACCTTCGGGATTTCTATTTTCTACAAATATGATAATGATGTTTGTGTGTTTGGTGAACAATCACCTCACGAAGTGTCGTGATTCATTAATGATTAACATGTAATATATTAAGGATTGGTTTAATAAAAATATGTAATATATAAAACATAAAATCAATACTTGTATTATTGTATATATATATATCATTTATGTTTTTTAAAATAACATGAAAATTCAAACATCATTCACTCGTACGTAGGACCTACCATCTCCATGAACTCTGTATTCCATTTCATATCAAAAAAAATTTTGGGATAATTTAAATAAATATATAATGAATGTTTATTATATTTATTTCACACTTATCATTCTGCAGATTGTTAAATCAAAATATAAGTAAGAGTAACAAGAATAACAAGTCAATACTTGTATGAAAAACCGGACAATTCTTACCTGAAACATATCTTAAAAATTGAATTGTTTATAACCGTGTAATATAAATTCATATGTAAATAATATAACACACACATATATATATATATATATGGTTCTATGATATATGTATAATAAACATATATTTATTATAGTGGATGTTTCAATGACTATAATGTGTGTACGGAATTAAGGTAAGGGTATTTCTAGTCACATTTTTATTTCTGTGAGACTTGTGCCAAATTCAGCAATCATTTATTTTGTGTGATGTATATATTAACCTATGAAATGTTATATTATTTATATAATTTAATAAATTATATTAAATATTGGTATTTATTTTATTCTTACATGGATCTCATGATTCAAATGTTACTCTAGTAGTATTGGATTTCCATCTCACTTATATTTTCAATGAGACACAAGCCATGTTCACCTACTATTTCTTGTATTTGGATTGTATACTTCCCATTGATGTATTTAATGATTACAGTATTTAAAATTAGTTGGAATTACATACTTATTTTTGGATATCTATTTCATGGGTTTTTTGTATTACATATTACCAATGATGTAGGATAATTTTTTCTCAATTTTCCTTCTTTGAGACACATGTTATGTTATGAATCTATAATCTTATATGAGGTGTATATACTACCCAATGGAAATTTTATAACATTAAACTCCTTATTTTATTGATATTTAATCTTTATTCAACGTTTTTATCTCACGTGTGTTATGATTCAACGTTACCAGACTGGTAAGAGTTTATTGGTAAAGTCTCATCATTCATTAGGATTATTTATATTATTCTTCTATTGAAGTAAACTTATGATCAATCTCTCATGAATTTCCATGAATTTATTTCTCCTATGTTTATTCAAGTTATAAACATGTAATGATACAATTTTTCAACTATTTGGTATATAATTTAATTAAGAATATCTTTTTAATAAAATAATTATTTATTTTCCTCCTCGGCAAAAAATCTATTTTCACATAAAACCATGTTTCTTAAAAATGTTTTCAAAATGTTCTTAAATTTTATTTTAAGATCATATTCTGGTAAACTGATTTTGAAATTTTATTATTTTTTAAAAAGTTTTAAAATTATTTTCTAAACTTTTTTATAAGTTTGTAATGGTTATTTAAAAGAGTATGTTTTCCAATATGTTTCATGTTTTTAAAATCAAATTTTTCCATGAAGATGGATTATTTTACTCAAGAAATGTTTTAAATGATCTATAATAATTATTTTAAATTTATTATGACATTATATAATGTTACATTTGAATTACTAGGGTTATTATCTAATGATTAAATTCATGTTATTTTTCTAAAGGATCTTTTTATGGAATGATGTCAATGAAAACTCATTACTCATACACAAGTTATACTAAGAATAAGTACCAATAAAACCCACTTAGTTTTATGGGTTATGCGATAATGATTATGAAAACAATATATTTTTCACAGTTTAGGATATGATTAAATATGTATGATACACATTTCAATTTTGGGTTATAATTAATTTTTATAATCTCATGGAACACATAAATAATGTATTCATTATTTGATGGGTGGGACCAATATCTCCTTATAATACATTGGTTAATGATTTAGACATCATGAGATACACATGGATGGAATTGGGAATGAACCTGGTTTAGTAAGATAATTAATCTGCTAAAATGGTATTGGTAGTGAGAATTTACTACTACGATGATATTGGTAGTGAACATTGACTAATAATATAGTATTAGTAGTGATCCTTGACTAATAAGATGGTATTTACAGAAATCCTTAACTACTAGGATGGTATTGGGAGTGAACCATGACAACTAAGATGGTTTGGGGAGTGATCAGATTCTACTATGATAGCCTTGGAACTGATCCTTTTCTAATATTGATATTTTTTTATATTTTTACATGTTAACCACAATGCCTTATATTTTAACTATGTTATGCTCACAAAGATTATTCACTTTGATTCCATTATTATTCATGTTTTATAAACTACCAATCATTATTCCTTGACACATGTGTATGATATTTGATACAAAGGGCATGATTTTCAAATTCTATGATCCTGTTCTCATACCCATATGTTCATGTTATGATTACATATTTATTTTATTTATCCTTATTGAGAATATGACATTACCCTTTCTTATGATTAATTTCCCCATGTTATGTTAATTTTTTTAAGTATAAGTACTAAATGGGAAGGTATTTTTGGGAAACATTGATGATCCTTCACTATGTTATAATCCTTTTTACCATGTTCCCAAAGGAACTAAAATTTTACAATCCACGGTAATGTAATTTATAATGTGATAAATAGACATCTAAAATTATGTAATATACATGTATGAGAAACCTAGGAACAGTAGTTGGTAAAAATTGAAAGGTTTAGTGAACATTTGGAAACTAATTAGTGAAAGCCTCCTTGAGATACCAAGGGATTTCTTTAAGGATATGTCTAGGGATGTCTCTAAGATATTTATATGGATACGTTATCATATAAGAAAAGAGCCAGGAAATTTGGTTAAGGATAAAGTGAATGGTTTACTAGAAACACATCCTTATATGTATGCTACTAGTGGATGTGGCTCTAGCACATATGCACATAGGGATAACAACATCGAAAAAACAATATAGTGTTGTACTAGATCCGGAATTGGTGTATGACAACAAAAATTTCTTCACAACTAGTTTGACACAAGTAGGGGATATGATTTATAAATTCAAAAACACATTATGAACAGTCAAGACAGATTTAAATAGAAGATGACTATGAGTGGAATAGGATAAATATAAGGTGTTAATGATTAAATAAGGTGTCATGATTTACACATCCTATAAGTGATATTTCATTATTTTTAGGATTTCCACTATGATTAGTGTTTCTCACAAAATTCCTTTCTCTTTTAGTCATTGAATGAAAAGAAAATTAACCGAGTTAATAATGAATGAGAAGGTAAATTTTTTTGATGAGTAATCAAATATGATGATGAATGGAGTAATGATTTTTTGGCAATCCCAAATCATTTGTCAAAAAACATTATTATCAATGTTTAGCTTAAAAACACTAAAACTCACTAGGGAAGAGAAGGATAGATGTCACTAAGAGTTTGGGTTATGGAGATGATATAGGAAAAAAGATCTTGTTTCCATTGTGCCATGAATTGTGAATGAAACACTAAAATGAATTTATATTAGAAACATAAATATGTTTTGAATTTGGAAAAGAATGATTAAAATCAAGTTACATCAATGGGAAAATGAAGAGTTTAATTAAGGAAATATATAGTAATATTGGTCTACCTAAGGTTTTATAAATATTTGAATGTTTTTAATGTGGAACATATGGAAATTATGAAAATAATTTTATTAAATAGAAATAACCTCATGTAAATTAGAATGTTTTTATCATTAATGGATTTTCTGATGATGATGAAGAGCAAATGAATGAAAAATGAATAGTATTTGTTTTTATAATAGTATTATTCCCAAGAATGATTAAACTGACTTTTATGAATGCTAAGACTTGTATTGTATTTTATATTTTAGGAAAGGAATGTTATAGGATATGATGACAAATCCTAGATAGTTTGTTTTTGAATGAGGTGGTATGATGGATGTATTTTTTATTTGGAATCAATAATTATGAAATGTATAAGGTTTTTCCAGTATTATTTTCTCATTAAATATTTTAATGAATATGATTAATGACGTTGATGGACTATAGAATTGTTTTAATGGAATGGTTTTATTTTAATTATGAGGAATTACCCCTTTATATGTTTTTTATTCTAAGAAAATTATGTTTTATGCAGAAAATATATTGTTGATATAGATAAAGTAAATTATATTTTATAGATGAACTCATAACTGATAAATGATATTTTTATAATGTAGTTTATGTTATAATTTTTATGCTTTAGACAATTATTATATCTACAAAATATATTAAATAATTTTAGGTTTTATCTAATGAATGAGGAAGAATGTTTTTTATAAAGGATCTTTGGCAATTTAGCTTATTACCATACATGAATAAAATACACAAAGTGTGTAATTTTATGTTGGGTATGAAAACCCCAATAGATGAGATAATATATTATTGGGATTAATGTTATGTTGATAATGATAAATGTTTCACCTTATTTCTCACTTTTTGGATTTTATTCTTTTGGAAGGGATCCTAAGGCTAAAAAGTTATGAAATTGTAGATGTTTAACTTTAAATGAGTTTTCTTTTCAAAAAAAAACTTAAATGAGTTTATTGAGAATAATGTTTTTAAATATGAATATTTATTCATATTTAATAACCTGTTATAACCATTTTTTGTGATGGTAACTAAAGATAAAAAATTAATTATTAATTTCTTTTTGGGTATTTTGGTCAATTAGTTCATCAGACTCAAAAAAAATTAACCTTTATTTCATGGAGTATGATTTGAAGTGAAAATTGTTCAAGGATAAACTGATAGATTATATTATACTTAGGAAATGTAATGAATTCAATTATGTATATATTATTATGAAAATTCATCATCTATAGGAAAATGAAATTGAAATAAATTTTATTTAAAATTATAATTATTTTTTTCTGTATCAATGTCATTTTTCAGGAATTTCTTTTTACAAATTTATGATCATTAACATTCTCTTCAATGTGTTATCAATCACTATCTGTCACTATTTGTGTGTTAGTTTATTCTTCTATGTCCATATTTTAACTTCCCACCTATGTTCTCATATGTGGAAACCTCATTATGAGATACTTTGGGTAACTATTGTGTTTAAAAATATCCCCCATTAAAATATTTATTATTATTCATTTTTATAATGTGGGTATCTATTAAAAAAACATTTATGTATTAAAACATTGATAGCCCAACTGAATTTTTTGGGGGAAATTCATTTTAAGGATGTTAATACATAACACAAAAAGTTTTTGTGAATTATTATTATATCAAATAAATTAATAATATTTGATGGATTTAATTTCATGCAACACATTGTTTATATAGTGGTACATGAAATACTAAATTAATTTTATAGAATTTATTACACACAACACAGAGTTTTACCAAACTATAATATACTATTAATAATATTATAAAAATATTATTATAGTTATTACATAAACATTAGAATATAAGTAATGAAAATTATTAAATAAATTATAAAAAATAGGTCAATAAATGTTTATAAATTAATTATTTTGTAAAAAATTAATTATAAATGAATGTAAGAACTATTTGAAAATAAAGAAATTCCTTTTCGAAAAAAATATTTTTCACAGAAAAATAACACTTTATATAAATAAATTAAACAAACCAGTTATGATTAATTATTTTAATTAAATTTATATATTATATATTAAATCAACTATTTAATATTCATATTGTTGGTTTTATAGAAAAGAGATAAAAATAAATCTAATTTTAAGCATGAAAACATGTACTTCTCTAAAAGGTAGTTTTACCTCTTTTAATGGTGAAATCATATTAAATATCAATTTGGAGAAATTAATAAATTATATTTGAAAAAATAAACATTATATTTTAAATAATAATATAATAATTATCTTAGGATATATTTATGGGATTTTTCCGTGAAATTTAATTTTTTGATAAATAGAGAAAAATAATAAATTTTAATTGAAAACTATATTTATGTATAGTCTATTTATAAATTTATATTATATTTTTTGTTAGTTTTAAATTATATTTATTTCAATTTTATAAATATTAATCCAATTTAATTCATGTGAATCAATTTTATATTGAAATATCTTATAAAAACATTACATGCTTTTAATCTTTTAGTTATTAAAACCCGCTTTCTCGACACGTCTACTAGTTTAATTTTAAATTATTTTATACAAATTATGTGAATTGAATTTGAATAAATTGATTAAATATTGGGAATAATTAGTATTTATGTTTTCTAATAATTAAAACATAATTTATTTCCAAAATAATTAATGAAAATAGTTAAAATTAATCACGACGATTAAGAGGAAAACAGGTTTACTAATAGACAAATCCTTAAACTGATGTAGAAAATGACCTATTTTTTTTTCAAAAACCCATTGGATAAAACTATTTAAACAATATTCCTACTTTTATCATAAAAATTAATTATTAGTGGAACATGATGTATGGAAGGCCTCCCAATAGTTCTTAACTTTTGGTATTTACATGAATGCCCCTCCTCCCCCAGTATTCCCACCTATGAAGACATTTTCCATCACCAAACCATGAAAAAATAATTTACTATCTTCCTTCCTGCCATAGTAGAGTAAAATATTTTGGGTATAGATATCACAAATGATTTAATTTGGTTCAAGGCAAAATAATATAACCGAAGAATAGGTAACATTCATCAACAAATGTTTTTTCTTTTATTTCTCCCCCAAAATAATAAAATTATATTCATAACATGATTATATATTGAAATAAATATCTTTAATATATTTATTTTTTGTTTTTTTATTTTATTTTCTAAACCCACACACACTTCCATCAAATGGTATATGAAATCATCTTTTGTGTGTAAGGTTGACTACTGCCCTGCAAACCGATATCGTTAGTTCATCCATTACCACCTCTTAAGGGTGAGAATAATGATTGAAATGATTATTATATATGGTATATAAAATATTTACAATTTGTTTAATAATATTAAATTATTATATAACATATACATGTAGTATTTCAATTTTGTGAGAATACGATAACGTTATTTGGGTGTACGGAAGACTACCACCTCACAAAGCGATGCGAATCTTTCCTGCTTTACATGGAATGTATTAAGGATGTGTTTAATAGAAATGTGATATATATATATATGTGGCATAAATATACTACTATAAATAATATATATATATATCATTTATTTTTTTAATATTAGAAGAAAAAAGAAGTATTTATAATCTGTACATACGACCTACTATCTCCAAGAATAATGTATTTAATTTCGTATTAATAAATTTTATTATTTAATATAAATATAGATATACTGAATATATATTATACTTATATATTTTTTATCATTATAATCATGATTAAATGATGATATATGTAAGAGTAACAAGAATAACAATTCCCAACTTCAACTAAAAACATGATGGTTGTTACATGAAACAGAACTTTAACTTTGAATTTTTAATGAACAGGTAGTATAATGCCATAACAAAAAAATCATAGTATTATATATATTATTATGGTTTATTTATATATGCATAATGAAATTTTATTTATTATAATGTTGGTTTTAATGAATATTATTTTAGTCAAGACTTTATGTAAGGGGATTTAAAGTCTCTCTTTTATTTATGTGTGACTTTCACCTTATTCATCACCCATTTATTTTGGGTGGTGTATAAACTTCCCAATGATATGTTATATCATGAATTTAATTTATTGTATTATATTCCTAGTTTCAATTAATGTTACTATTTCCTAGATACCATGATTGATCTTTTACTCAAATAGCATGGGATCTCCGCCTAAAATTAATTTTCTATTAGAAAAAAGCCATGTTTTCTTCCTATTTATTATATGTGATGGGAATACTCTACATTGATGTATTTTGTGATTTGAATATGAAATATTATTTGTATTTTTATCCAATTTATTATATATATTCCATATGTGTTATAATTTATATTTTACCAAGGCAGTAACTGAATTTTGTTTATATGTTACTTCAATGAGAGAAATGTTATGATATAAACCTATATTCTTCTAGAAATAGTATATACTACCCATTTGACATGTTATATCATGAATATACTTATTTCATGATATTTTAAGCATCATTTATAGTTACTCATTCTAGGGTATTGTGATTCAATGTTACCAAAGTTGTAATACATTATTGCAGGAATATCATCATTTGTCAGGATAGTTTATAATTATGCTTCATCTGATCAAATTTTATGGTCTATATCTAAATAATTATATTTAAGTTTCATATTCTATAGTTATTAATTTTATATCCATGTAATGATATCCTTTTTCTACTATATGGTACTTAAGATAATGAATACATTTATTTTAATAAAATCCTACGTTATTTCTCTCTTCGGTCATAAATATATTTTATCTAAAATCTATGTTTTCTAAAAATGGCATGGAAATTTTTTTAATGATCATTTAATATCATTTTGAATAAAATATTTGGATTTTTTTACGTTCTAAAACTTTATAAAAATTTATTTTTGAGAATCCTTTATAGGATTTCATTTTTTCTATGAAAATGGTATTCCAAATTATTTATGTTTAAAAAACAATTTGATAGAGGAAAAAATTTCCTCTATAAATGTTTTAAATGATATTTCAAAATTATTTTCCATGTCATATTACATCTATTTTTGTTAATTAATCTTTATTAGGGTCATGATCCAAGGATTCCATATATATTCATTCTCTAAATGGTTTTTGTTTTGATGGAATAATGTCTATGAAAACCCATTTCTCTTCCTCAAATTTTACCAAGAATATATGCCTATAAACCCAAACTCTATTAAATGGTTGTGCTATAATGATTATGAAACCTATATATTTTATATAGGTTATCATATGTTGGAATTTTTATGATACCCATTTCATTTCATAGGTTAGGGTATAATTAATTTTTGTAATCATAAGGAACACATAAATATGGTTATCATTAGGTGATTTGTGGGACCTATTTCTCCATATAATGCATTCGGTAATGATTTATATTTCATGAGATATAAATTTATGGAATGGGGAGTGAACCTGGTACAGTGGGGAAATATGTTATCTATGATGGTTTTGGGTGTGAAATATGACTAACAATAGGGACTTGAGAGTGAACCATAACTACTAATATGTTCATGGGAGTTAAAAATGACCACTAATATGGTTTTAGGAGTGAACCTTGACTACTAATATCATCTTGGTAGTAAAAATGGACTAAAAGATGGTTTTCAGAGTGAAATAATTCCATTACAATACCTTGTGTAGTGAGCCTTAATTAATATGGAAATAATTATATTTGTAAATGTGTTTTCCATAATTCTTTATCTAATACTTATGTTATGATCAAATGGATTATGCACTTTGATTCATTTATGATTCATATCTTGTAAACTAAAAATATTTATACAATGAATCATTTGTATGATCTTTGATATGCATGTATGTTCTTAAATTGTTATCCACATGTTATCAAATATGTAATCCCATCATTTTATAACATAACATTAGAATACATTGACAAAATATAGAATATTTTAAATTTTAGTTTCATGTAAATAAGGTATATAATACAAGAGTAGTCGGTGTGTGGCTTAGTGGTAAGCACCCCATAATCCTACATGTCAAATGGTTGTTCAAAACCCATGGGGCGCTGGTACTGTAGAAGTATTGTAGCATAATGTAGTAGTGGAAGTACTATAGCAATGATAGAAATTGTAGTGGAGATAGTGTACTATAGCAGCGGCGGGTACTGGGCAGTACTGTAGAAGTAGGGACTATAGCATTACTATTCACATAATGGTCCTTGGGAAAAACATTTGGGCCTATAGGCCATGTAATGGGATAAATTCCCACTGGGCCTTTGGGCTATGTAATGGGTCTCTGTCTACCCATATTAATGAGAAATTTTCTTTTCTTAAATAATAAATGAGTCTTCAGCCCCAACCTTTTTAAAAATAAGTTATATAATACAATAAAACATAAAAAAATTATTATAAAAACATTACTTCTTAATTATTTCATCCTATGTACATTTACTGTAACTCATAACAGTGGGACATACATCAAAGGGAAGGGTGAGCATAAGGCCATGTAAGGGAATGCAAGGGAAACATATTACATGTTATCCTGAGAGTTACTGATAATAGCGTTAGGAATATCATTAAAGAATATGAAAGTGTCATGTCATAAAAAATAAAATTAATCATAACATGAATATGTGAATACAATATTTAAATGATAAATTATCAAGAATATCATCATGGTATGTCACTAAGGTGTTGTAAAAATTATCGAGGTTGTTAACTAAGGTATCTTGAAACTTATCATCTCTAAAGATTAAATTCCTCACTCAATGCATTGGTGAGATATTATGGAGATAAATTCCTATATTTTAATTAGTGTGACCGATAATTATCACAATCAAATACTTCATAAATAACCTTTGGAGAATAAAAGATATAGGTTTCATATAAAAATCCTATCATTTCATAAAAAAGTTTCTAAAGACATGATATTTATGCCATTTTCACCCACAGAAAAGGAATGATGGTATTATTATAACTACCCATACTTTACATACATTTTTATTACATAAAAATTTAAGTACACTTATTACAATATATAACAAAACCATGAATGGACCATATAGGTATAGTGTCTTTAGAAACTGCAAAACATAAACAACTGGTTCATAAATCATCTACAATGTCTCCCTTTTATTTTATCATATCTAGAGTCCATTTTGGCATATCTTACTTAATACCCTTCTTCCTGACCTGGGGAAATTAAAACATACAAAAGGGTGAGCTCAAATTCTCAGTTAGGGTAAACAAAAGAAATATCAATAAAATTATATTCGTAAGAACATAACATTTTGGAAATCTTAACCTTCAAAAGAGATCAAAATTTCATAACATGGGATAAATCATAGTAGTGAAATGTGATACTAATAATCATAAAATAAAACATGAAAAAAAAATTCATACACACATAATCATAGAGAATCATTTCATAGTATTCAAGACTTATTTCCAAGACTATCTTAGCAGACAAAGTCCATTTCTGAACCGTGTTCACTCGACGTTTCAGTCCTGTATAACTGAACAGGTTTAACCTGCCGTTTCCACCATGTATATCTCATGATATATAAATCTTTACCCAATGCATTGGATGTAGATACAGGTCCCACCCATCTCATAATGATACCATTATTATGTGTTCCACAAAATCATAAATCATATATCATAGCATAACCCATGTAATAAAAATGGGATTCTTAAACATCATGACACCATAACATAATCCATGTAAGATAAAAGGACATAATAAAATTAATTCCATCATAAAATAATCAAATAAATGTAAAAATAGGTATAGAAACAGAACCCTATATTATCTTATATATAAAATAATTTTGATAAAACACTTGAACTCCATTCTTGAGGAAAATATCCTTTCTACTTAAAAAACATTTTTCCTTTCTTAACATGTCATAAAATATTAAACTAAAAGAATTTGATTAAAAATAAACTTGAAAACATGTAAAGTAAGCTTCATGGAAATAGTGTTATGTTAAATCATAAAAATCCAATCATGCCGTATAAGTTAAAAAACATTCTTCTCGTACTTTGACAGGAAAAGTCAAAATGTACCTCGTACTAAAAATGACAAAAGATTCCTTTCATGTATTTTACTAAAAACAAACCAATGGGTAAATTGGGTTAAAAAATTGTAGGAGGATAGAAATAATATTATATATTGAGTAAACATGGATGTGGATCATAAATATTCCCCAGTAAATTCTGAAGTATAAACAATCTCAGATAAAAATGAGATTACGAGATTTTCCCTTACCTTATGTCTGATTTGCTTCATACATGTACGAACCTCCTGTATAATGATTTAAATAATGTTATTGACTTATTCCAAAATCATAATCATTGTTATGATATCCTATATGGTCATATTCTTAGCTTCGTATTAGTAATATTTCATTGCTACTTGTTATTCGTGTGTTTGTTGCTTTTTCTTCTTATGCGTGTTTTGTAAAATAAATTCTTATTATTATTTTTAGGTTATAGATTTTTCATTAACATAATGATATTAGTGTAATATATATCATATTTATTCATTCAATTTATTTATATAATCATTATTCATTGAAGATCATGTAGAACGAGTCACATCACATCGTGGAGACGGTAGGTCGTACGTACGCACGAGTGAGGATATCGTTCCCATGATCGTGGAATTATATTGAAGTGTATGTATACTATTTCAGAATCAATATAACTTTAAAATAATAATATATATTTATTCTTTACACCATTACACCCATCTAAGTAATGTGTTGGTCGAAAACAGATTACACTACGTCGTGGAGACGGTATTCCGTACGTACGCACGCGCGGTGATTTCGTTTTCCGTAGGATAGATAGAAGGTGAAATAGGGTTGTTTCATATTTATAATAACATATCATTATATGAGTGATACTGATGTTATTAATTCATAATGAAACAACTAATGAAGAGAAAGTAGAAGAAGAAATAAAGTTGAAAGAATCAGTAACGGACATTACCTCTTCTTTGAAACGCTTATTCTTAACCTCCTCTTAGGGCACTAAATATGGTCTTTAAATAATACCAGGACCTCTAGGATGTTTTTAGGGAAGTTGAGAAGTAAAATTTTCATGGTTTGGCCGAGATTGAAGGCTCAAAGTGGTTTTAGGAGGATAGGGAGGAGGTTCCCTTTTATAAGGGAGGAGAGGGGCACCTTAGGAAAAACTTAAAATATTATTTTATAATGAAGCCATATTGGGTTTTTAATATCTCAAATATGATTTATTTCGAAGCTATGTTGGGGATGTGAGAAATAATCTCAACCAATAGATTTTATACAAGTTTAGGTCACTATTTTAAACTTATCATTTAGATTTAACTCTAAGTTAAATAATTTAACTTTTACTGTGTCTTCTTGTTTTATTTCACTATATGGTTATAAACTTACTATAACAAGAAATAAGAACCCCAAGTGTTTCATTATTATAATATATAACCTTATCTAAGTCATTTTTCTTGAACCGTAGATTTTTAGGAATAAAATAACAATTAATAATATAATATTTTTTTTAAAACTATTTTATGTCAATTTTGACACTATTTGGTAATTGATTTTTTTGAAAATCATAACAGCATGATTAGTTCAAAATATGTTAATTAAATCAATACTAATATGTCATATTAACCTATAAAATTAGTTTAATTCATGAAAAGTCTCAAATTACATTTATTTGGGTATTTATAATATCAATTTGTTTATATTTCTTTAATAAGGTAATTACTACATCATCATTGTGCCACAAATAAATTAATTTATTTAAAGTATAAATATTATAAATAAAATAAAATTATGTATGAAATATTTTTATCTTTACAATGAATATTTATAGTCGAATTTATCTTATTTATAACCCTTTATTAAAAATGTTTTAGTTATTAAAAATTGATTTTAACTATTTTAACTCCCCTTTAAATAAAATAAAATTAAATGACCTAATCTAATCCACATGGACCTAAATGGTCATATTTTATTCCTAAGGTTGTTTTTGGTCGACTTAAACTTATCCAATAGAATTAGTACATGTGTTAGGGTAATAATAATACCATTTTACCCTTAATTACCCTATTTACTTTTAACCGTGGTAAATAAAAGTAAAAAGTTACTATTCACCAAAAATTATCTTATTGAACCACATTTTACTCCTTTCTGTTAACCATGTCTCTAGTATTTTCGAAATTCCACTCACAGAAGTGGTAAAATAATGATTTATGTAAATTTTCAAACTCTCCTAGGAGGTGGGTAAAAGACTATGAAAAGTTCAATAAAACTTTTATATATCTAAAATTATTATAAAACGAATCTAATGAATTACATTGAACTTATATAGGTATTAGGTATAAAGTTTTACCTAAAATAAATTTAAATAAAATAAATATTTATTTAAATAAAAATTTGGTTTTTAAATAGAAACCTAGTGTTTTCACTATTCATCAAAAATTGAAAGTTTTTAGAAAAATACCAAAAATTCACCCTAGGATAATTTAGATATTCTGAATCCAAAAATAAAGTCCATTTTGAAAGATAAAATTTATAAAATTTCAAAAAGTGGGTATTACTATTCATAACATCTAGTTTTAATAATATTTTAATAGCATATCGTTGTTTAGTAAAGCTTGGTATTGCGTACAACAAAAGCTATCGAGGAAGGTCGGGATTGCCTGTAAAGAAATCCAAGATAATGTTGGGTGTAGTGAAATATTCCTTTGATGATAACATAAAAACAAAATATTTCTCATAAAAATATCAGGTGTTACATTCTACCCCCATTAAATGAATTTCCCCCTTGAAATTCATCACTTTCTAACAAACAGGTGAGGATACCTCTCCCTAATCATATCCTCAAGCTCCCATGTAGCTTCTTCTAATTGGTGATTCCTCTATAAAACTTTTACCAAGCGAGTGGTCCTGTTTCGTAGGAATTTTTCGCTACAATCCAGAATCTCTATCGACTGTTCTTCATAAGAAAGATCTTGCTCCAGCGGTACAACTTCTGAGCTGAGTACATGTGAAGGATCGAGTATATACTTTCTTAGGAGAGATACATGGAACACATCGTGAACTTGAGAGAGATTTGGTGGAAGCTCTAATCGGTAATCTACCTTCCCAACATGATCCAGTATTTCAAAAGGACCAATATACATAGGGCTCAGCTTTCTCTTCTTTCCAAATCTCATTACTCTCTTCTAAGGAGATATTCGTAAGAACACTTTATCACCCACTTCAAACTCTAGGTATTTTCTTCAGTTATCGGCATAACATTTTTGTCGACTCTGAGCTGGTCTTATGTGTTTTTGAATAGATCTGACCTTTTCTCCCATCTCATCAATGTTGAGTCAATAAGGTTTTCCTTATGACTTTTCCATTCCTTCTTGTTTTGAAAATCACAAACACCTTATCCTTAAGGAAAATTGTTTTTATAAGGAAAATTGCCATCTTAAGGAAAATTGCTTTCTTAAGGAAAATTGTTTTTATAAGGAAAATTTCTTTTATAAGGAAAATTGATTTTATAAGGAAAATCACTTTTATAAGAAAAATTATCCTTATTATATTCTAGATTTTTCTTAAGTATGAGATTCGGATTCATTTCTATTTTCTCGGAATTGCTGGAAACTTTGATATGAAGTATTCTGTTTTAAGATCTGGATTCTGGATAAGAACTGTGATAAAGTTTCACTCCGGAATCCAGAATGAGAACTGTGATAAAGTTTCATTCCGAATTCCGGATACAGTTTTAATCCAGATTCAGGATACGAATTCTTATGAAGTTCGATGAAGAATTCTCATTAAGAATTCTAATGACGAATTCTCATTACGAATTCTGATGACGAATTCTCATTACGAACTATGATGATGAATTCGAATTCCAAATTCTCATTCCGAATTCTCTTATTAAACAGAATCTAATTATCTTTGTTTTATACACTCTAAATTTATTCAGACTCCGAAAATCATTTTGGTTAGACTCCGAAATTTCATTTTGCTTATGCCTTTATATTTTGACTACTCTTTATTATTCTCCTTACACTCCGAACCTTCAATCTGAAGCTTTCATTCTGGTCTTTTGATTTAGAATTAAAACGATGTCATACTTTCTGTTACACTTGTTTTGTTATAAAATGATGTCGTCTATTTTGTTATAAACTAACCGTTGTCTAAGTGACACGTGTACAGGTCCCTCCGATCTTTAAGGAAAATATGACCGTTGGAGAAGGATCCGACCTTACCTATAAATAGGAGCTCATTTGAAAGAGCTCATAACACACAACAACGATTTTTGTCATTGAGAAAACATGCTGTTGAAGTGATTTCTAGAGAGAGAGGCTCTTATCAACTCTCAAAGCTTCATGTGACTCCGAATGTTGGTGATTACATTCGAGGACTTCCGGGGATAGGAAGACAGAGGTGACGACTACCTTGAAGTTTGAGGGCTTCCTTGCTGAGGAAGACAGAGGTTTCCAACTACCTCGAAGTTGAGGGCTTGCGGGGATAGCAAGACAGAAACACTCTGATCTTCGTATCAAGGGCTAACCCTGGTGTGGGTAAGACAGACTTGCTTGAAAGTATAAATCAAGGGACCTTTATCCAAGGTTGTTGGATACCCTTCTCTTTGGGTTAAAAGACTATTATCTTGTTACTTGTAGTTTAACTACTTGTTTAATTTCTGCTGCATTTTGTATTATAAGGAAAGTATAACTTTCTTATACTTCCTTACTTTTACTCTGTTTCATTTAGATTCTATACGCTTTAAGGTAGAATCTCATATTGTAATTTTTGTTAAGTTTCAATTTCCAGAACCATATTTTCGGAACCTACTTTTGGAATCTCTTTCCAAGTTTGCATTCGGTGTTAGAGGTGTTGTGAATTTTCTTAGTTTAACTTTGTTAAACTTAGCCCTTTCCTTTTCTTAAAGAAAACATAGTTATTTGTAACTAACTTTAAAGGTTCCAAAGTAATTTTTAAAGTATACAATTCAACCCCCTCTTGTAAATTGAGAATCTACATCAATATTTCGATCCTACAATTGGTATCAGAGGTTGGAAACCTCATACTCTTTACCAATCCTACAATTGGTATCAGAGGAGGTTTCTGAAATACTTATACTTACGAATAAGTTTTTCTTGCTCACTTTTTCATTCCGAACTTTTTCATTCCGAACTTTCTCATTCCGAACTTTGTTATTACGAATCTTTTCTACTAACAAGTTTGTGTGCCGAAGGTTATTTTTAAGTATGGCAGGAATTAATGTTGGTTCGATTGATAATCTAAATCCTACAAGACCACCAATCTTTGATGGTAATGATTATGAGTACTGGATAGATCGAATGAAGTCTTTTGTTATCAACACTGGAGTAGATAATTTTTTAATGCTTACTGGTGATTATAAAATTCCTGACAAGGAAGATAGAACTTTCACTAACCAGGAAAAGCAAGAATATCAACTTAATTATAAGGTACGCAATACTCTACTATGTTCAATGACTAGAAATATATATATCCAAATTTCTTCTTGTGAAGCAGCTAACTGTATCTGGAAGAAGTTAGAGGTTACACACATTGGGACTTCTAAAGTGATTGAGACTAGAAGAGCTATGCTTAGAGCTGAATATCATGGCTTCAACTTTCCTTATGGAGAACCAATCTGTAAAGTTCAAAAGAGATTCATGACTATAGTCAACAGCCTACAGTCTATGGGAGAAAAAGGTTTAGATGATGAAGCTCTTGTGGATAAGATAATTTATATCATGCCTAATGAGTGGGAATCCAAGAGAACAACTATAGATGAAAACAAGAAGGTCACTCAGATCTCTCTTGATGTGCTTTTTGGAACTCTTCTACAACATGAAACCAGAATGAAGAGAGATGCAGACAACATCAAGAAAAAGAATGGAAATGGTACTGTTGCTTTTACTAGAACTTCAAATCAGATGAAAGCTAAGACTCCTGAGAGAGTAACCAGATCCAAGTCTAAGAAAGTTATTTTCCAATCAGAATCTAGTGAGAGTGAAGTCTCAGAAAATGAACTAGAAAATCTTGCTCGAAAGATGAACAAGATAGATGGCCAGAGAAATTTCCAATCCAAGTATAAGAAAAAGGAAAGGAAAGATAAGAAAGATGGAGAAGTTACTTATTATGAATGAAAAAGAGCTGGACATATTAGACCAGATTTCCCTATGCTCAAAAAGAAAGAAAGAAAAGAAATACATTCAGACAGGAACAGAAAGAAATATTATAAAGCAAAAGCTAAGAAAGTTTTGAAAGCCAATGACACCTGGAGTTCAAGTGGTGGTGACTCTTCAGATGAATCTTCCGATTATGAATCTTTAGGACAGAAGAATCTTGGTCTTATAGCTAGATTACCTATTGATAATCATTGTTTTATGGCTAAGGTACGAAATGTTGAATCATTGACCGATGTTTCTTTAAATTCAAATGATAGTAAGTATTATAACTCTTCTGATGAAGAATCGTCTTCTGATGAGGAAAATACTTTACCTACTTATGAAGAAGTCTCTAGGTTTGCTGAACTTCTTGAAATTTAGAATTCCAAACTCAATAAAAAACTTGATAAGGCAAACTCTAGGAATTCTATTCTTACAAAAGAGATATCAGATCTTTCTAAAGATCTTGATAATAAAAATATTGATTTTGAAAGTATTTCAAAGAATCTTGAGGAAGTAAGTTCTGAGAAGAACAAACTTTCTAAAGAATTAGAAAAAGTAATTTCTAATAAAAATGTTTTTGAGCCTAGCTCTAGTTCTAAAACTAATGATTTTAAAGATAAAAACTTGGTTGTAAAACTCAAGTCTGAAATTTTTTCCTTAAATAAGTGTTTATCAAACTTTACCCATGGTAAGGAAAATTTTGATAAAATTTATTCTCAAATACGACCTTTAAGAAATAAATCCGGATTTGGTTATACTCATGCAAAACCAATTTTCAGTAACAATTATTTTGTTCCTCAAAGTTCCCCATTTTGTACCAAGTGTCAATGTGGTGGTCACTGGGCAAAGAATTGTTCCTTAAAAAAAACCCAATCTTTAGGATTTCACAAATATTACTTCTCTAAGAAGATATGGGTTCCTAATATTTTATTATCTGGAAATCCTGGATCCAAAAAAGTTTGGATTCCGAAAGTCTAATTTTCTTCTTGATTTCAGGAAAATAAAGAGAGTACCAGCAATAATACATGGTACATGGATAGTGGATGTTCCCAACACATGACTGGTAACAAATGATTTTTTGAAAAGATTATCAAAACGAAAGGAGGAAAGGTAACTTTTGGAGATAATGCTAAGGGATAGATTCTTGGTATTGGTAATATTGTTCTTCTTGGTAAAACATTGATTTCAAATGTTCTTTTTGTTAAGGGTCTTAATCACAACCTCATTAGCATAAGTCAGTTATGTGATGAAGGTTACCTTGTGAATTTTAGGAATGATAAGTGCTCAGTTCACAATTTCAAGGAAGAGTTTATTCTCTCAGCCAATAGGAAAGAGAATGTTTACACTCTGAACTTAAAAGACCTCAGAAGCCAAGATTTACCTTGCCTAAGTGCAATGGAAGATCACTCCTGGTTATGGAATAGAAGACTAGGTCACTGTAACCTTAGGAACCTATGTAAACTCTCTAAGAAGAAACTAGTTAAGGATCTACCAGAGCTTAGATTTGATTCTTCTAAAGTTTGTGATCCTTGTCAATATGGCAAGCAACATAAATCTAGTTTTAAATCAATTGGTGAAGTCTCAACAACCAATGCATTACAGTTAGTTCACATGGATCTTTTTGGTCCAACACAAACTGGAAGTATTGGAGGCAAATACTATGTGTTTGTTCTAGTTGATGATTACACTAGGTTTACTTGGGTCTATTTTCTAGCAAAGAAGTCTGAATATTTTTCTTATTTCAAAAGTTTTAGAGATCAAGTTAAAAATGAGAAAAATCTTCCATTAAAAACTATTCATAGTGATCATGGAGGAGAATTTTAAAATTCTGATTTTGAAACTTTTTGTAGTAAAAAAGGTATTACTCACAATTTTTCAGCACCTAGAACTCCTCAACAAAATGGTGTAGTAGAAAGAAGAAATAGAATTCTTCAAGAGATAACTAGAACCATGTTGAGTGAATATTCTATAGCTACATATTTCTGGGCTGAAGCTGTAAGTACTACTTGTTATACTATAAATCGAGTTTTGATTAGACCTTTTCTTAATAAAACTCCTTATGAGTTATGGAATGGTAGAAAACCAAGATTATCCTACTTCAAGGTTTTTGGTTGCAATGTCTTCATTTTGAATACTAAAGATAACTTACATAAATTTGCACCAAAATCTGATGAAGGAATTTTCTTAGGTTATTCCACAACATCTAAGGCTTATAGAGTTTTTAATAAAAACACTTATACTGTTGAAGAAACAGTACATGTAAAATTTGATGAGTCAGATCCTTTTGTTTTTAAACCATCCCTACCTTCTTCCTCGGATGTGTTTTCAAAAACTGATTATCAACCTTTGATAGAAGAACCTTCTGATAAGGATAATGTTCTAGAAGATACTTCTAAAACATTTACCCCAGAAGACTTTCTACCCTATGTTGATGAACAGGTTTTACAAAACCCAAATCAGGTGTTTCTTAAGAATCATCCCAGTGATAGTATCATTGGTGATGTAAATCAACCTGTAAGGACTAGAAGTTCCTTAAGAAATTAAGTAGAACATCTAGCATTTCTTTCCCAATTAAAACCTAAAATCACTGATGAAGCTTTAGGTGATGATGATTGGATTAAAGCCATGCAAGATGAACTAAATGAATTCGAAAGGAATAAAGTCTGGACCTTGGTTGAAAGACCTAAGGAAACTTATGTTATTGGAGTAAAATGGGTCTTCAGAAATAAATGTGATGAAAATGGAGTCATAGTAAGAAATAAATCTAGAATTGTTGCTAAAGGCTATAATCAGAAAGAAGGAATAGACTATGAAGAAACATATGCTCCAGTAGCTAGACTTGAATCTATCCGTATTTTACTTGCCTTTGCAGCATTCTTTAATTTCAAACTTTTCCAAATGGATGTGAAATGTGATTTTCTTAACGGTTATGTTCAAGAGGAAGTTTTTGTTGAACAACCTCCTGGCTTTGAAGATACAAAACATCCGGATCATGTTTTTAGACTTACCAAATCTCTGTATGGTCTTAAAGAAGCCCCACGATCATGGTATGATAGACTCACTGGATTTTTGCTTCAAAATAACTATGTTAAGGGAAATGCAGATCCAACCCTTTTTATAAAGAAAGATAAGAAAAATGTTTTGATTGTTCAAATTTATGTTGTTGACATCATATTTGGTTCAACTCAGCAATCTTTGACTGACTCTTTTGCAAGTCTAATGAAATCTGAGTTTGAAATGAGTATGATGGGTGAGTTAACATTTTTCCTTGGTTTTCAAATTTCTCAAAAACTAGAAGGAACCTACATATCTCAACATAAGTATATTAAAGATATTCTTAAAAAGTATGGTTATGACAACACTAAGAGTTTAAGTACTCCTATTGGTACCTCAAACTCTTTAGATCTTGATGAAGCTGGGAAACCAGTAGATCAAACAGCTTTTAGAGGTATAATAGGAAGTTTACTTTACTTAACAGCTAGTCGACCAGACTTAATGTTTTCAGTATGCTTATGTGCAAGATATCAATCCAATCCTAAGGAATCTCACTTAAAGGCAGTAAAAAGAATTTTTCGCTACCTTAAGGGAACCATGGATCTAGGATTATTTTATACTTCTGGAAATGATATTGTTCTAAAAAGATTTTCTGATGCTGACTTTGGTGGATGTAGAATGGATAGAAAAATTACATCCGGAACTTGTCATTTCTTAAGATATTCACTAGTTTCCTGGTCCTGCAAGAAGCAACATTCTGTAGCACTCTCCACTGCTGAAGCTGAATATGTAGCAGCTGGAAGTTGTTGTGCTCAAGTGTTGTGGATACAACACACACTCACAGACTATGGCCTAAGTTTTACTAAAACTCAAATTTTGTGTGATAACACTAGTGCTGTTTCCCTCAGTAAGAACCCAGCACATCACTCCCGTGAAAAACACATAGATATTAGGCATCACTTTATTAGGGATCACACAATTAAAGGAGATATTATTCTTCAGTTTATTAGAACGCAAGATCAAATTGATGATATTTTCACAAAATCTTTGTCTTCTGATAGATTTGAATATATTAAACAGAAGTTAGGAATGATAACCATAAGGTAATATTTCTTAATTAACTTTCTGTTAAAAAAGTCTCCTTACAGCAATAAACTCCTTTTCATAGGGGGAGTACATTTTTTTTATAGAATAACAAAGGCTTTCAAAGTTTGTTTTCAAACTTTCCAGAACGAAGATTTCCGAAATGGAATTTCCGGAACTACAATTTTCCAGAATGGACATTTTCATACAAAATACTTCTAGAATGGAAGTGTTCGTATTGAAAACATCCGGAATGAAAATTTCGTACTGTTATTTTCATAACGGAACTTTCCTACTGAATCTCTCATAATAAGTTTTTTTTTCAAATTCTTGGAATTTGTTTTTCGTACTTAGTTTTCCGTAATGAGATTTTCCGTACTGAGTTTGTTTTTCATAGTATGTTTTTTTTCTTTTTCTTTTCATAATAAAGTTTTTTTTTCCGTAGTCTTTTTCATATTACCCATTATGAATAATCCTCCTAAGACAATCCGAAAGGTATGATTTCCTTACCCAATTTTTCGTAGTCATATTTTACTTGCTGGAATTTTCTTGTATTATGTTTTAGGATTATAGTTCTCTTAATTCTTTGTTTTAATAAAAACCTCAAAAAGATCGAATTCAAGTTTTCAACTGTCAGATCTGAACTCAGCTTATCCCAACCGTTAGATCAACCGAGGATGTTGAACCGTCGTTCCACTGCCTATATAAAGGGGACCCAAATACTCGTCCCACATCGATTTCAAGCTCTCGCGTCCCGAATCTCTACCTCTCTGTTTTAAAGTCGTTCCAAACTTCAGATTTCTCTGTTCCGAACTTCTCAGAGGTCATCAGATCCGAATGTCTGTGGAGTTAGCTTCTCAAGAAATGTCATCCTCTAAGCCTATTTCGCAATGGTTAGTTTAGAGAGAAAGGTTAGTCCATCCGGATTTCTTCAACAACTATGATTCTATTATTTCAAAGAACATTAAGGTGAATGGGTGGGAAGATATTGTTGTGTCCAAACCGGGGAATCAAGACGATGTCTTTTCGGAGTTACTTGTTGAGTTCGATGAAACAGTTTCCTTCTTTCAGGAATATAATAGAGAGAAGTTTTCTTTTAAGTCTTATGGGAAGACTTACAAATGTTCTTATACCAAGGCAGCAAGCATGGTAGGGTTGTCCTATGAAGGAGAAGCTGATTTTATATCTCACGTTTTGCTGGATTCTAAGGGTAGCTTTGACAAAGAAAAAGCCTTGAAAACTCTCGGACTCTCAGATGACAAAGCTCCAAAGATTGCTAGTTTGCCTACAAATTTCCGGATTCTAGAGTTGTGGGTGCAAGGTCTTATCGTACCGAGGAAAGGTGATAAAGACAGTTTGAAGAAGAGTGAGATCTATATCTTAGATTTCCTGATAAATCTAAGGAAGTTTAACTTCATGAGGCACATTCTTATAACCATTGAGAATCTTAAGAAAGGAAATCTCAGAGCCCAGATCGTAATGTACCCAGCAATTTTATCAAAGTTGATAGTTCGGTGCCTTGAGTCCTTCAAGGAAGCTTGCAGATCTAAGCCAAGGGTTTGCAAAATTTTGTTGGTCAGTGATGATACCCTTAAGAGGATGGATGTGGATTTCAACAAGGCGACTGGTGAGTTCTTCGATTTGCCCAATCAATAAGAAGCGACTCCGAAGGCTGCTGAACCGGAATCATCTAAGCCCGTAAAGAAAAGAAAGTTGAAGGAAGTTGCAGCTGAAGTTGAGGATCCAAAATCTAAGGAAGCTCAAACCGCACCTCCCAAACCAAAGAAGAAGAAAGCCTTTCCTGATGAGGTTGTTGCGAAGTGGAGAGCAGATAAAGAGAAAAGGAAAGAAGGGGATCCGCAGTTCGGATTGGACCCTGTAGAGGCTAAGGCCTTAAAGAAGAGAACTGCTGATGAGCTTGAAAACAAGTAATGGAAAAGAAGCTCAAGAAGAAGATGTCAGAATCCGAGGCAGTCCAAGCGTTGTTAAAGTTTAATGAGATGGTATCCAGAAGCATTCCAGTTCCGAGATCTTTCTCCTTGGAATTTCTACATGAGACTCCAGGAAGAAACCTTGATTTTCCGGAAGAGACTAGATCTGAGCATGTTGAGCAACTCGAGCAGATTCATCAAGTGGGAGAGGAAGAAGTAGTTGTTGAAGGAAGTGGCGAAATAGGAGATTTATTGAAAGAAGTAGATGATTATAAGGGGTCGCCTTCAGAACACCTGTCACTCCGAACATCAGAGGCTGAATCCTCTAAGTTAGTAACTCCATAGAAGGATAAGAATGAGGAATATGTTGTTCAAAAAGTTTTTGATGATATTATTCAAGTTTCTACTAGAGAGCATAAAACTCTTGATCAAGAATCAATTCCGAAAAAGGACAAGGGAAATCAAATCCTTGTTGAGACTCCGAAATCAGTGGCTAGCAAGAAAAGAGAATATGGTGATTATTCTAAAAGGAAGTTGGAGCTTATTGAGGAAGAAAATTCTCCAAGCAAAGTTTCAGATTCGGATTCATTCTCGTTGGGGAATGACTTTGTTGTTCAGTCTTTAGTGAAGTTGGTGAGAACCATTCCAACCTTATCAAGTATTGACTCAAGATGCCAGATGCTCCAACATGCTTTGAATCAGAAAACTGACTCCGTATCTATGGTTATGGACAAGTGCGTTGAGATTGAGGCTCAGTTCAAAACCTTCTTTGTTGGCTACGAAGCTCATAGAAGATCCTGCAAGAGGATGACAAATTGGTCGAAGAAGACTGTTGAAGAGATGAGGTTATTTGATGAGTTTCAAGACAATGTTAAAGATGCCTTCGAGACTGAGGACATGAAGATAAATGAGCTGACTTCTTCCTTTGAAGAGAAGCTGACAGATGAAAAGAACTTCCGGATTCAAGAAGTCAGAGATCTGAATGGGAAGCTGAATTCCGTCTCTCAAAACTGGAAGTTTGAAAGGGATCATCGGATCGAGTTTGAACAGAAGATGAAGGCTCAGGAAGAAAAGATCAAGGCTCAGGAAGAAAAGATGAAAGCCCAAGAAGAAAAGATTGAAGCTCAATCTGCAAGAATAGTGGTCTTAGAGAAGCAAGCTGAAGAAGATCATAAAGACGTGAAGAAGATCAAGACTATTCTTAAGGGGCTCATTTCGAAGGAAAAATATCTGAAATAGCCAAATCCGATCTTTTTGTTGTATCTAGTTTTCTTTGTTGCCGGCATTTCAAATCTAATGAAAAATGTGCTTCTCATTTCTTTTGTTGTAATTACTAATTTTTCAGGTACTTTGTTATTTTTTCCATTCCCTTGATCTCTTTTTGAAAATCACAAAGGGGGAGAAGGAAAAATCCTTAAGAAAAAGAAGAACTCTAATAGGAGTTTATCTAAGGGGGAGAAGGAAAAGATCCTTAAGGAAAATGAACTCTAATAAGAGTTTATCTAAGGGGGAGTTTTTTTATTAAAGAAGACTTTCTTATTCGTAATAAAATGCCACTCTGGAAATCTGAATACAATCCTTAGAGTTTCATGGCCTAAGGGGGAGTTAGTCGTATTCATCAATATCCTTAAAGCAAAGGGAGATAAGCTTTAATGTTTTTCTTTCTTCCTAGAATTTATTTTTCGTAAGGATGTTTGTGTTTTCCAAAAAGGGGGAGATTGTTGAGTCAATAAGGGTTTCCTTATGACTTTTCCATTCCTTCTTGTTTTGAAAATCACAAACACCTTATCTTTAAGGAAAATTGTTTTTATAAGGAAAATTGCTTTTATAAGGAAAATTGCTTTTATAAGGAAAATCACTTTTATAAGAAAAATTATCCTTATTATATTCTAGATTTTTCTTAAGTATGAGATTCGGATTCATTTCTATTTTCTTGGAATTGCTTGAAACTTTGATATGAAGTATTCTGTTTTAAGATCCGGATTCTGGATAAAAACTATGATAAAGTTTCACTCCGAAATCCAGAATGAGAACTGTGATAAAGTTTCATTCGGAATTTCAGATACAGTTTTAATCCATATTCCAGATTCGAATTCTTATGAAGTTCGATGACAAATTCTCATTACGAATTCTAATGAAGAATTCTCATTACGAATTCTGATGACGAATTCTCATTACGAACTATGATGATGAATTTTCATTCCAAATTCTCATTCCGAATTCTCTTATTAAACAGAATCTAATTATCTTTGTTTTATACACTCTAAATTTATTCAGACTCCGAAAATCATTTTGGTTAGACTCCGAACATTCATTTTGCTTATGCCTTTATATTTTGACTACTCTTTATTATTCTCCTTACACTCTGAACCTTCAATCCGAAGCTTTCATTCCGGTCTTTTGAGTTAGAATTAAAACAATATCGTACTTTCTGTTACAATTGTGTTGTTATAAAACGATGTCGTCTATTTTGTTATAAACTAACCGTTGTATAAGTGACACGTGTACAGGTCCCTCCGATCTTTAAGGAAAATATGACCGTTGGAGAAGGAGCCGACCTTACCTATAAATAGGAGCTCATTTGAAAGATCTCATAACACACAACAACGATTTTTGACATTGAGAATACATGTTGTTAAATTGATTTCTAGAGAGAGAGGCTCTTATCAACTCTCAAAGCTTTGTGTGACTCCGAATGTTGGTGATTACATTCGAGGACTTCTGGGGAGAGGAAGACAGAGGTGACGACTACGTTGAAGTTCGAGGGCTTCCTTGCTGAGGAAGACAGAGGTTGCCAACTACCTTGAAGTTGAGGGCTTGCGGGGATAGCAAGGTAGAAACACTCCGATCTTCGTATCGAGGGCTTACCCTGGTGTGGGTAAGACAGAATTTCTTGAAAGTATAAATCAAGGGACCTTTATCCAAGGTTTTTGGATACCCTTCTCTTTGGGTTAAAAGACTATTATCTTGTTACTTTTAGTTTAACTACTTGTTTAATTTTCGCTGCATTTTGTATTATAAGGAAAGTATAACTTTCTTATACTTCCTTAATTGTACTCTGTTTCATTTAGATTCTATACGCTTTAAGGTAGAATCTCATATTGTAATTTTTGTTAAGTTTCAATTTACGGAACCATATTTCCATAACCTACTTTTGGAATCTCTTTCCAAGTTTGCATTCGGTGTTAGATGTGTTGTGAATTTGCTTAGTTTAACTTTGTTAAACTTAGCCCTTTCCTTTGCTTAAGGAAAACATAGTTATTTTTAACTAACTTTAAAGGTTCTAAAGGAATTTTTAAAGTATACAATTCACCCCCCCTCTTGTAAATTGAGCATCTACATCACTATTTCGATCCTACAATCAATAAGATCAGGTCCTAATAGCTTTCTTTCCCCAACTTCATCCCAGCAAGATGGAGTCCTGCATTTCATTCCATATAGAGCCTCATAAGGATCCATCTAAATACAGGAGTGAAAGATATTATTATATGAAAGTTACACCAAAGGTAGGTGTTGATCCCAACCACCATTGAAATCCATTGGGAAAGATCTTAACATATCTTCTAGAGTTTTAATTTTACTCTCAGACTGACCATCTGTCTGAGGATGATAAGCAGTACTGAAACTCAACTCTGTATCTAGAGTATGCTTAAGACTTCACCAAAACATTGAGGTAAACCTCGGATCCCGATAATATATAATGGAAAGTGGTACTCCACGTAATCTTACCACTTCCTTTACATATATCCTAGCAAGCAGATGAAGAGAGAAATCCTCTCTAATAGCAATGAAGTGTGCCGACTTTATAAGACGATCAACTATAAACCATATAACATTATTGCCTTTGGATGTTTTAGGAAGGCGGGTGACAAAGTCCATAGTGATGTTTTCCCATTTCCATTCGGGTATGGGTAATGGTGGTAACATCCCCTTAGACTTCTGTCTCTTATCATTAACTTGCTGACAAACCAAGCATAGAGAGATATATTTAGCAACATCTCCTTTCATTCCATCCCACCATTAGTACTCTTTCAGGTCCCTATACATCTTCGTGATTCCAGGATGAATAGAGAATGAAGAACTATGAGCCTCATCCAGCAGGTCCTTCCTTAATTCTGGGATGGGGGGAACACAAACCTGATTCCTGAACCTTATTATACCATCACAATCAAGGTTGAATTCAGGAACATTTATCACCTTCTTTTGTAACTCTACATCTTCTTTTTGTGACTCTTTAATCATCACTTGTATAGATGGTTGAACATTCATTTGAGAAAGATAGGATTTTCCCATTCCATTATAATTCCAAGATCCATCCTTTGTAAATCCATAAATATTGGATCTTTTGTGATCCTCATCAAGGATAATATATCATGGTCTTTTCGAATTAATTCATATGCCACCTTGTTTTCTTTCCCAGGGTGATAATGAATTGAGCAGTCATAATCCATAATCAACTCCAACCATCTTCTTTGGCGCATATTCAGATCATTGTGTGTGAAAATATACTTTGAACTTTTATGATCAGTATAAATATCACACCTTTCTCCATAAAGATAATGCCTCCAAATATTTAATTCAAAGATTACCACAACTAACACAAAATCATGAGTTGGGTAATTTTTCTACTAGATTTTTAACTGTTGTGAGGCATAATCTATCACCATATCATTTTTCATGAGAACACACCCAATCCCTTCTTGGATGCATCTCTATAGATCACTAACCTTTCTCCACTACAAGTCCATGTGAGCATAGGTGCACTGGATAACCTTCTTTTTAACTCCTCGAAATTCTCTTCACACTCCTCCGTCCAAACTAACTTAACTCCTTTTCGAGTCTACCTGGTGATTGGATTAGATAATCATGAAAAATCTTTCACAAAATGTAGATAATATCCAGACAAACCAAGAAAACTTTGGATCTCAGTTACTGTTGTTGGTGTCGACCATCTTTCGATAACCTCTGTCTTTGCTAGATCCACAGATATCCCCTATTTTGAGATTATGTGACCCAAAAATGCAACTTTATGAATCCAAAATTTACACTTGGTAAATTTGGCATAAAGATTATCCTTTCTTGAGGTCTTCAATACAATTCTCAAGTGATCTTCATGTTCTTCCTTGCTCTTTGAATAGAAAAGAATATCTTCTATAAAGACTACCACAAACTGATCAAGATAGTCTCTAAAGACTCTATTAATTAGATCCACAAAGATATTTGGGGCATTAGTAAGACCAAATGGCATCACTATAAATTCATAGTGTCCATACATTGTACGGAAATATGTCTTTGGTATATCCTCCCTTTTGACACTTAATTGATGATACCCTGAACAAAGATCAATCATGGAAAAGTATTGAGCTCCGCGTAGTTGGTAAAATAAGTCATCAATGCGTGGGAGAGGATATTTGTTCTTGATAGTGATCTTGTTAAGTTATCGATAATCAATGCAGAGTCTCATTGATCCATTTTTCTTCTTAACAAATCGAATAGTTTCTCCCTAAGGTGATACACTAGGGCGTATGAATCCCTTATCAAGATTCTCTTGGAGTTGCTTCTTCAATTCCTGCAACTCAATTGGGGCCATTTTATAAGGTGTTTTTGAAATAGGCATAGCACACGGTATGAGTTCTATTGAAAACTCAACTTCATGATTTGGTGGAAGACTAGGAAATTCCTCTGGAAAGACATCATCAAACTCTCGTACAATGGACAAATTCTTAATCGTGAGTTTCTCTCCAACCATTTGAGATAAATAACCTTCATTTAGTGGAATCAAGACCCATAATATGGAAGAAATTTCCACTGGAAGGTTATGTTCATCCTTAAATCGATAGATGATCATAGATGGATCTTGAATATGAAATGTGACTTCCCTTCTTTGGAAACTGATATGATCTAGATATAAATAAAGCCAATCCATGCCAAGAATCACATCAAAATCCATTATATGAAGGATCACAAGATTTGCAGGAAGCACTTTCCCACAGACTTCAATCGAAGAAGAATTGTAATCTTTGATGCTGTCGTTGTGCCGTTAGGGGTTTTCATAGCTAACTCAACATCTAATTGTTGAGGTAATACGGAAATACCCTTAGAAAATTCTTAAGAAATAAATGAGTGGGTGGATCCAGAATCAAATAAAACATTTTCTACTTTAGAGTGGATGGTAAGTGTACCTTTCACCACTTTGTTATCATACTCCATATCACTGATAGAAATTGCTTGTGACTTTCCTTTGTCTTTAGCCTTAAGAGTTTGTTGATGTAGATCATCATCAACAACCCTTGGATTAGGGCATTGATTGGAATAATTCCCCATTTCCTTTCACTTGTAACATTGAAGTGTAGGAGGTTCACTCTGTGTCTTTTCTTTGTTCACATCATTAGATATCTTCTTCCCATCATTGCGACATTCAAATGTCTGATGACCTTCTTTCCCACATTTGAGACATTTAATTGTCCCTTTAAGATAACTCCCTATATGTTTCTTTCCACACTTTGATCATAAGGGAAAACTCATCTTCTTTTCAGTGTGCTCTTTATATTTCCCTTTGAATTCCATTTTCCAATTCTTATCAAACCCATATGACAGATGGGTTACTCCAATCTCCATTTTAACCTTGAGAGAACATCGAACGATTTTATCGTAGCTATTGAAGTCCCTTATGGATAACGCCCTTCGATGACTTGGTTTTAAGCCACTAAATAATCGATCCTTCTTACTCTCAAGTTGGATAATAATCCCAGAAGCATACCTTGCAAGTCTTGTAAAATTTGCTTCGTAGGTAAAAACGGATTCATCATCCTTTTTCTTTAGTTCAAGAAACTACTTCTCCATATTTGTTCAAAGAATACGAGGGATTTAATTATTGAAAAATATGTTCTTGAACTCATCCCATTCCATGGATTAAATTTCATCCCTTTGCCTCTTATTCTTGATAAGATTCCACCATTGATCAGCTTCACCTTCCAAACGATATAGTGCTAAGATGACTTTATCTTATTTAGAACATTGAAGAACTGAAAATATCTTTTCAGTAGTAATGATCCATTGTTCAGCAACTAATGGATTAGTTGACCCGCTGAATGAGGGTGGACACTGCCTCATGAAGGATTCAACAGAATGTTGCTCCTTCCTTTGCTAGTTTGGAAGTCTTGCATGATTCATAGCTTGAGAAAGTTGTGGGAGCATGAATACAAGATTTTTCATTCCATCTACCATAACGTTTGTTTTCTCAGAGGGACAATCATTTCATTTCCCATCGCATTCATCATTAACACGGTTCCTTCGGGTTCCAAACATTGACTAAAACCAATAAGCATAGTGTGAGAAACACTAATCATAATAATAAAACCATATAATCAAGAATAAAATTTCACACTTAAGGTCTTATCATAGGTTATTCATATCCATTTCTAAAACACTGAGATTGTGTTCTATGCTTAGACTTATCCTTAGGGTTATTTCTAAGGCTTTCACATCCTAGTTTCCAAAGGTTGACTATACCATTCCTCTGATACCAATTATAGCAATCTAGAATTACCTCCAGTAGACTATAATTGATACCAATCAGAGCACTCCATGGGTGGATACACCCCCTAGGCGGGACACACCACCATCCACAGTGGCAACCATTTCCTCATGAATCCCTTGGGCGGAGAGCCATGCTTCATCCAACGATCACATGTGAGAGTTCCCAAGGATTAGATTCATTCCTACCTCCTTTTACTCTAATACCAACTATAACGACCCATACTTTACATACATTGTTATTTCTTTAATGTTTAAGTACACTTATTATAAGATATAAAAAACCATGAAAGGACCGTATAGGTATAGTGTCTTTAGAAAGTGGGAAACATAAACAACTGGTTCATAAATCATCTACACTGTCTCTCTTTTATTTTATCATATCTAGAGTCCCTTTTGGAATATCTTACATAATACCCTTATTCCTGACCTAGGGAAAAGAAAACATACAAAAGGGTGAGCTCAAATGCTTAGTAAGGGTAAATAAAAGAAATATCAATCACATCATGTTCATAAGAACATAACATTTTGGAAATCATAACCTTTAAAAGGGATCATAATTTCATAACATGGGATAAATCATAGTAGTGAAATGTAATCCCAATAATCATAAGTTAAAACATAAAACTTTTTGGAATACACACATAATCATGGAGAATAATTTATCATTAGTCAAGACTTATTTCCAAGATTATCTTAACGGAAAAAGTCCTTTTCTGAACTGAGTTCACTCCTCATTTCAGTCCTGTGTCACTGAACCGGTTTAACCTTCCGTTCCATCCATGTCTATATCATGAGATATAAGTCTTTAACAAATGCATTAGAGGGAGATATAGGTCCCACCCATATCATAATGATACCATTCTTATGTGTTCCACAAAATCATAAATCATATATCATAGCATAACCCATGTAATAAAAATGGGATTCTTAAACTTCATGCCATCATAACATAATCCATGTAAGATAAAAGGACACCATAAAATTAATTCCATCATTAAATATTCAAATAAATGTAAAATAGGGATATAAACATAACCCTATATTATCTTATATGGAAAATAATTTTGATAAAACACCCGAACTCCATTCTTGAGGTAAATATCCTTTCTACTTCAAAAACATTTTTCCTTTCTTAACATGTCATACAATTTTAAACTAAAAGAATTTGATTAAAAATAAACTTGAAAAATTGTAAAGGAAGATTCATGGAAATATTGTTCTATGAAATCATAAAAATCCATTCATTCCGTATAAGTTAAAAAAACATTCTTCTCATACTTTGTCCGGAAAAGTCAAAAAGTACCTCGTACTAAAAATGACAAAAGATTCCTTTCATATCATTTAATAAAAAAATACCAATGGGTAAAATTGGGTTAAAACTATTATAGGAAGATTGAAATAATATTACATATTGAGGAAACATGGATGTGGATGATAAATATTACCCAGTAAATTCTGAAGTATAAACTATCTCGGATAAAAATGAGATTACGAGATTTTCCCTTACCGTAGGTCCGATTTGCTTTGTACATGTCTGAAACCCCTGTATAATGATTTAAATAATGTTATTTAATTATTCCAGAATCATAATAATTTTTATTATATCATATATGGTCATATTATTAGCTTCTTATTAGTAATATTTCATTGATACTTATTATTCGGGTGTTTGTTGCTTTTTGTTCTTATGCGTGTTTTGTCAAATAAATTCTTATTATTGTTTTTAGGTTATAGATACCTCATTTAAATAATTGTATTAGTGTAATATATATCATATTTATTCATTAAATTTATTTATATAATCATTATGCATTGAATATCATGTAGAACGAGTCGCATCACATCGTGGAGACGGTAGGTCGTACATACGCACGAGCAATGATATCGTTCTCATGTTCATGGAATTGTATTTAAGTGCATGTATAATATTTTAGAATAAATATCACTTTACAATAATCATACATATGTATTCTTTACACCATTATACCCATCCAAGTAAAGTGGTGGTGGAAAACAGATTACACCACGGCGTGGAGACGGTATTCTGTACGTACGCACGCGGGGTGATTTCATTTTCCGTAGGATGGATAGAAGGTGAAATAGGGTTGTTTCATATTTATAATAACATATAATTATATATGTGATACTTATATTATTACTTCATAATGAAACAACTAAATAAGAGAAAGTAGAAGAAGAAATAAAGTTGAAAGAATCGGTAACAGACATTACCTCTTTTTTGAAGTGCCTCTTCTTAACCTCCTCTTAGGGAAATAAAGATGGTATTTGAAGAATACCAAGACCTCTATGATGTTTATATGGAATCGGATAAGATAAATGGTCAGGGTTTGGCCAAGCTTGAAGGCTCAATGTGGTGTGAGGAGGAGACGGAGGAGGTGCCCTTTTATAAGGGAGGAGAGGGGCACTTTAGGAAAAACTTAAAATATTATTTTATAATAAAGTAATATTCTATTTTTAATAGCTAAAAACTGATTTATTTCTAATATAAGGTGGGTATGGGTCTAAATCCTCTCAACAAATTGATTTTAAACATGTTTAGGTCACTATTTTAACTTTATCATTTAGATTTACCTCTAAGTTAAATAATTTAACTTTTACTGTGTCTTCTTTTTTTCTTACACTATATAGTTAATGAACTTTATATAATAAGCCAAACGAACCCCAATTGGTTCATTATTATTATATTTAACCTTATCTAAGTCATTTTGCAGAACCGTAGATTTTTAGGTATAAAATAACAATTAATAATATAATATTTGTTTTAAAAACTATTTTATGTTAATTTGACACAATTTGGTAATTGATTTTTGTGAAAATCCTAACAGCATTATTAGATCAAAAAAGGTTAATTAAATCAATAATAATTTGTCATATTAACCTATAAAATTATTTTAATTCATGAAAAGTCTCAAGTTACATTTATTTGGGTATTTATAATATCAACTATGTTAATATTTCCTTAATAAGGTAATTACTACATCATCATTGTGTCAGAAATAAATTAACTTATTTAAAGTATAAATATTATAAATTAAATACCATTATGTATGAAATATTTTTAGCTTTATAATGAACATTTATAGTCAAATTTATCTTATTTATAACCCTATATTGAAAATGGTTTAGTTATTAAACTTTGATTTTAACTATTTTAACTCTCCTTTAAATAAAATAATATTAAATGTCCTAATCTAATCCAAGTGGACCTAAATGGTCATATTTTATTACTAAGGTTGTTTTTGGTCGAATTAAACTTATCCAATAGATTTAGGACATGTGTTAGGGTAATAATAATACCATTTTTACCCTTAATTTCCCTATTTACTTTTAACCGTGGTAAATAAAAGTAAAAACTTACTATTCACCAAAAATTATCTAATTTAACCACATTTTACTCCCTAATGTTAACCATGTCTCTTGTATTTTTGAAATTATACTCACATAAGCGGTAAAATTGTGTTTTATGTAAATTTTCAAACTCTCCTAGTTGGTGGGTAAAAGACGGTGAAAAGTTCAATAAAATTTTTATATATCTAAAATTATTATAAAATCACTACAATGAATTACTTTGAACTTATATAGGTATTATGTATCAATTTTGACCTAAAATAAATTTAAATAAAATAAATAATTATTTAAATAAAAAGTTGGTTTTTAAATAGTAACCTAGTGTGTTCGTTATTAATCAAAAATTGAATGTTTTTAGAAAAATACCAAAAAATCACCCTAGGCTAATTTCAATATTTCGAATCCAAAAATGAAGTTCATTTTGAAAGATAAAATTTATAAAATTTCCAAAAGTGGGTATTACTATTCATAATGGCTAGTTTTGATAATATTTTAATAGCATGTCATTTTTTAGTGAAACTCGGTATTACGTACAATGCAAGCTATCGAGGAAGGTCACGATTGCGTGTAAAGAAAGTCAAGATAGTGTTGTGTGTAATGAAAGATTCCTTTGAAGATAGCATAAAAACAAAATATTTCTCATAAAAATCTCGGGTTTATAATTATGTATATCAATTAAAAAATAGAATAAATAATTTTTAAATACTGTAGAATGCATCTATAAAATAAAGTGGTTTGGTAACTCATATAATGACAATAAAATGAAATTTCTTAGAAAAAGAGATAAATATTGAGAAGAAAAATTGACAGCATAACAGATATGAAAAATGGTTTTAAAAAACATTAGAAAGAGAGGGGAAACGATTATACCATTAATAGAATTATACTAATTCCATAAATTTATAGAATAAAATGTAAATAGGAAATTTTTTTGGAAGTTTGAAAGACAAACCACATAAAAAGGGAACTTGAAAATAAAAATAGAATATTAGATTTCCCTTACCTTAAAGAGTGACTCTCGAAACTCGATGATTGAGACCATAATGGATTGAGGACACCTTCTAAGGACTCCTTGGGTGGTAAAAATATCATATATTTATGTAATATTAATTGGGAGTGAATGAAAATGACAAAATTGGGTGGTTATTTATATAAAGTGGATGATTAGTTTTTTAATTTCTAAATAAAGTTAGTGGACGCCTTGGTAGTGGTAAATGTAAAACCCTGGTTTTTCCATTGTATTTTACCAAACTTTTATACACTTATACCATATTTAATGTAATTTTATCCTAAAAGAGTTGACCATAATTTTATATTAATTATTTTTGAAAATAGAAAAGAATGCTTCTACAAAATATCATATTTCTATGGAAATGTATCCATTTTAATAGTTGGAAAGTAAATCATATATTTTAAAATTGATTAAAATATATTAAGATACTTGATATTAGTAAAATAAAATAATTTCATTCTTGGATTATGTTTAACCATTAATTACAACATTATGTCATAATTATGATTCCATTAATCTTTCTAAAAAACTCAAACTGTAATTTTTTGTTCACTGAAGACATTATATTTTATAAAATTATCATAAATTAACCCTAACATAATTTTGAAATTATTATTTCAAAAATTATATTTATTTTATCATAATAAATTTCTAAATATGATAATTATCTCTTTTATAATTATAAATTCATATTTATAAAAAATAATAGCAGAATGAAAATGCATAGTGAAATTGCATAGACATAAAAAATAAAATTACATTATCATTGATATTAAAATAGGAATATTTTTTAATAATATTTCCCTAAAAAACTATTATTTATAATATATTAGTTTATTTTAATATTTATATCTTTTATGAAAAGTACCATTTATATCTGAAGAATATTTTTATCAATTTCCAACTTTATTTTATTAAGAAAAACTATTCATAAAACAGAATTGATGGAACAATAATTTTATTTATATAATGTCATTATAATTTAAGTATCTTGGGCCTTGAATCATAAACCCTTAAAACACTCACATATGACCTAAGTGTAAGGTGTGTGATGTTGATAGATTTTAGGGGCATCTCAGATAACATCACACAATTGGTAATTTCCACGAACATTAACTTCTCACCTAGGAAATTTTTATCATGCTTAACACGATTTATCTCAGATTGGGATTGGTCAAGAGATATGTCCAATGATTCTTCCTCCATCCCATGATCTGAAAAATTGTCTCTAAAGTCATAGATCTGCTGGGTGAGGCCATCATTTATCCTTTCTTCATTTATTATCTGTTATCATTTAAGCTCATAACACCAATTATAATGTTTAAAATAATTATATATTAATGTTTTTAATGGTTATATTAACCAATGCTCATAATAATATTGAAACCTGATGGTCACATTGAAATTTATAATCACTTCATTATTTATGTGATATATATTTTTGAGTAAAAAATAATATAACACGCATTTTTAGGAAAAAATTGTCATTCAAAAAGTTCGGGTCATTACATTTCATCCCATATAAGAAATTTTTTCATTGAAATATTAACTCATTCCCCCAATTATGAAATGGTATAGGTACATCAATCCTTTTGTTTCCCTTATTTACCATGGTTATTCTTTATATTTATGGTTCCTCCACATCATTTTGATGAGGGGGTTTGTATTGAATCGTAAAACCTTTTTCTATAGTATAAGATCTCAATTGATTTCTCCTCATAAGAGAGTTCAGTTTCTAGTTGCACCACCTCTAGATTAATTAAATTTATAGGGTTAGGTATATACATTCTCTAGATATATACGTGGAATACATCATGAAATTGACATTTATTTACAGAATGTTCATGCTGATAATCCTTTTCACCTATGAGATTGACGATTGTTTGGGGCCAATATACCTGGGGCTAAGCTTCCCTTTCTTCCCAAACCTCAGGAATCTAATCTATATTGAAATTTTAATAAATAAATTATCTCCAATATAAAAATAAAATTCCCTTAAATGGGTTTTTTCATTGCTCTTATACCCACTCTGAGCAGCCATTATGTGTTGTTGGAGGGAATGAACCTTTTCTTTCATATTTGGAACTTGATTTGGCCCCATAATAATTCTCTCACAAACATCATCCCAAACAGTCAGAGTTCTACTTCACATCCCATATAGAGCTTCATTGGGTTACATTTGAATACTAGAATGGATGTTGTTCTTGCATGAGAACATAAATAATGGGCGGTGTGGATCTCTTTCACCTTTGTATCTATCAAGTTATTGTAGAAATGATGTTTTAGTTACTATAGTAGGTGTTATATAATGTACTATTTTGGAATTTTAGTAGCTAGAACTATTCACCTTTGAGCTGATGGTTTGTTCCTAGAGTCCATCAGGCCTTTGGGCCACCCCATCCATTGGGATAGTGAGGCCTTCAGGCCACCTCAAGGCCATTGGTCCACCTTAAGTACTTAGAGCCACATGATGTGTAGATACATTCCTGGAAGATTCTATATGAAATCACATCTATAGGTGGTTCAGATAATAGATCATTCACCATAGAAAATATAATATATTTGGAATAATTAGAGGGAATGGTGTTTCCATTGGAACTAGGCATGTGCATCTCTACAAATGAATGCTTTCTAAACAACCACACGAAGGTGGAGAGCTGATCATGATGTAGATGCTTGGGAGGGGAGTTTCCAAGTTTTCTTAGTATGAGTTGATTCCTCTAAGACCTTTGGGTCATGTAATGTTACAAAAGCCTAAAGGCAATGTAAAGGTTCCCCTTCAACTCTTAAAAGGATCTTTATCAAAAATAAATAATAAACGTAGTCCTTTGGGATTTTTAGGAAGTTTAGACATCTGTTTGGGGGTTATAATCCAAACTAAAATTGAATTATATTATAAGAGATTATCGAAGACTTCTCTATAATTTTTATAAGAACCTTGTATCACGATTAGAAACAATAAAATGTTGTACTCCATCCACCATCACCACTTCCTTCATATATGATTTTGCATGTTGTTCAAGAGATAAATTTTTCCAAATAAAGAAAATTTGGTTAGTCATTGTGAGATGGTCCATTGTTACCCATATCACATTGTTTCCAATGGATGTTCTCAGGAGACCGGTGACAATTTAGTTAGTGATATTGTCCGACTTCCTTGCTGGTATGATTAGTTGTTGTAATACTACTTTTGGAAGTTTCCACTATACCTTCACTTATTGAAAAACTATCCACCATTTAGTGTAGTAGACAATGAATTTTTTCATGTTTTCCCACCAGTAATCATCATGAAGGTCCCTATACATTTTAGTGCTTCCAGAATTTCTAGTGAATATAGATATTTGAGTTTCATCCATCATTTCATTCTTTATTTCTGGAATAGAAATATCACACATACATTTATGAAATTTTATTACACCTTATTGATCAAAATGTGACTTAGGAAGCATCCCATTCTTCACAACATCAATCTTCTTCTAAAATAAAGGATATTATCGTTTAGATTTAATTATATTTTCTAGTAATGATGGTTGAGAAATCCTTGGGGATAGGTTTGATGGTGGACTTTCCCTTATGAATTCCATGTCTAGTTCTACTATTTCATTGATCAAAGAATCTCCTTGAATCCTTATCATTTCCACCATAATAAGGCCCTTCATAATAACTGATTCAGTTACATTGTTTTCTCTTACGTTATTATTATTAATTAAACAATAATTTTATTTAAGAAGTAATAATCATATACTAGGTATAATTTCCAATTCATTTTGTGTGAAAATATACTTAAAATTTTGGTGGTCTATGCATATATCACATTTATCCCCATAAATATAGTTCCTCGATATCATTATAGAAAAAAGGAATATATCCATCTTCAGGTCATGAATAGGATAATTATTCTAATTATTATTTAGTTGTAAATATAAATAAGTAATCACTTAGTCATTTTTAATGATGATTCACTCAATCCCTTTTAGAGATGAATCACTAATTTTTTTGAATTCTTCCCCTGTAGTGGGAAGAGTTAACGTAGGTATTTAAACCAATATCTTCTTCAACTCTGGGACACATTCTTTACACTCCATTATCCAGATGAACATGGTCCCTTTTCTAGTTAACTTGGTCAGTTGATTAGAATGTCAAGAAATGTTTTTAAAAAACCTCTTATAATATCATTCTAAACCAAGGAAACTAAAATCATACTTTGCATTATAGGATTAGGCCACTCCTTCACAACATTTTTCATGGTAGGGTCAACTGAGATTCCTTCATTTGTTATAACGTGACTTAACAAAGCACAATTTTAAAACCAAAATTCATCTTTACTAAAATTTATAAAAATACTCTAATTCCTAATAGTTTTCAATGTAACCATTATATTATCCCCATCCTCCATATATCTTTTTGAATATGTAATAATACCCTCATTAAAAATTACTAAAATATAATCACAATAGTCCATAATAACAATATTCATCAAATCGATAAATATAACAGGTCTATTAGTCAATCTGAAGGTCATAAAAACAAACTCAAAATTCCCATATATATATCAGAAGACTATTTTGTAATATCTTCATTATTTACCCTCAATTAATGATAACCAAAATTAAGATCAATCTTTGATAATATTTGTTCCCCATGATGTTTTCAAATAAATCATAAACTCTTGTAAGATGGTACTTATTATTCAATGTTTTCCTATTAAGTAATTTATAGTCAATGCATAGAAGCATATATACGTACATTTTCTTCATCAGAATGTAAAAAAGTTCTCCCTAGGGAGAAACACTTGTTTGGATAAACCCTTCTCCAAATGATCTTAGATTCATTTCTTTAATTCATAAATATCCACATTTTTTATTTTATACAGTTTATTTGGTATCTATATAGATCCATGCATGATTTAAATTGATTACTATAACTATCATTATGGGTGAGTTCAATGTAACTCCTTAGTAAATATTTCAATGCATTCCAAAGTCATAGAGAAATTCTCTATTCATATACTTTCATTTCCTTCATCATATTCACCAATCCTTTCCATAACGTAAGCAATGGGAGGTTATTCAACATAATGTTCTTGTCAATATATCTCTCCTTTGAAAACAAATTTTGGTTTTCCATTCAACACTATTAATATTTACATACATCTGCAGTTCAAATTAGTATTATACTTTGAGATCTTGTCCATCCCAAACATTGCTTCAAATTCTATCATGGGAATGACTACTATATTAGAGATAATATTGTGCTCTAAAAATTTAATACAAGAGTTTTTGTACACTATTGATTCTTAGATAATACCTCATGGTGACTAGATAGATAACTCTAGTTCGAGATGATAAGGTATTGATTGTATATTTTTTCAAAACATATAAGAAATAATGGAATGCATAGAAATAGAAAAAAAAGTGTCTTATATATTTGGGAGAACCACAGGAGTACCTTCTACAACATCATTTAGAGCTTCAAATTTACCCCTCGTGATACCAAAATCATGAACCATCTCTCTTGGCCTATTCTAAGGTTGATGGTGACTCCCATCCACTATCTTCACATTTCAAAACTAATTGGAGAAGTTCCCAAGATATCCACAATAAAATAACTGGACATAAAAATGGTCATGCACCATCTTCCCATATTTGATACTATTTATAGTTGATTCCTCACCTCACTATTAAAATTAAAAGACATAAGGGAATTTCTTCAATAGTAGTAATATTTTCCACTCCCAAGCAGATAGTTCCCTGAATTCTATTTCCCACATTTATTGCACATGGAAAGTTTCACTTTTTCACAACCTCTCCCATGATCAAATATCACCCATTATCTTGGATATAATCACCTCTTATTTTCATTTTATATAAGTGACCATTATGTCTCTACAAATTCTAATTTAACTTTCATATCACATTGTATAATCTCCTCATAGCCATCATTTTCTCTATTGGCTGGATTCTTCTATAGATTGGGTCTTTGTACATCAAAGAATCAATCTGCCTTTTAATTAGGATCGATTAAAAATATTTATGTGTAACAAGAAATCCTTGTAATTTTCATCTCATAACTTTCAACAAATTAATTTTTATTCCTCTTTAGATCTTGGAAATACTTCTCCATTTTTGTTCACATTAAATAAGGGAAATAGGTTTTCATAAATAATCCCTGGATCTCTTCCCACTACATAGCATCAATATCCCTTATTGAAGTCATGTTTTTAATTAGTATACACCACTAATAAGATTTTCATTCAAATAAGTACACATATATGGTGTCTTTCAATTATTTTGAACAACGGAGTAAAGAATAGATCTTTTCTATAGAGCTTATACATTCTTCAACAATCAATGGTTTGATAGATATACTGGAAAAAAAAATTCATTGATGCATACATGATTCATTGTAATATTTTTCACTTATATGTGAATCTAGTCTCCCTGGTTCATTCACTTTATTCTGAATAATTATAGATAGTTGACTTACCATCCTCATGAAGTTTTCTACTTCATATTCTATTAGAGGTTTGTCAGCACCTAGTGCATTGAACTTCCCATTTATGATATTCCTCCTATTTTAAATAATTTTCTACGAGAATAAAACCTTAGTGGGAAACATGTTTCTTTCAATAATATTATAATTCAGGAATAATTTTTTGTCTTAAAACATAATTATGTTTTTCATTAAAAAATTAACTTTTTTCAAATAATTTTTAATGGTTCATAAAAAACATTTGATTGACCAAACATATTCCTCCATAGTGTAAAACTAGGTGTGCATTAAGTAATGATTTTGTGTATTATTTTAGGCTGGGTCAGGCCCAATACACCTTTTTGTAGTTGTTACCCCTAGGTACATCTATGCCAGAACTGTTCCCAAATGTTCATTTCTAGACAGGGATCTCATTACTTAGAAACTTCTTACGTAATGCGTTACCACAATAACATGATAGTTTTAAAATATTTAACTTTTATATAGGGTTATTCCTAATGTTATTTAATCTAAATTTACACAAATAACTAATCCTTCCTTTGATACCAATTATGAAATAACTCCTATTTATTACATAACATTACATTACATTGAAAAAATAAATAATAATTAAATGTTTAGTTTCATTTAAATAAGGTACATAATAAATAAAAACATTATAAATTCTTCGAAAAAATGAAAATATTATTAATTTGTTCATCCTAAATAAATATACTACCAATAATAACCTAGTGACAAACATCAAAGAAAATGATGAACATAAGGCCTAATAAGGGAAAGTAAGTGAAACAATTTACATGTGATCACGAATATTATCAATAAAAACTTGTGGAATATCATAAAGGCATGCGAAATTTGAATAATTTATTAAAAAAAATGAGTCATAACATGGATATGTGTGTATAAAATTTAAATGATATATTCATAAGTATATCCCCAAGGATTGTTACTGAGGTGTTTTAAAAATTACAATGGTTGTTCACCAAGGTATCTAAAAAGATGACATCTATTGATTTTAAATTCTCTATCCAATGTATTGGAGAATAATCAAGGAACACCATTAATATTAATGAATTATTATGAGATACATTTATCATAATAAAAAAATTCGTAAATAACATGTGGAGAATAAAATAAATAGGTTTCATATATTAGTCATAGAATTTTTTTAAATCAAATCTTATAAAAAAAGATATTTATTTCATGTTTAAACGAAATAAATAGAATAAGGGTTTTATGTATGTCAATTACAGAATAAAATAATAAATTTCTATATCATGTTGAATACCCCTAGAAAACAAATAGGGTTGGGTATTCCCCTAATGAAAATAAAATGAAATTTCTTGGGAAAAAGAGGTAAATTTTAAAAAGAAAATTCACCAACAACATAGGTATAAAACATGGTTTTAGAAAAAATTAAAAAAGAAGGGTACAAGGGTAAAACATTCATAAAAAACTCACAATATTTAAATGTGATATAATAAAATGGATATAATAACAAAGTTTTGAAGTTTGAAAGACATTTGACATAAAAAAGGAAAACTAAATGGAAAAGAGAAATTGATATTTACCTTACCTTGAAAACTAGATCTTAAAAATCATAGATAGGGACATTGGGGGATTGAGGACACAATGGGAGGTAAAAGTATTATATCTTATATAAGGATGAATTATTAGTGAATAGAAATGAATAAATTGGTGGGTATTTATAGAAAAAATGGTGGATTAGTTAATAAATTTATAAAAAAGTAATTAGACACCTAGGTAGTGGAAAATGAAAAATCATGATCTTAATCAAGGTAGTTTCCCATAGTATTATACATAAAGTTCATATTTAATGTAATTTCATCTCAAAATAGCCGGCCACTATTTTATATTACTTATTTTGTCACGTAATAATAATGTTTCCACAAAAGATAATTTTTATACTAAATATTCCATTTTAAAATTTAGAAAATAAATCATATATTTGTAAATTGATTAAAATCTATTAAGATAGATGATATTATTCAAGTAACATAATTTGAGTCATAGATTATTTTTAACTAATTATTAAATCATAAGGAAATAATCATGATGTCACTAAATATACTCAAAAACATAAAATATATTTTAATTATTCCCTAAAAAAGAATACTTCAGAAAATTCTCATAAGTTCACCTAAAATAATTTCAATGTATTGATTTCAAAAATTATATTTATTTTATCATAATAATTCACTAAATATGATAATTTTTTCTTTTAAAAATAAAAATTATTAATCATTAAAAATAATAGTGGATTAAAAATGCATATTGAAATTTATAAGAAATAAAACTAAAATAAAATTATTTTATCGTAATATTTTAATAAATTAAGTACTATTAATTATTTCATAGTTTATTATAATATTTATATCTTTTCTGAAAAGATATATTTCTTTCTGAAAAATTAATTTTTGAAATTCCAACAAAATTATATTATAGAAAACTATTCTTAAAATGGAATTGATGAACAAATGGTTTATTTATACAATTTGATTAAAGTTTAAGTAAATAGGGTCTTCAAAAATAACCCACTAAAACTCCTAAAAATGAACTATGGGTATGTTTTGAATTGGTGATAAATTCTTGGGGAGGATCAGTTAACATCGCCCATGTAGTAATTCCTGCTAACTTGAACTTTTCCAGTATGTAATTTTGTTCAATCTTAACATGTTAATACTCATCTCGGGAATTTTCAAGAGTGATTACTAGTTACACTCCCTCCCTCCAAAGCACCATGTAATGGGATTTGTACCACACAATTCTACTGGTTGAGGCCATCATTTCTCTTTTCCGCATTAATTATGCATAATCATTTTTACTGAAAACACAATTTATAACGTTAAAAATATTATTATATAATTATTTCAAATGGTCATATAGACCAACTATAATAGTTGGAAAACTATAATAAATGACAAAAAATCATAATTTACCAATGATCGTAATTTACAACTATTCATAATTGACCAATATTCATAAAACAGTTGAAACTCGATGGTCACATTTCAAAATATATTCACTTCATTATTATGGAGATATTATTTTCATGAGTAAAGTAATATAAACAAATATTTTAGGATACAATTATCAATAAAAAATTTGTATCATTACATCAGACCCTTATTTTCATGTTAGGCTTTTGTATATCCTTTATTCACCCTTAATGAGAATCAAATATAACCCTTTCTTATGTTTCATTTCCATAGATTTTGAAGATTGGTTTTATGTAGGACTACTATATGGAAAGATTATTTTGGAAAACAATTAATATCATTACCCTGCATAGAAGATTGTGTTCTATGAGTCTGGATAAACTAAATTTTTATGGTCATTGGGCATGTAATTTTGTAATTCGATAATATTCATCTAAAATTATGTAATATCCTTGAATTGGAATCCCAGGTCACTATATTCTCTATTTTAGAAATTTATCTCAACTCAATAAAAAGTTATTAATATACTCATGGGTATCATCATTGGAAATGCAATAGAATTGACTTATTTTTTAGATCATGATGATTATAATAGGTTTCATTTCAGAGGTATGAACATAAATAAGAAGGTGGAAAATGACTGGTGAAACACCACTTTAGGAAGAAATTTTATACACCATAATGGTCTGAACCAATAGTAAGGGTTTCTCTCCTAGATTCGAAGGTGGATCATATTGAAAATTTGGTTGGTAGGACTATGTTGTATTTCAATGATAGGCAATTATGAATAATCATTGTGCAGTTAAAGACTAATCGATCATATGATCATGAAAAACAATTACTTGAGAATCGTGATTTATTGAACGATTAAGATAGACCTATAGCATAAACTAGAAAAGAAAAGTACACCCTGGTTCACATCCATGATAGAAATAATTAAAATAGAATAGTTAAGGAAAAATAAGAAAGGGGGATGAGTGAGGCAATCTCAAGTTTGATTTGAATTCTATTGTTCCTAGAACACAATGATCACCAAAAGAGTCCCAAAGTTCGATGTTCCCTCCAACATAGTTTAATACATGAGATTGTTTATTAGATGATATATTTAATATTCCAAAACTACAATTAATAATATAACATAGTAAATTGGAAGGGAAGGGTCTAACCCATAGGGATGATTATAAGATAAGAAAACAAATGATTCAAACCCTTTTGAGGTATTCCTCATGCTCTCTCTTCAAGATTAGTTTTTTTAACATGGATTTTTGGATATAGCACAGCTAAAAATGATGGTATTAAGGTAAATTTTAGGGATTTAGGGAAAAGATAATCATAAATATAGCTTGGATTGGCTTACTTATTAGGTTGAAAAGCAATGAAGGGGTCACCATTTGGTCATGGTGAAACCAATTCCATCTACCTACATTAAAACTATCCCTTCTTCTAGAAATTGTTAACATCCATGCATTAATATTAGATTATAGGATAGAAAGTGTCATAGGATAATAATTATATCCTTCTCAACACCAACTATGCTAGTTTCATTCAAATTCCCCTCCCGTGGTCAGGTATATAAAAGATAATGTGATAAACAATCACTTTAAACCTAATTACTAGGAATATAGTTACCAAGGTTCAATTATACATTAATTTTTAATAGGAACACCAAAAATACCATCACCTAACACTAATCATATTAGACACACCTGACAGTTTTGATGAAAAGAAAAGGAAAAGGAAACATGCATAGAATAATTATAAATATATTCTAAAATAGTAAATTAATATTTATATTAATTAGAAAAAAAATAATAAATTAAACGAAATTTTTATCTAATAAAACACTTACTAAAAATTATGAAACAATAATTTAATAAGAAAATTCATAATTGAATGGTGAATGATATTGATTACACAAGTAAAGGTTTATAATAAATAAAAATGATAAAAAATAGACGTAGGATGGTAAAAATATGAAAAAGCTTTACTAAGAAATTTTATGGAATGAATTAATAAAAGTTTTTAATGAAAAAATAGTGGAAAATAAATAAAAAAATATAGAAATAACATTGTTCTCAGATCACGGATATGGTGGATTATCTATAATGTATATAGGCATGAAGTATATTCAATGTGTAAAGAGTTAACTTCATTTATTTATTATAATTGGTTTTGGTCTAAAATTTTAGTTGGTGTTAATGATTTATATGTCATGTGATTAGGATCCCAAATTTCCTACAATAATCATAAATATAGTGGATTTCTTGGGTTATATAATTGTCTGTATTAGATCTTTGGAAATTTTCCTGTCAATTATATTCAATATTCTGTGTATGTGAAGAATTCCTTGTACATCCTTCACAGTGTGAACTTTTAGTGGTAAATTTATTTTGAATATCGGATGACTTGTAATGTTCTTACAGTTCATGTAATCACTTCACATCTTGTATATTCCCATGGGATGGCCTTTGGTCAGTAAGGATGTTGTGAAATAAGAATACACATTGTGTACATCGTTCACAACGTATATAACCTATTTTTTCCATCTTATCAATATTTCATCCTTTAATTCAAATTTTTTTATTCCTATGAAAACATACCATAACCTAATTAATTATATAAGTAAAAAATGAATAAAACATAAATATATATAGCCAAATTTTATATATAAATTTACATTATTATAAATTCATAGGGTTTATCAATGAGAATATAGAAAATGGACCATAAAAATCGAATATCTCACCATTTCAAGAAATGATATTTCCCAAGATTGGAGTCTCTATGTTAGATATAATATTAACCTAAAGGAGTAACATATTATGGATAATAAAAGTGTCTAATAATAATTCAACACAACATTGAGTTCTAGGATAATATATTATATGGAATGAATCATTAATCTACTTGAATTTATACATGAATATTAGGTATGTCACTATGAAGAAATCAGATCTACTTTTGGTAAAATTTTACTTTAGGGGGTAAATATATCAATTGAAACTACATTAAATAAAACTCCATACCACTATATACTACAGATTCATAGTACCTTTCTATTAGTAGTTCTTACATCTAGTTGATATGGATGAAAGTGATGATGCATGATTTGAGATTTATGGAAGTTAAATTATAATAATCATGTGGGACAAAACAATGTGACATAGATAATTCTAAAAATACAGTGAAAAACTCAACATTCATGAATATTGATATTATATTTCACTTAATAAATGATAAGGTTGTAAATAGATACTTAAATATGGAATATTTTAAAAATCATGATCAAATATAAGGTATCTTCTCCAAGGATTACCATAAAACCCAATTTGATAACTTGAGGATAAAAATGGGTGATTAACCCCACGTTGTACCCTAAAATGATTTTGGAGGATCCTCCAATGATAAATGGATTACTTTTTCAATGGGGGAGAATTAAATAGAGATATCTTTTCATGGATGATATAAAATTGGAGAAATGGAATGTCAATGAGTACATTTCAATTTTTTTCAAATATAGTTAATGTGTTAATTGAAAAATGTGGGATGGTTTTGAATTCATAAGTGTATGGATTTAGTGGGAAAGAACCTTATTAATTTTCTATAAATAATATTACCACTGAGATATAGAATTCTATCAGTAATAGTTTTCTAAATTTTGGTGTGGTTCTATGATATTTATTTCCAAGAGGATGTTATGATATAATGTCTCTTGAAATAGAGAGTTGATTTTTAATTAATACTTTTACATGGTTGAAAATAAGTAAAAATTGGTAGATTTAAGTGACCATGGATGATATGATGTACATGTATTTAACATAATTCAATTTATAAGTTCTTATGAGTATATTGAATAATGTGATGGAATTTATTTTCGATATTTTGATGTTTTCTAGTGTCAATTAATTTTTTTGTTTAGTTAAATATAGTATTTTTGTATAGCTTTTATAATTTGGGCTAGTAGACATATGAATCTTATAGAGATCCCATTTTACTATTATTTTTACTAAATATGACTTTATGAATATATGAACATGTCTTTTCCAAACATAATCAATTAATCAATGTTAAACACATGACTACAGAAATATACATTCCATGATGGTATGATAAATATTTAAAATTATCAGATAACATGATAAAAAGTGTAAAATATATTCACAAGTGTCAAATGTTATGTAAGTAAATATGATATTTCCAACATGGATTGGTGCCTTGGTAGGTTCCTTGGTAACAACATAATAATTATAATTTATAATATTATGGAATCCTTAATAATGATTCATTATCATTGTGTTCAATGTGTGGGTCCATACTTAACCCCCTAAAGTGTTTTCAGAAATAAAAAATATTGTTCTTTGGAAAAGTGATTCAAGTCAATATTTGTTGTTAGGACCATAATACATTTAATATAAGTGTATGCATTTGATAGAATCGCTAACTGTGAGGAAACACATGTATAAATTTGTCCCATATGACATTTAGAATTGGAATATGAGCTTTGCATGACATGAAAAATCAAAAATAGTAGTAGAACAAAGAATTATTGAATTATGACATTCAAAAGAAAAGGGTAATGAATTAAAATGAAGATATTACACTAATAATCGTTGATTAAAAAATAGTGGGATTATTAAACAAGTGTAAATCATATAAGGGATACATGTCATAGAGAAATATAGACATATATGTGATAAAATAGGAAAACAATGATGTTTACAAAATAATGAATTTTAAGTGATAATTATGTTCATTTTTGTGGAGTTTCAAGAAAGAATATGGAAAAATATTAAGAAATTCATTACACAATGAATAATGATATTCGTTAAAACCAAACATGGAGAGAACATAAATTATGATATTTTTTGAGAGTTCTATGGGAGACAATAAACTATGAAAAATGATTATTCTATTATGTTGGGTGGCATTTCATATTGGTTATTGAACTAATAATTTTAACTATGATATATGGATATATATAAAATTCCATGTATTTAGCTATAGTGGATATTTTTTAATCCAAAATGGTGTGAATCATGCTATATTATAGTCATGGTGACCATTTTGAGAATCCCTCATTAGTTGAAATAGATGATGGTATATCATGATGAGCTCCATACCCTGGTCTATGTTGTGTTACTATATTATTTAAGAAGACATTATTTAAGTATATTTAATATAGTGGTATCATTGGAGATTACGAGTTGAAATATTCCAATATTTTTTGGATCTATATGATTGATTCCTTGAGTGTTTTTTAAATAAGAGTCTACTTATATTTTATTTGAACAACATATCAATGAAAATATAAGTGAATTTAATTTTTTTATAATCCTAGGAATTTTTTTTACTAATGTTACCTAAGAGTATACAAGAATAAATAAAGGTGATAAAAATGAATGATAATTCCTATGAAAAGAAAATACAAGGTTGTACTATATAATGAATAATTTTAGGAAAGATAACATTTTTACATGTAATCTAGAAACTTTATTCCAATGTGGATTGAGATTTGGCACATGTAAATATTCTCCCATACGTGAATATTTAATGCTAAATAATCTATGATTCTAATAATATATAATTTTATAAATATAAAATCACACAATGAGTATAATTTCTCATAGAATTAGATCATATTCATCTTTACACATCTATTATTCTGATGATGATGTTATTCTTTCTAGATTAAGGAAGTATACATTTAAGAAAAAGTGGTTAATGAATAAATAATGATGAGTCTTCAGTATTGTGAAGTTGATGATACCTTCCTATATAGAAAATTTTATTCCACTTACTCTTTTATTTAAATCGATTAAACAGACATTTGTAATCATAGAAAATTATCAGGATAATATAATATATATCTCAACATAAAGCTAATAACCTCACAAATTATGAAAAGACTACAATGACCTAAATTTGTTTAAATGAGTATTAAATAAATTTTATGATAAATAACATAATAGTAATACATTCTGTGATCCAAATGAATAATAAAGTGGGAAAATTAGGTAGATAAATCAATTATAAATAATAAGACTTATAAAATATTTAAAATATTATTTTTTATCCTTTTATTGATATAATTATCTATTTTTTACTAGTTTTAACTTGAGTATATACATCAATGAAATGGGTGAACTAAAATCCCAATAAGGGGTGGAATAAGGGACATGAATCAATAGAACATGGGTGAGAATAATTATCATCACTATCTCAAAAGCATTGGAGCATCATAAAAATAATTATGAATGCATTTGATAAAGGAATGGAATATAGAATATGAAAAATAATGAAATATCATAACATAGTTGTCAAATACCACACATAGCTATAAGAAAATCTTGCATCAAGTCCACACATAACATGCGTACATAAATAAAAATAAAAACATTGTGAAAAACTAATATCATTATGTTCAAGTATAATAATCATTAACTCATTAGATATATCACATTTGCCATTAAATTTTAGGGATATATAATTCTTGGGCCCCCAGTCACATCATAAAATGGTCATAATCCGATATTCTAGATGGAAGTATTACATCTATAGTCATTAAATAATCCTGGAAATGAATGGGTTCTATAAAGGATTTGATATATCATACTTCATGTAATGAAATTTATGATTCTGAAATTAATAAGTGAGATAATTAATTGGAATAAAATACCATTTTTCCATTAAAATTAGAATCAACTCAAAAGGATTCAAGAGAAGTCTTAGAAATTGATGACTTTTAAAAAATGTATTATAAGAAATTTTGGATGAGTATAAACATGTATATCCATGAAATAATAGGTAAATAATATTTATGTGACATATTTTTTACATTAGTGGAACATTCAAACTAAAATAAGTTTTAAATATGAGATAACCAAAAAAATATTTGGTATTTGATAATCCCCTTACCTTAAATCCTACATAATTTCATCAATCTTCCTCCTCTGGAATAGTAAAAAAATTATTAAATCCCTAGTCCAAAATTTAATTATTTTAATCTATTTCACTATATAAGTATTATTATAATTTTAATATATTTTTTGAATTTTTATTTTTAATATTGAAGGGTTTTGTTATCATGCTTTTCATAAAAATTTCATATTTTTTCGATTTCCCTATTTTTTCAAGGTAATAAATACATGGGTAGAATAAATAAAAGAATTGAATACATATTTTTTAAAATTTATATATTGAAAATAATTTATTATTATAATCCATTAAATTTGTGATAATTAAGGACCCGGAAACATCCTTGTTCGAAGTTAACAGATTATTAATGAGACATTGTTTGAAGTTGAGGATCAGGATGTATTCTATATGATTATATTAAAAAAATTATTTTAAAAAAATTATGTATATTAGAAACATAATGATCATGTTAATGTAATATATAAATTTATTGATATGGTTTTAATTAGAAAATATAATGTGGATTTGTAATTAGAAAAGGTATATGAAATAAAAAATTGAAATGAAATTATCTCCTTGAAGTGTTTCCTTTTTTACATCTCTTTAATTATAGAAATATTTTATTTTAATTTCTATAAAACATCCCTATGGATTATAGGGGGATTAATATAGAATATTTGGGTAGATATTTGGATTTGGAAAGTGAGAGATGAGTGGGTTTCCAAGGGGTGGTATAGAAGTTATATTCACTTGAGAAGAAGGGTATTTTTAGAATAAAATATTATATCGAAGGTAAAAATTGTTATAGTGTTATTTTAGGAATAATGAATAATATATAACTATAATTTATTTGTTTTAGTACTTTAAACCCATTTATAATTCAAATTAACTATTTTTTTAAAATAAAAATGTGAAAATGTGAAAATTGTTTTTTAAATAGATTGATTTGAATCATGGTTATTTCATTTTAATAAATCATTTAGTAAATAAAATATTATTGTGTCTAACATAAAATTCTATAAATTATTAGGTCATTATTACATCATGAATTATGTCATTCAAGATACATTGATTATGGAAAAAACTATATTTTTACTATTCAACTAAAATTGATGTATATTAGATCCTTACAAAAAATAACCTGTTGATAATTTAAATATTATCATATAAGAATTACATTAATTTTATAAACCCAATTTTATATCATGGGTTACTTAAAAATTTAAAATAAATATAAATATTTTAATGAAATATATTAGAATACATTTTTTTAAAGGCATGCTTATATTTTAATTGAGTTTTTAGTCATGATATATTATATGTAATTATAATATTTATATTTAACTAAATTAATAAAGATAAAGATAATTAATAATTAATATTATTATTTTGAGGTCAGATTACAATTCAAACAGTCAGGTTACTATTTCCAAAAGTCTTGTTACTATTCTCAATGGTCAAGTTAATATTCCTTACGGTCATGTTTCTAAAATAATGATCACATTAGTATTTAAAATATAATATTTTTTAATATAAAAATATCTTCATTATTTCATTTAATGTTCACAAAAAATATATCAAGGATTTATATTTTCATTTTATAAAATGCCTATAGGTTTACAAATATTTTATTTCATTTCTATAGGGTTGTTTGTATACAGATGAATTTAGCTGATTGAGGTGATACAAATATGACCATTTTAGTTTATTTATTTTCTATTTCCCCCTTTTTATATAAATAATTTTAATGGTATTCATCATTGACTAATGAAATGATTTTTACTTTTGAAATAAAGTTTTATTTTTTATGTATGTGCTCTAGGTGTATAATACTTATATAATATCAAATAATTTTTTTTCAAGAAAACATTTATCATTTATAGTCTTTGTGTTGCTGAATTCATTTCCAATTTTAAAAAATTTCATACTTGAATCTGAAAAATAAATATTCTCAGTTGGGAAAGGGGAGGGTGCTTATGCCTCATTGTTTCCTATGGTTCCCATGTCACTTATTTATACATATGGTGTCAATATATAACTTCAACAAGGTTAGTTGTATTTTTTGAATATAACATTGATCCTATGGGGCATTATCTTCATGGGATACTCCTCATATGAGAGGTCATTTTATAGTTTTATTTCCTCCAGATTCATCACATGTGAGGGATTAGGAATGTTCTTCATCAAGAGAGATATGTAGAACAGATTATAAACATGATACATAGATGGTTGAAGTGAATTTCAATAGGAGACCTCTTGAATTTGATAAATAATATAAAAGGGGTTAATTTACCTAGGGACAAGATTTAATTCATTTCAAAAAAATTGTGAATGTCTTTTATGGTTATATTCATTGAAAACATTTCTCTCCAACAAGAAACTCCAAGTCCTATCGACGGTTGTCAACATAGATCTTGTACTAACTCCGAGATGATTTTTTTGTTCTTTTGGATGACCTGAACCATCTTTATCCTCAATTTAACAAGATCATGTCCATGTAGCATTCCATTTCAAACTAAATCGCAAAAATTTGGATGTCTACATCAATTTTTATAAAGATATTAATGTGGTTAATTCTTAATAATTTATTTGAATTAATTTTTGTATGTGAACTGCATTAATTGGAGACATTGTCCCATCATAAAATAAACTACTTTTTGATATCTCTCAGCATGTTCCTGAGTGTCTGGATAGCCTTTTCATATTGGAAATTAGTTTAGGGATGACTGTCCATGTGTGAATTCAATTATTTATTTATTAGATATTGAATACTTATCTAGAATTTAGAAGCTATAATTGGATCATGATCAGAGAAGAAAAAAAGTGGCTCCCCTTGTATCCTCACCAAGTCCTTTACATATATCTTGGAATGTTGGTCAATAGTTAAATCATACCTTATAGTGAGGAAATGGGAATTCATGGTTTGAGAATCCACCACGAACCATATTACATTGTTTCATTTCGGTGTCTTCATAAGACCAATGAAAAATTTCATGGTGATTATCTCCCATTTACACATGGTATGGGTTACATTTTTATTGCCCCATTCTCCATTTTCACTATTCTTTAGCTTATTGATATACCAAGAATGTTTAGGTGTACTCAATGATCTCTTTTTTCATTTTTTTCATCAATATGTTCTCTTATAGATCATAGTAAATCTTGGTGATTAAAGCATGACTAGAGAAAGATGAGATATGAGAATTATCAAATAGAACCTTTATTATCTTACATGGTAAAGGCACAAAAATTATAGTTCCATACTGAGTCACACCATCCTCATTGATATGGAATTTAAGATGAATCCCTTACTTTACTACTTTAATCTTTTTGTGAAGCTCCAAAGCATCCCGATATGCCTCCATGATCTTCTCTTATATTTTTTGTTAGGAAAACTTTTGTAAAATGTTAGATTTCTTCATTGAAAATATAATTTCCAAATCCATCATTTTCCTATCCTTGATGATATGGTCTTTCTAAATCGGTATAATAGATAGAATAAATTTTTAGTTTATATAAAGATAATCATCTACTTTTTCCACCTTTCCTACTTCATAGTGAATAGAGAAATTGTAGTCCTTGATTAACTCTAACCATTTTCTTTGAGGAATGTTAATCTCAATATATGGGAATATATACTATATAATCTTATGATTGGTATATATTTCATGATTATCATCATATAGATAGTGCTACATAATTTATTGGGTAAATATCATGGATTAAAACTCCATATCATTCATCAATTAGTTACTATCACGGATCTTCAACTATCACAAGGCATAGACTATCACATTAAAATTATGCATATGTAAACCACCCATTCCATTATTCAAATAATTTTTATATAGAAAAAAATTTCTCCACGTATTAGTAGTGTGAGTACAGGAATAGTTATTAGCATCATGTTGTGTTCTATAAAGCATTCCTCACATTCATATGTTTAGATATACATTACCCATTAACTAGTTAACTTAGTAAGTAGGATATAAAATCAATGGAAATTTATCACTAAATTCCATTAATACTCTAATAGTCTAAGAAAACTATGGACTTCCTTGAAAATAGGAGGTCTGATTCATTCCTCAATTTTTTCTCATTGAAGATTCCATAGAATGTTTGGCAACTATGATCACATGTTCCATGATTGTGACTTTCTACATCAAAAAGTCACACATGGTGAGCAAGGTATAAATTTCATATTTTCTAAATATTTCTAGAATAATCTTAATATTCTATTCATTTTTATTCTTTCTCCTTAGGTAAATGATAATGGAATCGATAATGACCATTTTTTTATATAGTCTCTAAAGAAACATTTTATCAAATCCATAAAGATCTCAATTGAATTAGTAAGTCTAAAGGGAATTTGTATGAACTCATACCGATCATAAAATGTATTAAATGATGTCTTTTGAATATTTTTCTTCTTCACCTTCAATTGATGATATTTAAAATGAATATCCACCATTTATAAGTATTGATCTCTTTATAATTGATTAATAATGTTATCAATCCTTGGTAGTGGATAATTTTTCATAATTTTATTATTGTTGAGATCCCTATAATCGGTATATATACACATCAATCAATCCAATTTCTTGAAAAAGAAAACTACTTCTCCCCAAGGTGATGCACTAGGGGTATAATCCTTTTTTCAAATTCCCATTCAACAACTTATTTAACACAAAAGGTTTGATATGGGTCATCTTATAGGGGAATTTGGAAATAGGAGTGGATTCTGGTATAATCTCTATTGAGAAATATAACTGATGATCTAGTGGAAATGTAGTAGACTCTCTAGTAAATACATTAATATATTCCATTATAGTTTTAATTTCCTTTGGGATGATACATTATTTTAAAATCATTTTGTATATTTATTCATCTTTATAGGGTATCATCTCCCACATAGTTGATGGATTTTCTATAGGATATTAGTGATATTACTATAATTTTTTAGAGGATAATTAGATGGTTTGAAAGATATAAATTGATTTACATCTGAAATTTGATGTGTGATCTATATAAAAAGATCCAATACATGACCAATAATGTGTCAAATTCTACTAGGGAAATGATTTTCAGATTCGTTGGAAGAATCATCCAATAGATAATAATAGGAGAACAATCTATCACCTATGATGAAATTATCACATGAATTGGTAATTCTATAAATATATATAATTCACTGTATCATGGATTTGATTCAATAGTTCTAGAAAACATGAAATATATATAGGAATGTGTGGAAGAAAAATCAAATAAACCCTTTTTAATTATTAATTGAATAAGAGGGTTTCCTTTTGTGAATTCATGTCCATTATTCACTTTTTAAATATTGATGACATATTCTTTACCTTTATAATTTTTATTTTGTAGTTTCTAACATGGATTTCCCACAAGTATCTATATTTTAGAGTACTAACTTTCATTGTTCACCTTCTACATATAGTTTATTTATTATTTCATGGGTGGTGCATTAGGTGGTTTATTTATTCCATATATCACATTGGAAAAAAATTTCATGTACCTTGAACATTTATGGTCTTATTGGCCTTCAATTATAGACTTTAAAAATTTCCCCATACATTTGAGACAATTACCATGATGTTTCTTCCCACATTTTTTCATGTAAGTTGTTGGATACTCTTCAATCCCCACCAGCTTGAAACTCATTATTCTCTTCTTTTCTCCATAACCAATGTTACATTATCCACACTCGATTGATACACTGATAGAAAATAAAAATAATTCATCATAAATCCCAAAGTATTATACATCTAGATCCTTTTATTGGTGTGGTTTTAAACCACTAAAAATATATCCACTTCTCTATCATTATTGTTAAAAAAAATGTGGCATACATATAAATCCTTGTGATGTTTTCTTCATAAGTCATTATTGATTCAAATTCATTTTTCTTCATATATAATAATTATCTATCCATATTTGTTTTGAAGAGTTCTATAAAAGTACATATTAATAAATATTTTCTTAATTATTCTCACTCTATCTCTTCTATTTCATTCTTCACCTTAGCATTCATTATAAATTCCCACTATTGATCATATTCTACAAATAAAAATATATATATGGATACACCATATCCTTCTCAGAATATTGGTTTATAGAAATGATATTCTTCATTGATTTAACCCACTATACCACGATAAATTAATGGGAAGATCCAAAAAACATCAGTGGTTATTGTTGAAAAATGTAATCAATGGATAGTTACTCCTTATTAGGTGAAGGTGAATGTTCAATGTGGTTTAGGTATTGTTCATAACCTGAGACATATGGGTATGCATCACTGTGGAATTTTAAACTCCCACTCCCATGGTTTTGATGATATTATTCAGAAAATATATTCTTTATCCCCCAGATAGTTTTTTAGAATAGTTTCTCCTAGTTCTCCCCCTTTTAAAATATATAAAGGGTTTTAACAAAACATACATAAAAATATTAATTAATAATTTATTCTTATAAAAAATCAATTCTAAATATAAAATATTATGGGATTATTATATTTAGCCTTTTTAAAATGATTCTTCTTATATGTTTAACTATATATAGACTTATAAATATGGTTTTCATTAACATTTTATATTTATAATTCTCAAATTAATAAATAATTCTATGATATAAATGATAACGAAATATATTTTTCTAACATGAATATTACATCACATTTATGAAAAAAACACAATATTAATACAATATTGAATTCAATGGATTGTTATCTTTATAAAACAAGGAACATAAATTAATTTAAAATTATAAAACATAAATACTATTTAAATTATTATTACTTATCCATATATATTTTAAAAATTCTTTAGTACACTTTGTCACGTAATAATATGCTTCAAAGAAAGGGTTGAGATAAAAGCAAATTTAGGGGAGGAATAAGGGACTTGTATCAATAGAATAAGTGTAGAAATAATAATAATCATCATATCATAAACATATGAACATCCTAAAATGCATGAGGAAAAATTTTTATAATGGAATGAAATGTGAAATATTCATAATAAATAAGCATCATAAAAAAAATTTCAAATATCATTCAATGTTGTGCAAAAAGATAGTTTCATGTCCACACATGACATATGTGTATAAATCACAACATAATCATTGTGAATGAACATATCACCTTGTTTACAAATAGTAAAAATTATCATACTATATATATCACATTACTCAATGTTTTGGGCATATATATAATTATGGACCCACCTGTTAAATCATAAAATGATCATAATAACACATGCTACAAGGAAAGATTAAAATAATAGTTATGAAATAACCCATGGAAAGGAATAGGTGTTGTAAATGGATTTCAAATATCACACTTCATGATATGAACATTAGTATTCCCAAATGAATAACGAATATCATTCATTAGAATAAAATAACACTTTCTTATTTTAATAAATAATCAACTTGAGAGGGTTCAAAAGATGTTTTTGAAATTGAAGTGCTTTTGAAAAATAATTATAAATTGAATAGATTTTTTATTGGAATTAACATTTATATACACTAGTAAAAATATATTGAATATTTAATATAAATATTTCATACATTATAGGTACATAAAATCAGAAATCAATGTGATGTATGAGATATCCAAAAAGAAAGAGTTTTGGTTTAAGAAATCTATTACCTTAAATCCTGATTTATTTTATCAATCTCCTACCTCCAAAAAAGTAAAAATAGGATTATTAAAACATTGAAATAAAATTGATTTATTTTTAAATTTGTGACTATTTATCAATTATAATCATTGAATTATATTTCTTAATTTTTTTGTTGAAGTTGATGCATTTTTATATTATGTTTTTCTTAAACATGTACTCGTATTCTTTGATTTAGCTATTGTTCCAATGGTAATTAATACATAAGTAGAATAAATTAAAAAATAATATAATAAATATATTAATATTTTTATATATCAAAAATAATTTTTATTACCATTCTTTATGGTATTGATATGGAAGTATTCAATGATGTCCTCATTGGCAATTACCATATCGTTTATGGGACATTGTTTTATGTGGAGAAGTGAGTTGCATAATATATACCCTTTTAAAAAATAATAATTTATTTTATATTAAAAATATGAATATAATTTTAATATAATTTATAGTTTGTTTACATGTTTTTTAAATTTAAAAGAGAAATAGGACATGAAATTGGAAATAGAATATAATATAAAAGGATGAAAAGATATTACCTCTTTATTTAATATTTTCCTTTTCTATGAACCTTATAATCTTGAAATTTTGGGAATTTCTTACCCAGAAAATTCACTAACAATTATAAGGGGACAAAAAATAGGATATGGGAATGCCTTTTCCTTTTTATAGTGAGTGAGGAGTAGTTTTTCAAGGGTAGGGATAAGGGTTATTTATACTTGATGAGAGAGGTATTTTTAGAACAAAGTATTAAATTATATAATATGTCAATATTAAATCATGTAATAGTGATATTTTTTATATATAAAATCATATATAAATATTGTAAAATGTTTTTAGGACATTAATACCATTATAATTTTATTCACTATATTTTCAAAAAAGAGTGTGGAAAATGAGAAAATTATTTTTTGAGGAATAATTTTGACATTAGAAATTTTAATGTAATTTATTGGATTATAAATAGTATTTATTTTAATTTAAATTTTCCTTTATCAAATTTTTATTTTCAGTCAAAATCCATTCTATAGGAATGATAATATCACGTTATATCACAATTGATATAATTCAACAGACACTAGTTACGAAAAATTATTTTTTTACTATTCAACTGAGAATTTATGTATTTAATAAAAATATCATAAAATATCACCCTTAGATAATTTTGATGAAATTATTTGAAAAATTAAAATAAATTTGTCAAAATAATTTTATATTATATGTTATTTAAATTTTCAATAAAAACATTATGATTTTTATGAAATACCATATAAAATAGTTTTCTAAAAACATGATGAAATTTTATTTGATTTATTAATAATTATATTTTTATAGAGTAGTATTATTAATTTTTAATTAAATCTATAAGGATAAATATTGTTAATAATAAATTTTTTAGGTCAGATTACTATTCCAATGGCCATGTTACTATTCCTCGTAGTCAGGTTATTATTCCAAATTGTCATGTTACTATTCCAATTGTCACATTACAATTCTAATGGTCATATTACTTCATATTAATAAATATCCATTATTTCAATTAAAATTCACTTTAATTTATATCATATTTCAATATTTTAATTATGTAAAATGTCTATTGGATTACTATTGTTTATAATTTCAAAAGTGTTCTTCATGGGATGCATGATTCTTTAATATTAAGGTGATCTATATTTTAAGTTTTAAATTTTTAAATTTTTTATTTTTTTCCTTCTTGTAATATTTATAATTCTAATTTTTTTTATTATATGAATAATGTAGCGATTATAATTAATAAAATAATGTGATTTTGGTTTCTCTATGTTCTCTTTGTGTATAATAAATATATAATATTACCCAAATTTATTCCAAGAAATAAATATATTTATAAAATATTGGGTTTTTACACAAAATGAATTAAAAACACTCTAAAATGTTAATATGAAATAAATTCCATCAATATTTTTGTAAACTAGATAAAAAATAATATTGAGAGTGAATCTCAACTTTAATCAGTTCAATCGGCTAAATTTATAAGAATTAATTTGAAAAAATGAAAATAGTTATTGATGCTTCACCCCCTAGTGGTAACCCAACTTATCTAGGCTCATCAATTCCCATGTAATTTTACGAAAAAAATGATAAATGGAATTTTAAAATCATGAATTATTAATGGGGGGCTCCAAATATATAATAAATAGTCAAATGTTCTCTATAATCCTTAAAAGATCAAGATTTTATCCAAATAGTTACAATAAAATGTTAATATAGAAATCTTTATATGAACATAAATAGACATTTTAATGCTTATAAAAATATTCAATGGAATATTTATTTTAAAAAATATCATGAATTAAAAATGGCCATATCTGTATTAAAAATTATCCTTTTGAATATCATCATAGGAAACACTCAACTAAATATAAAACAATTTATTATGGATCATATAAATCAACATAAATCATAATATTTGGTCAAAGAACCATTGATCTGTGGAAAATTATATCATATGACAATGGTGAACCAAATTATTCTTTGATTATAAGCACAAAAACAGAATCCCCCATCCACATTCCTGTAAAAAATACTCGGATCATCCAAGGGTGACATGATTTTCAGAATTAATCTATTGGATTAAATATTTCATAATATGTTTTTCAATTCATTGATCCTGAATAGAGGATTCTAATTTTTAAATATTGGGTGAGGCTAGGTACTTGGTAACATGGGAATAAAAAACACTACCTATTTTTTTGCTCAAAACCTGAGAAAATTATCCAGGAAATAGATTGATATTTGGAAACCACTCATGTAAATAATAAAATTACCAAATCCGTCAAGAAACACACAACCCATCCATTGTATCTTTTATGTGATCATTCATAGAAACTGAAAAATCCTCGTCATCACTATTTGAATGATAGTACCAACATGAAAAAAAAAGTTAGCATTCATCACAAGATTAAAGGATTTCCAATCAACCTATTCAAAAGTAAGTTTGAATTAAAAATTATTTAAACTAACATATTCCAATAATTATGTCAAATCCTTTCATATCTAGAACAAATAATTCCTTAATATTTATAAATACACTAATAATAATGGAATAATATCTAAATATTCTAATATAATATTATATCCACACTACAATTTACTGAAAGTTACCAATAAAGATAATAAATGAACATAGAAATCCAAATCACTTACCTAATTAGATGAAAATAATGAATGGAAGGCACTGGAATAAAATAGTACACTATTCAATGATGAATTAACAAGAATCATACATATAATAATTAAATACCCACACTAATATCAATTGTTTCTTATATTATAGAAAATAATTAATGATAATATATATCACATTAACATATGTGGATCTTTTAATTTCATTAAATTATACCTCCTCATAGAGCCTTTTAATGTGATTTCCTTTTATATATATGACAAGGCCTCCCATGCATGATTGAAAAATCAATATATGATAATGAACATGACAACAAATTTGATGCCTATGAAAATGTATAATCTAGAACCACACCCACTATGATCCCTTCCAACAAATTTTTTGAAGAAACCATATTTTTATAAGAGAATAAAAATACATTGGATCACATACCTTGACGATCACATTAAAACCATTCTAGCAGTGCACTACATCCAAATGAGGGTGTTGATAATTTTCTAATCTAACCAATAGATAAATAACTATCCAAATAATAATAATCAACATTTCATATATTATAATCCTTTTTCACAATTGAGAAAAATGAAACCCTCGTTTCCTCTTCTTTATCTATTATTCACTAAGATCTTTATTTTAAAGATTCTTAAATATTAGAAAAACAATGTTTTGAAACGTATAATGAATATCCACAATCAAACCATACTTAAATATGAGATATTTAGATGTCACATTTCCACTCAATGTTTTATAATTTTTTTTAAATCAATTAACATTGATTCATAATAAATATATGACTAATAAAATGGATTCATCACCTCGAATTCTAATGTAAAGTCATGTTCCATATCTTTTGGGTGAAGTAAAAAAAAGTTCAAATTCCTATTTATTTGGCCAATCAAATAATTTAAAAACATATATCAATTGGACTATGTTTTGGTTATTTTTGAAATTATTAGTTGGGTGTTTTTATAGTGTAATGATTTATAGAGTATACGTAGAATATTTTTTAGTGTTTTTTAGTTAAAATAGAAGTTATGGTTTGTTTTTGTATGACAATGCATTGTCAATACGGAACCATTGAGTGATTTATTGGACAAAAGGTGGGGTATTCTACAGATTTTTTTATGAGAAACCTATAGTGTTCTATAGGGTAAAGAAGAGCTAAAATATTCCCAACGGATGGCTATGGAGTACTGAATGGGGGTAAAATTAATATTTTTTAAATGAGGGAAATACCAAACAATCATGGATGAGGCCACCATTAATTTTTGATGATATTAAGGGTGGAAACATTTAATTATATTTTTATTTTAGGTGACCTCTATATTTTCCATATCCTAGATTAGATTTATTATTCTTATCTTGTTCTCCATTCCACTTCATTTTAGATCATCTAATTATACATAGATGAATCATGGTATTTGGATGGCTGATTTTACCATAGTATATACTAATCACATTTAAATAATTTGGATTTATGTGTAGATAATGTATAACACTTAGATACATTGGTTATCAACATTATATAACAATTTCATGAGGTATATATCACAAATGATTTTTTTAATATTTTAAAATTATTGAAAAATTATAACTTTCAAATTAATTAGAAATTTTGAGATTTTTTTTATAATTGGTTTATGTGTTTTTTGATAGAGTACCTTTTCAGTAATAACTCTTTTTGGATAATTATATACAACTATCTATGTTTGAGCCTAGTTATGATAGTTTCTATTTTTTGTTTAATTTATTTTATGTACAATAAATTAGAGATTCTTAGTATGTCAGGATATATTCATAGAAGGAGGAGAATTGTAAAAGATTAAAATGGTACTTTAAATGAGATATTAATGTAGTTATCCTTAAAAAAATTAGTTCATTGACCCATTAGATTATTTTATGTTTCATCATTATTATCAGGATTGTTGTTGTTGGAATGGTCATGTGGAATAGTATCAAATACACCTACAAATGGGATGGTATCGCTTCTAAATAAAAGTTAACATATAATTCATAGAATATTAAACTATTGGATTATGTCATAATGGTAAAATTATTGTCGTTATCCCATTTGATATAACACATGGTGGTGTGAGTATATTTTGAAAAATAAATATATTATTACTTTTTAAATGTGATTTCAAAAAGGATGTTGATTTAATTAGAACTCAATAAAAACTGATTGTGCATTTAAAATGAATTTTTTCAGAGTAGTAGGATTTTTAAGTGTAATTTAAAAAGTGGGAATTTTTAAAAAAATATAGTATTTGGTATAGATTTTAATGGTGAAATTGTTTGAGAGTTTAATCCAAGGAAATATCCAAGGAATAAATTTTTCCCTCTATTTTATATCTAACCCTTATAATTTATTTCATGGGGGTTTTGATTATAAATTAATAATGTTGGGGGGGATCAATAATAATTTTGGAAATTACATACCATTTGTACGAATTTTTAGGAATATCTTCATCGTGGATTTTGAATTATAGTCACCTCTATTCATGGTTTTTGAATTTTATTAACCGTTTTGTATCCTATTTCATCTCATATGTGATCCCCTCCTCATCGATTCATCCCATAATGGTTTACAAGGAATACTAACCATATTTTTCTTCTCACTTCCACAATCCAATATTTTAATGTTTTCTTGACTGTTCATTTCGATGTAGACCATATCACAAATAGACAGTGATGTTCTAATTCTAGTCCAGGTCCCTATATGGTTATTTATTTCAGTATATTTGGTTTTTTTCAACCAATAATTGAAATTAATGTACGTTTAGGATATGAAATATTAATATCATTGGTTGGGTTGTATTTGGTGTGATGAATATTCAATAAATATTTCTTAGTTGGATTATTATAGATAAAATTATGAGACATGGTCATGCCTTTGGATTTTCAATATCATCCCTTTAATTATGGATTTAATTAATTTCTATAGATTTTTTGTTCATGGAATTGGTTTTCATTTGTTATATATTTATCCATTAGATTTTATCCAACATACTTTGGTGGAATATCAGTATTTATGTCTCTATTATAGTTCCTTCATCATCCTTTATGGGGTACATTTAGTCTGGCTATATGTTGGATTCTCTAAATAATTGTTCTTTGTTAAGGGATGTGTGAGTTATCACTATTAAATATTTTTTAGTTAGATGATATTTCATGGGGACTTTGTTTAAATTAAATTAAATTCATGGCACTGGATTTTGATGTTGGTGGCCCAGATCTCAACATGTTGGTGAAGTATATTCTACGAGTGTTAGGGGTTTTCCTTTAGAAGTCTAATTCAGTTTTCGTACACTCATTATTATCATGAAGTGTTATTTATTCAAATATAGAAATTATTTTGGAATACAATCATGTATTTTTCAATCATTATAGTGATCATGTTGTGATAGAATCTCTACGAATGATGGTGGTACCTAGGATTTTGAATGATGTCAACATGAGGTCCTGAGAATGAGGGATTTTATGAACATGTAATGTGATGGAAAATACCCCATATACCCCAAGACATATATATATATATATATATATATATATATATAATTTATTGGATTAACATGTCTTAAATTATATGGCTTAATTTAGTCTTATTGATTTCCTTTTGGTTTGGCTATTTATATTATGGGTTTATAGTATGTTTTTGGGTAGGGCCACCATGAAATTACCTTTTGTGTTTGGTTCCAACTCAATGATAAAATACATATTTGTTAATAAAACAAAATGTAATAGAGAATTTCCACTATATTTGGAATAACTCTTTATGTTTCTAATGTTTCAATATAATTCCCTATTAATATGATTATTTAAAAATGGTATTAATGGGAATTTGAATGAAAGCCCAAGAGCTATCTTCTTAATTAATGGAATTGTATAGTTGACCATATGATGAAAATGCCTATTTTCAAAACCTAGTATACTTGTGTGAGATTGATTATTTATGGATGGATGAAATTTTATATCATGTTTTTTGATGATATATATTAACACATGAACCATATATGAGACCATCCCTTTTAATAATGGTTGGATCATTTATTTTTCTATGAAATATTTGTTTCATTGTGGTCATAAGTCCATAGACACATTAGTAAATATATTTCAAATGATTCCAGTATTGGAGAAATTAATACCCATAATTCTTTGTGCGATTCCGTAAAGATATTAATAAATTATTAAAATAATAAAATATTCATTTTGATCAGGGTTTGGGGTGGAATTTGGGATTTTTATTGGCTAGTTATTGATATCCATGATTATACATAGCCTCCTTTGTTTTAATAGTCAATCCCCATTGATTTGACCTTTTAAGTTGATGTATGAGATATTCCATTCATGATTCTATTGATAGATATGTTAATAATCATTGGAAATAATTGTATTATTTTTATGATCTTTATATGGATATACTGGTAAGATTTATTATTTAGAGGGTTCCAAAATCAAGGATTTTTTAATATATTTTGGATGTTACTCTTTATTAATCTTGGTATATTCCATATCAAAAATAGTGATTTGGAATGTATACCTAGAGGTATACAGTTTCCCATGGAAATACTACTAATTTTCATATAACCACTATAGTGTTTTTTAAAAGTATTACGTTATGAATTAGAATTATACTTAAAAATAAAGACTTATTTCCCAAGGAATTTTGTGTATTATATTTAATATTCACATTGGGATATTAATTTCTCATGATTAACTCACCCTTGGGTTTCCATACCTAGAGATTTTTTTATGTGAAACTTATTAATATTTTTAGTGACCATGGGAAGAATAATTCATTTTTAACTTTAGAAAAACTATTGACGACCATCCACGAATCCACCAAATGTAAGACGTTGGAAATGAAACAATTTTTTTAAGATGGTTTGGTATGATCTAAAGGATCAACACATAGAATAGTGCAATTACATCATCTATTATTTGGTCAACCCATGTAATGAACTATGAAATATGGGAAAATATAAGATCTACTAAATGGTTAATCTAAATGAAATTTTCATATAGGAAATGTGAGATTATATCAGATTGGGAATAAGAACTTGGTTTTTTTATTTTATATGGTTGGGTCCTATTTATTATTTTTAATGTTCATATAATGATGGGATCCTTATTTGGTAAATTTTTGATACATTTCAACCTATTGTTTCTATTTTTTCTTATGATTTACTTTGATAATTATATATATGATATGGCCACATTTGATCACCAAAATTTTGATTTTTTTAATAATATTTATAAACCATTCAATTTTTAGTTTTTGTTTATTAATATAATGTGAGATGTTTGATTGGTGATGTCTGTAATAATGAGAGTGTTTTTAGGGATATAATAAAGACCAATAAATAATTATATCAACAGATGTCAAGGTTAATGGGGGAACACCAAATTATGATATTAGGTTGTGTTCATTATAATTTATCAGAAGATGGGACTTATCCTAGTATATATGGTATCATTTGATTATTCAGGAAGTGTATGATTTTTAGTTGGGAATGAATGTACATATATATTATATATGAATTCATGTAATGTATTTCTAGGTGATTTAGTTTCATTTATGATTAATTTTCACTCTCTATGTATTTTTATATAGAACTAAATTTTCACTATCATTTAATGTGTCATTGTGAGTTGGAGGATACTACTAAGGAATTGAAGTCAACCCCAACATTCATACATTACATAAGTTTTCATGTCTATGGAAAGAAATCATGTTATATTTTAGGTAAATTAAATACAATGATTATATAATCTTAGATTGAGATAAGTATTATATTAGGATATCATGATTCAGTGTGAGTTCTAAATTTTGGTGGGTTGGAGGTCATTATATTTAAATTAATTTTCATATTATACTACATAAGTATTATCCAATAAAAAAATAGTTTATTAAAATATTCCAATGTAATGTATATTATATTTTTGTTCTATTTAGTTTAGTATTAATATATTATATATTAATTAATATATTGACAAATAATTTTTTTATTAGACCTGGTTTTCATTTTTTTGGAAATTTTTTTATAATTGTTTTATAGTTTTATTTGGTTTTATATTTATTTTTCATATTATTAAAAAAAAAGATTAAAAACACAGAATATGATATATTTTGTAAAATAATATTATGGAATTCTTTTTCTACATTATTTTTTTGTAAATATTTTGTGGAATTTGGCTATAAATGATAAAATTGAAGAATCAATTATTTTTAAATTTAAGATAGCGTTCATTGACCCATCATTTTGAGGCTGATTGTTCAAATCTATAAATATTAGAATATTCCACCACCAAAATGTAGTGTTAAGGAATCATCATCACATAATTTTAAAAATATTATATATGTTTTTTAAGACCATAAAAATGTGATACCTCACCAATTAATCATTATGGAAGACCCTAGAATACTGTTTCATTGAATTGTGTCATTTCATGATAACTTCACATCTAATTCTGGTACCAATATCGAACCATATATGAAATAAAGAGTAAATTTCCTAGAAAATGTAATACAGTGACCCAAAACAAATATAATAGAACATAATATTGTATTCTAAATTATGATAATCAATTTTTCTAAACATAGAGTATATCAATGAGAAATTATGGAAAAAAGTCAATATTTTTTTAGGAACTCTTCACATCACAAGAAGAATGAATTAATATTACACCATAATTCAACAACCAGTTTTAGTCCAATGATATGTAATACAATATCTATTTATGCCATATGTTCCTCAATCCACTATTGTTTGCTTATATTATGTTAAAATTCCTATCAATAACCCCTGAGTTGAACATCAAATTGAGATAAATTATTCTATATCCCATGACACACATGTTTTCTTAGAACTGTCATCAAATTCTTTGGAGTTCATGATATTTCATAAAAGAGAAATGGAATTCCATTATGATCAGCTTAATTCTATGTGGAAAACATGTAAACCCTGAGGGGATAATAAATATTTTCTTTTACTATATCTTAATGTATACCATGTAATTTCTAAAAGTTTATTTCATGTGGAAGAATATCTAGGAGATGGGATATAAATTAACATGTGATTTGGAATTGAAATCAATGATTACAAATGAAATATTTAAGCAACATATGTGTTACTGATTTGAGTTTCCATTCACACATTTCTTGATCCAAAAATAAAAACGATAACTGAATCTACATTCCGTGGAAATAAAATAGGTCCAGTAGATCAACTATCGTAGGTACACATATCAAACAATAGGAAGGGAAAGGTAGATTACCACTGAAGATGATATCTAATTGAATGGGGGATCATGATTATTTCACACAATATCTAGTGGAATTAGCTAGAGTTAATAAATTCCATGATCCATTCTTCTAAATTCAAGATATTTCAGGTATTTTATTTTTATTTTTATTAGGTTTTAGGTATATGTATAATATTAGGTGGGGTTGTTTTTGAATTACTTTCTCAATTTCTATCATCTATAAATATATGTGATATGAAACATACTTTTTTAGTTAATTATTTTACCATATTCATTGTGAGTTGATCGATACAAGGGGAGATTGAGAGAGGTTTTTATAATTTAATCTAAATAATTTATTTATGATCAGGATACTAAAAAATTATATATTAAATTATATAAGTGTGAAAACCTATGATTTGGTAGATCTAAAAAAACCACTACTGGGATTTGAATCTATAGAATAACATCGACAAAGAGGAAGTGTATAAATAGTCACATCATGGAGGTAGATTACAAAATTATATTTATTATTTATATGTATGATATATGAAGGGAGCATATATTTCCATAAAATAATTATTAGAGTGGCTCATGAGAGCATTATATAATAATTAATTGATGGTTTCTCATAGTATATTCATGAATAGTTATTAGATTGGGTTTATTTTTGGCGATTAACTTTTCAAATAAATGAAGACATATATTCTTGATTCTAATACATTGGTATTAAAAAACATGCATAATTCGCAACAAAATAATTTCACATTTATATTTCACATCCAATTTTTAAAATGAATCCTTTAAATACTTCCTTAAACATTGAATTAATTAAAAATGTGACCTCTATCATGTCCCGGAAGATATAAAACGATATGAAGAAGATAGTGTTAAAATAATACTATTCACTTTTAGGAGACAGTTTCTTAGATGATATATCTTTTGAAAAAAAAATTGACATCATTTCATGGGATAGGATTTGTAGTTAATTTTGGTTTTAGGAAAAAACATATTAACGTATTAAAATTATTAAAATAATAAAAATTTAAATATATAAAAAGTATCATAAGATAAATCACTAATATATTATTTTTAGTATAATCTATTGACAATATCATATTGATATATATAATTGTTCATATTCTTGTGTTTTATTTCATTTAACATGTATTTCACCAAGATTTTCATATTTTAATGGAAACCAAAAATCAAAGGAGTAAATATATATAGGATAATAACTAACGAATATATTTGATCTATAGACACCCACTACTAGACATTAATGTATCAAAAGCATGGATTAAAATGAAGAGTGATGTAAATTTTTAAGAAGATAAGCATGAAGCCCCAATCTAAGCGGTAAGATACTATGTAAAACTAGGGTCACCCAAAAAGGTTAAACCCAAGAAACCACCAAATTATGTATACTAAACTATACATAAATGTATATTAAGTGAGATGGACTATTTGATTCACTATACTGGTCATGGGGAACTTAAAGGGAATTTTTATCATTGGTATATATATTTACTTACACATATCCTTGGGGTCATTTTGATGAAACATTCATAATAAGGAGTTGATTAATTTACCAAATGTTTTAATTTTTATTAAATCAGTAGTTTTAACATATATATTGGATATAATTTAATAAGATATATTATTAGATGGACTCAAAATTCAATAATTGCTGGATCAAAAACAAAAAAGTAGGCAGTAATAATTTTTAACATAAATTTAAATGAAATTCCATAATCTAGAGTATATCATATAGATTTCTTAAAAAATATTTATATAATGGAAGAAAAATATGGAATAAAAAATGAAAAGGGTAGAAAACATATGGCCTAAGAAGATATACATGTAAAGTGTATGTCCTTATATTACTTTAAATTCTATTCAAATTTAATTATATATCATACAATGTATTTTTAATCCTCTGTGTATGTTTTTGAAGAAGAATGAAGTAGTTCTGTGGGTTGATTTTACATGGGTGTCCTATGTGAGTAATCCTACCAGAGACTTTTATCTATAATTCATTACTAAAAAATATTCTAATAACATCTTGAATCTGATTGGATTATTATTTTTTACAATGTATTGAAAGAGTATAATATTTATATGAATCAACCTTGATACAGATTTCACAATATTTTGTAACACAATCATATGAAAAAAAAATTATGAAAAAGTAACTTCTAAATGAGCCCCAGAAAAATAATACTATAAGTCTTATGAACTATAGGATAATGGATATTTTGGATGCGATTGTATGTTTCCTAAGGAAAATTGAAAGTTTTATGTGTTAGTGAAAATCAATTCATTAATAAGAGTAAATGACTATCATAGAATCAAATTCCATTATCATGATTTTGTTCTTTAAATATGATTAATAGTGTCGAGGGATTCATACTGTTCGTGAGGGAATAATTACGAGTGGGATGAACTCACTCAAAAATTTCAATTTCACATTCTAGGGAATATAATGAAATAATAAATAATGGGAAATGTTCTTAAGTGATATTAAAGGAAACAAGAACACAAAATTCATTTAAGAAGGGGAGTTTGATGTTCCATGTTGTTTTATAAGTTGTATCAAAGATGTTTTAAATGATTATGTTGATGAATAACTTATAAGAATTTTATTTTAAGACATGTGTATGATTTTAATATTGATGCACATAAACTATTAGAATTTTTTCTTCATTAACTTTGGACTCAATAATATAATGAACTATAAATGGGGTGCGAATTTATGTGTATAGTAATATTATTTGTAAAATTATCTATCATGTGTGGGTGTATGTGTGTAATATATTTTTTCTCATTTTTTTCATTTTTTTATAAGATGGATTTTTAAAGAACTTATAATTTATAATGTTTATTTTTATTGTATTTAGATTTTTTTCATATTAATTTATATGTTCTAAAAAATTCATAAAACCCATTAAAATCTTTTATTTTCTGAAAAATGAAATATTTTTTTATTTCGACATTAATTATGATTTTATTTTTTCTAGGGAAATTTATGTGGTAGATAAAATTAAATAGTATATGGTTTTTTAATATCCTATATGAATCAATAATAAAATAATCATTTTTTCAAAATTTTATTCATCAGAGAATGATGATATTTTGAGGTAATTCAATCATAATAAACATATATTTTACATCATTTTACTAGATAATTCATTGAATATCATAATAAAAAATAAACCCAAACCTATCGGTTTAGTGTGTTATGTTCCTATATAAATTAATTACAAAAACTATTCAACATATCCTAGAGATATTATTCACATATTATACCCTTATAAATAGATTATACAAAATTATCATATTCATAACATGTGGAATGTGAAACACAAGAATGGACGATCTCTCACTAATGGAAAACATGTTTATATCAATAGGTATTTAGAAATGGGTGGGAATGTATATTGATTGAGCCCAACTATGACCAAAATATAGATATTCTCATAGATATAGTTATTTTTCTCTCCAATATGGTGGGAATTGTTTCCCATGAAAAAATCATGGGAAATGGAATATTTTCACAGGGATTGGTGCCTATGGCTATAAACTCCCCCAAAATATTCATATAGCTACATGCATAGGGGACTATGACAACAATTCCCTCCTAGAAGCCAATTTCAATTAGAAATATAGATTTTGGATACATTCCTTTGAAAAAAATTATATCCAGGAGTAAATTCACCCTTGGGAATATGCCATTTCCTAACACCATGTACCCATGAGTATAAGATTTCATGGATTCATGCCATTACCTAAAACCCTAAAGCCACTAACATATATTATCTTGAATAATATACCTTCCTAAAACTTATATTTTAATGATCACGAGTTTACATGGCCACAAGGTCAATACATATACTCATATAGACTCGATAAAAGAATTCTATGGATACATGCCCTTCCAGAAATTAAAATAAAAAGAAATAATAATTAACTTTATTTATATCTTCTTTGATACACAAACATGTAATTTTATGTTTAGAAAAAATGTAATTTCTATATTTGAGTGGGATGGGGATTTACCTTGTAGCTATGAATCCAAATATCAAATCATGTGTAAAAATATTTCATTTTGAAAAAATTATTTATATTGTAAAACTGACTCGAGATATTAGCAGATACATAGGGATCTATCTATAGTGATGAGATGGTGGAATGTTACTACATGTGGCCCTTTTATTGGGTTCTACATAAATGTGGTTATATCTAGATCCGCAATGTTGGTCAACAATTTTAATTGGTCCCATGAGATCCACACCCATGGATATAGGATCTTTTTTCTAAATTTATCAGATTCTCGGTAATGGTTGGAAAAAGGCCTTTCAATTGATGATTATAAGTGAGAATATATTGATCATGTGGGTATAAGAATGTAATAAATGTTCATTAATATAACATATGGAAATCATACCCAATTAAACATGGATCATATATCAAGGTTTATGATGAATATTTTTGGGAATAAAATTTGATATCAATCTTATGAATGTGGTAACATGATTAAATAATCACGATCTACAAAAAAATAAATGGGATATTTCATGAATGAATAAATTTCATTAATCATAATAATATAATATCATAGCATGTATCATGGTTAACCAACAAGAAAATCATCGCATAGTGGACCATGAATAACTACCTACATGCCATTATAGATCAAGCACCACTATTGATCTCTCTTAAAAATATCACATGATATAAAACATTTCCTTATGCATTAGAAGGAAAATTTTGACTCAAAAATAATATAATTATAAATTACATATTTCAGTGACCCATGTACATGAAAAAAATCATAACTTCATCATACAAAAATAACATATGATAAAAAATTGTGTATCATTAATATTGCAACAAAACATGATCTTATTACATCCATAAAAATAATTTAGATAATATCATAAGATAATATACCCTCTTAAGAATTAAAAATGTAAATGGGTGTATTATTAATGTAAAATACAATGTATGATCATTAGAAAATTTTTCAAAATAAAAGAAAATAAATACCATTTAATAATATAATACAATTTATTTAAATGGGATTAGTTTTAAAAAAATGGGATTTGAAATTAAATTGGAAAACCTATAAAACATTGAAATTGTGATTTAGAGAATCAATTATATAATATAATAGAAAAACATGATTAAATATAAAGTGTTAAAAAATAATCATTTCACCGTAATGAAATAAATGTAAAAGTCCATATAAAAAAACATGTGTGAAAAATAATAAAAATAATGAATTTAACATATAATAAATATATCCAATGTTAATATATAATTACCATAATAAATCATAGATTTATATATAACCCATAACTGAAAAATAAAAATTTACATTTCAGATATATATTCTTGATCATAAAATGGGAAAATTATAGATCCACTAATATGAAACATTTCAGTTGATTCATGAACGAAAGGGTGGTGAAATTGTATGAATAATGTTTAAAACCATAAATAACCATAGGATAAAAAATATTATGTTGTTAGATATATATAACAAATAATTTCCACAATTACAAATTTAGACAAAGATAATCTAAATTTAAATGTTACAATGGGAATGAATCACATTCCTCTATATTTCTCTGGGTAGAACCACTTCTACCTCTTGGTATAATGAATTATTTTTTTAATATATATAAAAATTTTATTTCATTTTATTTAAATTAATTCCATTAATTTTTAAATTTATATTACCAACATATTTTTTTAATATTAAAATTTTTATTCTTTGGTTAATTGTTCTATTTTCAATGTAGGCTTCAGTTTGTAGGTTACAGTCCTCAGTCCCAGGTCTAGGTTTCATCAAATTAAAATTTTTCATTTTTAAGTAATATATATATATATATAGTTCAATGAATACATTATGAATTATATTGTTATGCTTGGAATTTTATAGCTGAAAATACAATTCTTTTATAATTTTATTAACAAATTTTTTAGTTTAGTGGAGATTAAAATTTCAAATATTAAAAATAATAAAATAAAAAAACATATAAAGATAATAATTATTATAATATATTACTAGTAATTAGGATTTCATAGTTAGTAATGAGATAAAAATTATAGCATCATTCATGTAAGTGGTAAAGAAAACCCAAATTAAAACTCATTATAAAAACAAAATGAGTAAGAAAATATTTTTTTTAGTAATTATATTATATTTTTTAAAGTATATTAGTTTAAAAAACATGTTATTTGTGATTTCAATAGTATTTAAGATGATTTATATAAATAATAAGATGAAAAATGTCTCGGGAATGGATAACACTTACATGGAATACTAAAATCTTATTTAGAGGTTCCAATTGGAAATGATATAATTTTCAGTTCTCATTATCACTAGATGATCCCAAATGAAATAGTGGACTGTTATGGATATAATTTGGATAGGGATTAAAAATAAAACTAAATTAAATGTGTGATTTTATGTAATGTGGATAGGGTTATATTTATAATAGTGAATGGGTGTTATTTTTTAAAATATTGAATCATTAATATTAAAGGAATTTCAATTTTCAGGAATGTGGATCCATAGTTGGTTATAATTGGAATATTATATTTGGTGGTCTTTCATTCCATAATCAACCCATTTATATACTAAAGTTTTTTATATATTTTGACTTTATCCCCTAATTTAAACATTCTACCTCATTTTAGCCATTATCATGGTTATTATATTTTCCTGTAGTTACATTTTAAATATAAAAAAATAAAATTAATTAGTTACTTAATTTGGACATTATGATTCTAAATATAAAATTAAATTCATTTGATTCAATTTAAAAAGGTTATTAAAATTAATCTAATAATAAATATGTATAAAATAAATTTATTATTATTATTTACCCTTTAATAATCATATATGATTGAAAAATGTTTAAATATATATGTAAATAATAAATTACAATAAATTAATTCATTATTTATGATTAATATAATTTATTATTATGAAATATCACATCATATAAGAAAAAAACACTTGAAAAATTTTCTTTCAAAATATTTTGAAATTTAATATTTATTATGAAATAACTAATAGTGAATTCAAGAATTTTTCTTCATTATATAGATAAAATAAAATTCTTATATCTTTTTTTCTTAAAATATGAAAATTTTGAAATTTCACATAATTTTTTGTTTAATAAATAATGTTAAAAATGCATTTTCATTTAACTATAATATTTAAATTATCATTCTTAACATTTATTTAATTATTTCATTGATGTTGTTAAATTATTCTTTTGATTGTTTTTTTTATTTTATAAATAAAATTTAGAAATATTATTTTTTGAAAGTAATAAATTTATCTTTTATCTCAAAAAATAGTATCATTATAATAAAAGGTATATTCCCATCTTAAATAATACCTTTAAAACCTAATAGAAAAATAATTTGTGTTGTTTTTTAAGTTTCATTTATGAATCATATTAAATATTTTATTTTTATAATAATGTATTGTTCACCTAATTTTGGTGTTGTGTATATCACAAGTAATTGTTAAATATATATTTATTTTAATGGAAAAATACCAAGGGGTCCCATTCAAAACCAAATAAAATTATATTAACCTTAAAAAAATTCTTATAAAAACCAGTGATGGAACTTTTGGATCATTAAATATTTAGGTTCCCATATTTCAATCTCCAATTTATAATTCCTTTAGATAATATTAATTAGGATAGTGGTCTTATTTCATAATAGTTTATCACTATGATCCAAGATTTCTAATGGGAGTTCATTGTAATAGATATAATTTTCCAACTATATAACCTCAGTGTTCATCAAATGTTGTATCAACTCATGTATTTTAGTGTTTTCACTTTTTGAGGGATTTTGTATTTTATTCCTAGACAAGGGGTGATTCAAAAAATGTGACTCATATATGAATTCTAAATCATGGAATACCTCAATGATATTTCACAGTCATTGATACAATACTTTTTTATGGTCTGGGTGCTCTAGTGAGCATCAAAGATGTTTTAAGGTGACCCTTATCTAATTTTTCAGATTTAACAAGCCACCATGTCATAGATAATAATATGAATGGACTATCCAGTCATGTATAAGGAGGGCTTAGTTAGGATTCAAGTGATACAACCATGGGGCTATATTGGGGTGGATTCTTCATTCAACAACACCTTTTAGGCACACTGTACTGGAAAGTTTGTTGTGTTTGGATGCTCTTCCTTTCCACATTTTGTATTCCTACATCCCAAGGATCTCTTTTAAGTGATTCCATGGCCGACAAAAACAATCCTGCAACCCAAAAGGTCATTTACATGGGGGTGACAAGTGGAGTTGATCCCCAATCATTTATGTGACAACCACACCATCGTTGAAATGGTAATTTCGTAACATGGTGTAGTGTTGAGGCATCACCATTTTATCCCCATGTTCATGGATTAACAATTTCATATGTAGTATTTTTAATTAGGGGAATACAGTTGAGAATTCATAAGTTCATCCAGTGGAATATTAGGATTGCCCAAAAGTCCAGGATTCCTATATGGGCTAAAGATAGCTGTCTTTGGTTTTTTTATGTAGATTATGTGTTATGAGAGATCTCACCTCGATATGGATTATAGAGACATGGATAGAGTGATAGGAAATCTTAGTGGTTCATAAGACCCTATTGTAATTGTTGTGTTGAGTTACAGAGGTGGAATACATCTCGTACCTATCACTATAGTTATATTGAGGGGTATAGTGTTTAATGTTTCAAAGTTGAGGAAACTTGAGTATGAATATCATCAAGTTGTTGAATACGGTGATCAGAACATTGAGGATGCAGTTACCTTTTCAAGGATATTGGTGGAGTTTGAGAACAATTAAGAGAATACCCTTCATGGGAAAGTGTTTCACTTAGGTGCATGCTTGTTTCATGCATGGGTGCCTTTTAGATTCATCATGGGAGTTAGAGAACTAGATGAGAGTTTTGTAATCTAAAATTTGATTAGGTTTTTACTTTTTGATATGTAAATCCTTGAAGTTGCGAAGAATTAAATGAATTGTTTTATTCTTTGTAAGTTAATAGATTATTTGAATGAATATATTTTCATCTTGGAACTAAATTAGCAAGATCTTCTAAGGCCCAGTGAGTAGTGGTGAAAATAGATTAAAAATATTAAATATATCATTTCACAAAGACACATTTTCATAGATATAATAGAATACCACCCAAACTGAGTCTCATATATGAAATATAAGGCCACCATTAAATATGAAATGAATATTTCAACATAGGAATTACATAAAATAATTACAATTCATGTGTTTATATTAATAACAGTAATGGGGAGATGATAATTAAATTAAATTATTTATTTATTTATTAGAAATTATTTAACAATACACAACTTACTCTCTATTAAAAAACTTATGAATGAATCATAGGTTTATCCCTACTAAACATTATATTTAGTTAGAGATCATAGAGGGGATATTTAATAAGTTATGAATGGTTAATCGAATAACAATCGATACCAATTAGTTTACATAACCAAAGGTGTTTGTGGATCATACCAATGATAATAATGTAGAAATTTTTTCCATCATTAATTGATAAATACTCACAATAGGGTTCTTTATTATTTCTATTTATCCCCATTTTTTATCCCACATAAAACATGGATCAACAATTATATTTAATTGATTCAATTATCAATCATTGATTATTGTTATGGATATTATTTTTCAAAAATTGGGAATTGGTTTGGATTTTGTTAAACAATGAATATTATTCTTCTTTTACCATTCAAATGATACTAGATTAAGGTCTGCCTGAATAATGGTTGAGGTATTTTCTTCTTGTTATATTTTTTTGATTCCTCAAATCGTTCTCTGCATGATCATTTCCATTATTTCCTGGTCTATCAATTGAAAAACTAACTAAAAGTTGATTATTTTGAAGAAATTATTTGGAATAAACAGTCTACACTACATGGTCAAGGTTAGGATTTACCAAGTGATTTAGGATCAACGATGATTCCATATGATACGGTGATGGTTCTATAAATACCTTTTCATAGGATTTTCAATTTTGCAACACAGAGTGATGGTGGGTGATTCCCAAGGTGAGAAATGGCCTAAATCCAGCTATGAGTAATGGATCAAGGGTGTTCAACAATAGAACTATGTTCCATGAATTGATTTTGGGTGGAAGTAATGACAATGAAAATATGAGGGGACATGCCTGAGATATTCTGGGATTTTTTAAAAATTCTAGAGGAACACATGACATTTAGTCTCCCACAGAGAGATGGATCAGGTTTTAATTGAGATAAATATCACACATAGTGTGGTGGGTCTAAAGTCTTTGTGACCCTTAACTGAATAGAATGGAATGTATAGGTAAAATGTGCTAAAGAGGACATGTTACCCCATGCACCATGTGGTTGGATTAGATGACATGTAAACTAGATGGATCGGCATGTTCTGGTAGTCCATCCCCTGAATACCATGTCTCCCTAAACACTGTGTGTGGTGGGATCACATGACACCTGCATTGGAAGGTACAATGTCTTTTATTAGAGGTACACATCAAGGGTCAGTCCATCCCCTACACATTGTGTGATGAATGTAAAAACAATGAACATTGGAAAGTACTTAGTCATGGTTAGATTACGCGGGCATGTCCTCAGTACACATGTAGAATCTATAGTATATTGTATAAACCAAATATAATTTTGAGGTTCTATGATCTGGATGATTCTTTGAGAGACCATTTATTATTATAAGTGATAAATTGTGATCCTTGTAGATATTTTTTTGTTAATACTACACTATCACATCAAGCAATTCCTGCCCATAATCATTACACAGGTATAGTCTGTCCTCCCACATACTATAGTAGGGTATGGTTCCAGTATTTATGGAGTGATACTACCCTATATTTGATCTATAATGTTGATTGTGTAGTTCTCCCAAAGATATATAGTATAGTGGTGAGGATAAGGATTCTCTACTTAGACTCTTGTGAGGTCTTTTATGGTTATGGACATCAGAGATGGACCTTTTGAGCTCTATACTAAGTCATTGTTATTAGATGTCTGTGGACATGGAAATACACCTTCCCTATTAATTTTGTAACTTATTGAGAATATCAAGGATATTATTATAGATATTTACTCACATTCTAATTGGAATACATTTTCATTAATAAGAATATTACACTCTCTTGATGCTTTTTATTTGGTGATGTTGGGGTATCCTACTACGTATGTATATACTCACCCCTGTAGGGTATCCACCTTACATATCATGTCTAATGAATAATATAGGATATTCATTGGAGTCCTACATTGACCTTAAGTATGTGGAGATTTTTCAGAACATAGTTACACTAGATGGACATCAAATGGATCTAGGATTTTCTTTTCAATAACTAATTTGTGTTGTGAACTGGTTGTGTTATTTTTCAATTTTGGTGGGATTTTATTTTCCACTTTATAATTTTGTTTTACATATTCATGTAATAAAATGTGGGAAAAATGTTATACATGAATTTATCATATTATTTGTTTTTATTTAAGAAATTGTATTGCTGTATAGATATGTGTGTGTAGGTATATGTGTTTTTTATAAGACATGTAAAGTGTGTGATATTCCTACATAGTTATAGTCACAAGTCATTAACCTATTAGTAGTGGGATTCAGTTGTTTCAAATTCATTTCCAATAAGAATAAGGTCCATAATAGGTCGGGTCTTGTGAATTGAGATATTGTCACCATAACATCGAAGAAAGGGTTATAGTTTCCTACTAAAGATCATGTGTTGGATAGTTATGTTCAGGATTATGTAATAACAATAATGCATATACGATAATTTTTTTAAACTTTAAATGGGAACAACCAATTACATTCATCTATATATCACTATATATTAAAATTCATATTTTCATGATGGTAGAGTTAATATGAGAGAATTTACAAATATTCTATTTAATACTTTAGAACATTTTTCACATTAATTTTGTTCATATGAACTCAACATATTTACTTATACATTTGGTTAATTGGATTACCAATTAAGATATTTTTGAACAATATTCTGGTAGTAAATTCCCAATGAAAGAAAACTTTGTTCCTCTATTATGTTGATCAGTGTAGGACTTCTTTTGACTGGATTGTTCTTTGAATGATCAATTGAGATTCCATCCTTGGAGATAATACATTCTATAAAAGAAAAATTTGAATGAAAATATTCACACATTATCTATTTCCCATATTACTAACGTCTTCTAAGAGTTCCCTGAATGGTCCACAATTTATTCTCATTGACTTAACAAATTTTAGATTCACCAAGTTATAATCAATATATTCCACAAGAAAATATCCAAAAAATCCTTTAATACTATTTTCATGGGATCTATAAAATTTTATTACACATTAGTAAATCCAAAGGGAATAACTTTAAATTCATAAATTCCATCCCTTAGAAATGGTTTCTTTTGAAAATATTCTTTCTTAACCTGAAAAATGAACCATGAATGAAAGTTAATCATTAAAATAATTGTTCCCCTTGAATTTGTTCAAACAAGTCATCAGTGCGGGGTAGTGGATTGTTTTTTATAATTAATTAGAATCATATTCCTTATAATTAATGTAACACCCCATAGATACATCATTCTTCATCAAGAAATGAATAGGGGATCCAAAGTGTGAAACACTAGGGTATATAAATCCACTATCACACAACACATTTAGTTCATTTTTTGACTCATCTAATTCCTCAGTGGACATCCTATAAGGTTTCCCTAATATTGGTATTTAATTGGGGATTTAATAAATGGAAAATTGAACTTCTTTTTTTTCTAGATACACATGTAAATTCATAGAAAATACATCAATGAATTATTATAAAGTAGGTACATTAACAATATAATGAATAACTTTTTCATGTGTAGATTTTTTATTATATTCTTACATAAGAATCTTAATCATAAAATATACAAGAGGTTATATTGACATGACCCAAATGATAAATATGACAATCAAATGTAAAGGAATTCAATATCATCATTACGTATCATAATATCCATCTGAGGATAATAATTATTTTTCTTTATATTTGGAAATAAAATCCACACTTATTATTACATAAACTCTACACATATGTTTAATTATCATGTCTATAAATTGGGTATGTATAGGGTCATAACAGGAATTGACTAAAACAAATTTTTCTATTGAAACTTCTACTAGTGGTCTTGAATAACAACTCACTTTTAAGACTATTTGGAAAAATATAATTTTTTTTGTAATCAAGGAACATATAAATAAGGGAAAGTATCTAGAATCAAATAATCCAATAGATAAATTTCGTACTAATATTAATGTAACATACACCATTTCTTTAGGAACTTCATCCTTAGTTATAGTGATCTTATAAGCACAGACTTCTCCCATTATCCTCTTCTATTTTAGGTTCCATTACTACTTTATAAACTGATTTGAATATTAACCAATTTATGAATATTTAAAGCACTCGATAACATTAGTTTCATTATATCCCTTACAATCATTATCATATTTACCCTCAACTCAAAACTTATAACAAAATCCCATTCCCTTCAATAATTTTCAAGGATTACTTTTTCCATAATATTCACATGATGTAAATTTCATCATTCAATTATTCTTCATTTATATGTTCTATTTTTCATAGGGTTTAACTAACCTCCTTTCCCTAATTTCCCTTTAGGATATATTATATAAAAAATTAATTCTTCATTTTATTTGAATATAATAAAATTTCATCAAATAAGAAATTTTTTTTGGGAAATTGGTTCTTTTTAATAGATTCTCTTAATCCCTTAAATGAATTGGAATCCATTTTATTCTGAATTAAATATAAAATCTAAAGAACATTAAGCTATTTCTGTAATGGTTTCCTCATACTCGGTGCCACATTCTTCTTCCTTTTCCATTATGCCGAGGAACATTATCCCCATCCCATTTTGTTTCCCATGTGTGAAATATTTATTTAAGAATCACAAATTTAAATCTCCCCATCCAACGTATTTAATTTCATCGTCCTTCGTAGTATTATGGATCAAAATCAACCACTGAACGGTATAACCTTTATGATAATTTACATCCACTTTACCTTTTCTAATTCATTTCATCCTAAAGATAGAAATTACTTTTTGAGGGACATAATCCATTTTCCATGTTCGACAAGATTAAAAGGTCAACTAAAATATGGAGGCTTATTTCTTATGAAGTGATCCACTATAGGTGTATCATAATATTGAAAATTATTTTTATCTATATATGAATGTTTAATACTCATAACCTAGATGATATAAACAAATATGTTCATGACCTCCTTATCTATAGCACTAGTTCTGTTAGATTTTGTAACAGGGAAATCTCCACATTAGCCATAGGTATTGTTACCATTAATTATGTGATGAAATATTTATAAACTATGTAAAACACTAAATTATCTGATAAAATTATGAATATTAAATCATAGTTTATAAATTTTCTAATGATCATCATTAACTAAAAAACTATGCATAGCTGATCTCATAATATTTACATAGTTTTTTAGGAATATCATCAAATCGTAAAAATATTATCAATTATTTCATGAGAATTACTAAATATCTAGTGATTTAACCAAAGAATATATAATGGGAGTGTATGGGTAGCTTTATAGCATTTTTCCTTCCCATAATTCATAATTTTAGTATGAAGTAATACCCAATCCACTAAATTCAGTGTTGTTACCCCTTGGTACAAAGGTTTTATAACAACAACCTCTAACTAGTATCAAGAAAGTGATATATTTTCAATAGAGACCCAAAAATCTCTACTTTATAAAAAACATTATGATATGATCCTCTAATTAGGATAATATGATGAGTATTTCATAGGGTGGTGTTCCTAAATAAACATTGTTCTAAATATTGTTCTAAAGGTTTCTACTAACATTAAAAGATATTTCATTCATTGTGATAGTGAATTTATGACGAATGTCCGTCAAAATGGTCATTTAAGACAATTGTCAGTCACTAATCCACCATTGTAAGAATAACATCGCAAATAGATTTTTATTGTGACTAATAAAAATCTCATTGCAAATATTTGCTGAATTTTTATTACAATTTCGATGGTCCATGAAAATTGATCTTATTTGTGACAAACTATTCATTCATCCAAGATACAAATATTCTTTTCAAATAATAAAATCCAAAAAAAATTAAACAATTAGAAATAATTTTATATAATCAAAATATATAAAAAATAACTAAAATAGAAAAATAAATTAAAATATTTAAAAAAATTAAAAGTCAAAAAAATAAATAAAATTTTAAAAAACTAAAAATATTTTAATATATACAAAATAAAAAAATATTAAATAATTAAGAATAATTTTAAATAATCAAAAATAATCAAAAGAAATGAATGATAATATAAATAAATTAAAAATGATAAAAAAATAATTAAATATATTTAAATTTAAATAAAAATGTTTTAAAATATTTGAAAACAAAAATATAATTAATTGAATTTAAAATATACATTTTTATAAAATAAAAAATAATTTAAAATTTTTAAAAGGATTTAAATTTTATATAATACTTAATATATTATTATTAAAAATTAAAAAAATGAATAAAAAATAAAAAATAAAATAATAATTCATAAAATTTAAACACATAAAAACTTAATACATAATTTCAAACACAATTCTTTTTCACCCCAAATTATAAAAATTCCATAAAACACCAGAAACCATCACCTGGTGTCACCTGGAGGAGGATAAATCAAAGGATAATATAGAGGAAACTCCATACCAATACCAAATGCAAGTTGTCACATATACTCCAACATCAACTCAACACTCTAACACTGTTTTGCATGCTCCTCCTCCCTCTCTCTTTGAATTCATTGTATCATACCAACATGAGCTTTAAACCTATCATTGTACTATGTAGAAAACATCATCATCAATAAACACTCTCAATAAGTTCCCTTTGAGCTCATTGATGACATCAAAGAAGTACCATTTAATTCATAGTTGTCAGTCATAGACCCATAAAAATTACCCATCCATTCTCAACACCATGAAAATTTTCCTATATCAAGGCACCTTATCAATGCATTAATTAGTGCTCGTATATGTTTTACTCTCCTCATCACTCTCTCATGAATGAGAATTCATACACTCATAGGTTTATCTCAAATATAATTATAAATTACAGTAGGAATTAAATTAATATTAATGAAATGTTTAATAAATTACTAATGAAAATATGGGGCTATTGATCATCTATAATTTCATAGATAAAAGGATCAATATATATATTATTATAAACATAAAACTCTATAATAGATGGGTCAGTAACAGTCTATATATTATTAAAGACATTTTACAATTAAATTCCATATAAATTAATAAATAATATCACTTTCTATATGTAATTGATGTATTCCAAATGTATGAAGTACAACCCTATAAATGAACTCATGCATCCCTCAGATCTAATGTCCAGATGATGAAGTCCTCCAAAAATTATCTCCTTGATAAATGAGATAAACTGTTCAAATAAAAACAAATAAATGCAATATTATTAAAAAAATTTTACAAAAAGATAATGCACAATAAAAATCCCAGATAATTAAAAATAGACCCATAAAAGAGGATCCAAATTAACAGAACAATAACTATATAGAACAAGGACTGAAATAATTTATTGGGAAATAAAGTGCCCCCTCCTAATAGGTGCAACATACTAAATATTAGAATAATCCGGATCAACCTTAGGAATTCCATCAACATTGAGGGAATGAAATAGATCCTCAAGGGTATCTCCAACCATCTAAAACAAATATTATTTCCTTTAATAAAATTTTAATAAAAATATAAAATATAAAAAACTAAAAAATACAAAAATATAATAATCATACTTTAATTAAATTGTCAATACAAATATCAAATATAAAAAAAATCAGAATATAAAAATTACCTATAAATTACTACCAGAACATAATAATTTAAATGATAAATATTTTTTAATGTATATATATAATATAAAAAATTAATATATATCATGGAAATATATTATACATACCAATTAATAAATGTTAATATGAATATAAAATATGAAAAACACATAATTACTTAAATCAGCGAGTGAACAAAATAGATCATTGGGTCCACCCATATGAATCCAACAATATTACCTGTAAGTAATTTTCAATAAAATTATAAAATATAAAAAAAATTCATGAATATAATAAATCATTCATCATATTCATCATCATAATCATCGTGTAAAATGAATTTATCCCTATATTCATCATCATAAGCATTCATATGACATTCATTTTCGTCCTCCCTTATTACGTCATCAAAATAATTTATATCACCATCCATTAACAGTGGGGTTTCATCATATTTTTTTTATATCGTTGGGTATGAAAAATATTTTTTTATGTTTCATGAAAAATATTAGCATGCATCACATCCAAAGTACCATTTTAATTCTCCATAATCATATTTTTATATAATTTCATATTAATTAGATTCCACTAATCATTCAATTCTCATAGAACATCACAGTAATTTTCATAACAAACATGACGTTCTTTACATTCTATGGTAAATTGTTCATCATATGCAAAAAGGATATTATAATTATTGTTAATGAATCCATGTTTTGGATGAAAATGAAACCCTATATTAGTATCAAACCAATGATATTTAAACATTGTTACACAATTTGGCCCCAAATATTAAAATTCAATTATTTCATCCAACATACCATAAATGTCAAATTAACTTTCTTTATGATGATATTCTTTTAAAAAAACCACTATTAATTGATTTCATTTATTCACCAAATATGCGTGAATGAAATCAATATACATTAGCCACATACCCATTATATGATTTTACCAATTTAGATGGGGGTTTTTTGAGAACACATAGTCAGTTGTCACTTTTATTTTCATGTTGTGTTCAATAAAAACTATAAAAATTATTAATAATATATATCATTTCAAAATTGAATTATTATTACATCGAATGGAACTTACCTTACATTTATTTTTTAACCAATATGAAAAACTTTGTTCACATCATTCTTCAATATAATTAGATATAATTTGAATAATTTTTTTATATGGTCGTCATATAATATAGAAAAAAAATTCATTTATGTTAATATATATTCTAAAAAATTTTAACAACAACAATAAAAATTAATGATTACTTCACAAAAACTTCATTTCTTCTTAATTTCTAAAATCATATGTATGAGCACTATGGATTTCTTCATGTCAAATCCATAGATAATGATAACCACCAAAAACATGATCGGGATGACTAAAAACTAACAATTAATTGTCTATGATATAATATACAATTGTCTCATTGTGACCAATTTGATTTTGTTTTGCAGGATATTCCAATTGAATATAATAAAAGCTAAAATTGGAAATTTCCTCTAGAAAGTATGATTTTGAAATTGAACCTTTGAATGAGGAATTGTTACATACATTCTTTATTAAAATTTTCGTAAATATTTGTAATGGTTATATCCATCAGAATTTTCTATTCTTCCACAAATATCTTAATACGAAAAATACTATATTAAATGTTCTATTGAGTCAAATAATTCCAGAGGTAATATTTTCTCCAAATTACATAAAATTAAATAAAAATATTTCTTAAGAATAATAAATTCATTATAATCCAATTTTCTACAAAAATATCTCGAAATTGATATAATATTTTAGTCAATGAATCCAAAATTGAAGTAATCGATATCCTTATAAGACCAAAAAGAAGTAATATTTCCATTATGACACAGTACTCAGGACTTTTTGAACCGTTAAAATGTCCATTTATGATCATAGTAGGACAAATTAGAAGAATATCCTCCTTGTAGAATCAAATATTGAATCCATTTGAAAAATAATGAACAAAATTATTTTTAAATTGTCTGTGATTCTTTTAAATTTATGAAATTGTGTGATAATTCATCATCATGTAATTTATGTTCAGGAAGTCTAAACATTAGGAAAATATCTAACTATGCCATTAAATTATCATTATTCTTATCACATTTGCCCAACACAATATAAAATTTGTATTCAGAAGATATCCTCTCAGTATTCATTACACGTAACATGTAACAAACAAACAAAAATTGACCAATATGGAATTTCCAAAAAAACTATCCTTCATCCAATTATGATCTCTCATAAAACTATATTTTTGTTCATTTATGGTTAGTTCAAATGTAGCATGAGTTAATGTAGAGCTGATATATTTTAATTTAACACCTAGAAGCACATGTGGAGGTTCGCCTCTCTCAATTCAACCTTTTTTAAATTTATTTTTATTTATTTGAAAAGTATGATCCATTAAAAGAAATATTTGATAACAAAAAAACAATTTATTCTCCCATTAACAATATTAAATAGTTTTTTCTCATCCATGCAATATATAAATGATTTTATACCATGTGTGCTCTATCTTGATAAAATACCATATATGGGAAAGTCACTAATCATCAATATTAATTCAAACATAAGTGTAAATTTCTGAAGTAAAACTTTATCAAATATAGTAACACCATTATTCCAAAATGAAATTAACCCATCAATTACATGATTAAAATAAAAAACAATATTATTATTTGGATATTTTATAAGTAATAGAAATATATATATAAATATTTATATATATAGTTTCTTCACCATTCTCCATGGTGGTATGTTATCTAATGTAATGAAAAATGGCTAATAATAATATTCATTGTCATAAGCAGCAAATTGGAAAAACCATTAGTTGAAATATCCAACTATATTTTACGAGGTTCTGAAGAAAAATGGTGCATCTGATCAATGTTTTTACATAATCACCATCAAAATGATGTTTAATATTTTATAAATTTATATATTTTATTAATAAAATGTCATCAATGATACTGTGAGTCAAATTGTTTTTATAAATGTGGTGTAATTAGAAAATAACTCAACTATTTCACCAGAAACATGGTATTTCTTTATTATGCCTCTCGATTCCATGATTCATCACATTTTGGAAAATGAACTAAGGATTCATAATAACCATAATATTATATGTAGTAATATTAACATATTTTAATTTCATGATAACTAATGTCCAAATTACAGACCAACCTTATATATTCATAGAAACTCACAGGTAATGTATTTCCATCAAGGAACAAGGATTAAATAAATAATAATATCTAAACAAAATAACTATTTGAAATTCCAAAATTTGAATAATAACCATATATATAATAACATCTTGAATTTTACGCATCTCACATCTCTGATATATGGCCTCCTAAGATGATTTCCCAAATTTGTAAAACTGATAAGGTTTTTTATTAGAGATTTATAATATCTTTCAGAGTAGTTGTTTCTGAAATTGATGGACCATCAACCTCATGTACTCAATTTCAAAATGATGGGTCTGAAACCAATAAATTTGTATTTTCTAATAAATCCAATAAACTATGGTCATACTAATAAATATATTATTTTAAAAAATATATTATATTTAGTACAACATTGTAAATTGTTTCGAATCTCTAAAGATCTTGTTTCATCCATGGATTTATAATTTTACCTTTAGAAAAAAAAATCCAAATACAATGATGAAAATGATATAAATATTTTAATACCATCAATGTATACATGATTTATACGAGATCTATTGGGTTTTTTTCAATGATTTATCCATTCATTGTCTATTAATAAAAACTCTTGTCTACTTCCTAAGTCCATATTTTTATAAAAATTAGTAAAGATAAGAATAAGTAATATTTAACCTTTAACAAATTTCAAATTTTAATTATATTTTTCATAATGTAATATTCTATTGAATATTATCAGAGTGTGGCACTATGTTAGAATTGAAATTTAGGGCATGTTCTGCCTTAGTGAAGAGATAATGAATGTATTAAATATATTATATTCAAACCATGATATTTTTCCAAAATAATAGAATATGTCCAAAACGATGTCTTATATGGGAAATGTGGGACCACTATTATGTTCAGGATTCATGGATTCCTCTATGCACAATATAACATTTTTTCATGTTAAGTGTTTGGTAAAATCAATAAAGATTGTCATTAATTAAAAAATTTCATACATTTTTTTAAAAAAATTGATGTATCTCTCTAACTTTGTATCATATTAGAAATCTGAGACCACCATTAGACCAGAGATGATGGTATTACCCTAGGAACAAGATAATAGTTTTGTGAATCAGTGTTTGGTTACATGTCACATGAGGGTAATTGATTTTATATTTAAAAAAATTATGTATATCCTATACTGGATGTCAAATGATTAAATAGAGACCACCATTAGTTCTGGGATCTGTGTTTACCCTAAATGGGATACAACATTTGTTTACAGTGAGTGATTAGAAACTTCACACATGATGATATTTCAATTAAATTTTTATTATTATTGGATCCATTAAAATTAAGTATCTCTTAATGATTGAATTGAATGGGAAATCTGAGTCCACTGTTAGGTGCGGGATTCTAGGATTACACTAGGAGAAACATAACATTTTTGTGCATTGGGTGTTTCATTACATTGAATTCAAGGGTAATTCCTTTCATTTTTTTAGAATTTTAAATAATTTTTTAAATTATCTCTCTTGTTGTGCATCATATGAAAAATCAGTGACCATCATTAGGTCTGGGATATGGGGTTTACCCTAGATGGTAAGTAACATTTTTTGTACGTCAACGGTTTGGTAACTTCTAGCATGATGGTAATTCCAGTTGATATTTTACTATATTCTTTAACAAAATATTTAACAATATTCACAATTTTTTATTGTATTAGAAATCATGGACCACACATAGACCAAGGATGTTTGATTTACCTTAGGTGTGATTTATATTTTCTCAGGTCTAGGGGTTTCGTAAAATCTCATGCCAAGGTATCAGTTTTAATCTTTTGTTATTATAGAATATATATTAAAATATATATTAAAAATATTATATGAAGTATTAATACAATTTTTTAATTAATAAATAATTTATATGAATTGTTATGCCTATATAATAGTTATTATTTTATAGATTTTTTGTAGGGTTTACAAAAAGTATTATTTATGAAAAATACTTTTATAATTTATTTATTTGAAAATAGTATATTTTATATAATAGTAATTTTATATATTTTATTACATAATATATAATAAATATTACTAGTTTTTTAAAATTACAATTATTTCATATTTTCTCTTTTAGAAATTTAGTGAAATTTTTATAATTTTGTAAAATTATTAAATTATTAATAATATTTTATAACAGAAACTAATATTTACTATTTATAAAATATATTTTCTAATTAATATTTAATTTTCATTAATTACTTAGTGTGTTTTATTAAATATTTTAATTATTAATACCTTTTTCATAATAACTATAATAATGTCACGACCTAGGTTCCATGCACTGGTGCCTTGAGACGGTTCAAAACATATCCTCAAACGTACTTTCCCATAAGACAAATGATGCTGACTTGCAATAAGGGAGAGTTAAGAAATCATAGGGAGACTAAGACCTATTTTATCCAAGTGAAGCACTTTCAAAAATAAATAAATAATAGCGATGCATTGATAACCATAATCAATACTAGAAATGGACAATACTCAATCAATAAAATACAATATCCAACTAATGCAGAAAGCATATCTAGAAAATATATTTGTCATGTGTCTATAAATTAAAACCCAAAAGAAAGACACTAAAAACTACCTAGTGGGTCCCAAACAACATCTATTTCCTTCAATGATGCTCCATCCCTACTCAGCCTTCTAACACTGTCCCTTTTCCCTTAACTTACCCTGCATCAATAAATTCTATTCGGGTACCCCTCAAGTAGCCCGAGTAGTGTGTGAGTACAACTCAGTATTCCATCACCAATGATGTCTAAAACAATATCCATCCAATATAGTGTATATTGTTTCATAAATAAATTATTACAATGAAAAAATAAATAATTATCACATTATCAATTAAACATCACATAACTACATAAACTGTGGGTTCCCTTAAACACTCGTACCTCATTACCTACATCGTCCCATGCCAAAATCTAATCATTCCCTGAGGGATATCACATGTCTGAAATTCAATATTACCATTCTTATTTTCTCATATTAATGACAATGTCACCATTGATTTATTTTCATAATTGAATGACCTTGTTACTATTCATTGTTTTCTCTAATGAATGACTATGTTACCATTCTTTTATTCACTCAATAGAATGACCACATTACCATTATTTATTTTACACAAATGAATGACCATGTTAGCATTCCTTAATTCTCACAATTGAATGACCATGATACCATTATTTATTTCAAATTAATGTCCATGTTACCATTTGTTAATTTACACAGTTAAATTACCATGTTACCATTTTTATTTCACAGAAATGGTTGACTCTATTACCGTTCATTAACTAAAACAATTAATTAAACAATTAATTATCCCCATCAATCCAATTACAAAATTAAACATTTTTCTAATCATTTAAATCTCATTAATAATTCAATAAATAATCATCAAACAATTATATTTAGATAATAAACCAAATAAGTAAGATCATAATTCTCTTTAACTTATTCGAAAATTAATTATCTCAATCAAAAAAATCGACATTCTCATAATTAATCTGATAATTAAAAATCTATATCACAACATCAATATCACATAATTAATTTCAGAATTAAATATCTCAAATCTATAATTCAATATTCTCATAATTAATCTAACTACTAATTATCAATTTCACAACATCAATATCATATAATTAATTACAAAATTAATTATTTTTACTATTCAATTATATTTTATAATAATTTATTCTAAAATTAATTATCTATTACACAAAATCAATATTACATAATTAATTAGAAAATTAATTATCCCTAATTCTCCAGAGTTTATAATTCCCTAATTAAATAATTTTCCCAATTAATTATTTCTATTTGGAAAATGTAATTTCTGAAAAAAAATATCAATTATATAATTTTTCTACTAGTAATAAAAATAAAGAAAACCGAATATGAATTTCTATACGACCTACTTCAAACATTGATGATCTATTGCCCAATAAAAATTCCCCAAATTGGGCAGCATAATGACATAGATTTAGATCCATATCTCAAAACCCCAATTCAAGATTAAAAAATCATGATATGTTTAATTCCAATTTCAAATCCAGTAGACTATATATAGATTCAACAAATAAATTTCAATATCTAGAAAAAAATTACCACATATCATCAAAATAATTAGAGAAGGAAGGATAATTAATGGGAATGCATTGAGAGGATATCCACTTACCCAGAGAGAAGAAAATCATAGATTCAATATTTCAGTCACGAATAATGAAGGTCATTCATCATGAAATCCCCCTAGAAAGTGCTAAAAACTTGAGAGACCTCCTAAGGTTGAATAACGGTCAAAATCATAGAGTTTTAGGGTGGGGAGATTTTAAAATTAATTTTTCGAAAACATTAAATGTCCAGCATGATTTCCAGGGTAAAGGATTAGGGGTTTTCTTAAACATGTTCTAACTATGCGCTTATTAATTTAAAGGTTATTTTTTTAGGGTTCTTGGTTTTGAAAACCATAATCCATCCATGAAACCTCTCACTGTGAAAGGTTGTATGGTTTCTTTGGCTGGTCACATGACTTCCTCAAACCATGCTCCAACCATGTATAATCCCCTTTTCTTTCATTTTTATCAAAAATATCCCAGTCACGCCCCATGGTAAAACCCAATAAAAAGGTATATAAATAAAAAATCATGAATTCAACCTCCATTTGACTCTATAAAATAATGATATCTTACAATATCCACACCTTATAAGCGATCTTCCTCAAGCTACACCCCCCAACATCTTCATTATTATATGTAAAAAATTAAGCTTTTGAGCCCTCATACCATATTATCTTGACCATGTTTCATAATTCACACAAAAATATATCCACAATACACAAACAATAATTATAGTCTTTACCTGCAAAAGTTTCCCACTGTTTTCAAACTCATGTATCTGATGCTCCTCAAAGGGCTCAAATATCTCATGGTAGACCACTACAACATCAATGACATGAGAATATTTTAGGTGATAACATCATATTTTTGTTACAAATAAAACATCATTCCTTGAATTTTTTTTATTAAGAAGAGCCAATAGGCATGAAACCAACCTAATTCTCTCAACCACCTCTAAGAGACCAACAATACTAGGTGCCAACTTGCCCTGCTTATGTATCCTACGATGACCCAAACAAGGAAAAAATGGAAGGAATACAAGATAACCCTCAATAAATTATTGGGGGATATATATATTCCATTCTAAAACATATTCATACTCTGATCCACATCCATATATTTATGAATATATTGATCTTTCTTTGACGTATCCTCCATGAGAGTCGATCCCAATAATTCTCACTCATCTAACTCCATCCAGGATAGCTGTGATTTGTATGTACACCCATAAAGATCCTTATATAGAAAATTATCTTAGGATTCCTAATAATGTTGTTCTAGGAATATTCTAATAAATCCATATTCTTTTATCAAGTTCCACCAAAATCCATTAACAAACGCTCACAACACATCCTCAAGAACCTGTATAATATGCTCTAACTGCCCATCTGTGTGTGGGTGGATGTTCATACTCAATAAATCCTATATACAATGTGATTTCTTATAGACCTACTAGATGTATAAAGTAAAACATCAGTCACGATCTGACATTGTAGTCTATGGAACCCCATGTAGGTGAACTATCTCCCAAACACAAAAATCTCATAGATGTTCCACTGAGATGGTTTCTCATATAGGTCAGAAATGTGATACCATAATTAGTTGATACAAAATAACCAAAATAGAGTAATTAATCTAAAGAAAATTCAGAATAATGACCATAGAATCCATGGTCACTTCATCCCACAAGTTTCCATGAACGGAAAATGGTTGCAGAAAACCTCCTAGTTATTGATTCTCTACTTTCACATACTAAAAATTGTAACATCATGTCACAAACTATTCTATCTACTTTTTAATGCATAGACACCAAATCCATCTTCACATGTTGTCATAAATTTTGGTCACACCTGGATATAACAACCACTTCAACGAATGAATTTCAAATATGATCTCATCTCACATGCTTGAATGCACAACAACATGATTTCAGACGTATATTATCTCATCATCATCTATTCTCTAATATGATGGTGACTCCCCACCATCATGTCATTCCCTTAGGGTCAAGAATTATGGATCTTCATATTTCCCATCTCTGGTCCATCCCAATTGTATAGACTCAACTGAATCTGATATAAGTTTTATCTGTTCCTACCTCTCTTGAACCACAACATTCATTTCAGCCAGAATATTCATCATCTTCCACTTTGCACTAGACTCTTGAACCATCTATATTTTAGACTTCCTTATTAAATACATAGAAACAGTATTTCCTTGACCATGTGTATAGGAAAAATCAAAATCTAATGGCTACATATACTTAAACCATCTACGCTATTGAAGATTCAAATCTCATTATGTGAAGATGTACCTTAATCTCTTGTGATTGGTAAACACCATAATATTCTCTCCTAACATATATTACAGCCAACACATAAAATCATAAATACAATTCCAATACCTCGAGGTCATGCATAGGGTAGTTATGTTAATGTGGATCATGATACTGAGACCCAAACTCCACAACTCAATCACCCTTCATCAACAAAGCTATATGTCTGATTCATGAAGTGTCCCAATATATTCTGAAATTTTTGTAGGTTCCAAGCACAACAGAAGCACATTAGTGGGGTTTTCCAACATTAATTTTAGCATTAAACAACATTCGTTTTGAGATCCGTCATGATAATAAAATTCCAGATCTTTGGAATAGAACAAAGAACGAAATGAAAAAGAAGGGTCTCGAAACCATTGAGAGGATCATCATATTTTAGATATAATTAATTTAATTAATTGACATGAATTAACTTGATGTAATTATTTATTCGTTGTTGTTTTCTGGTCACTTTTTGATGTGATTTGTCATTACTTCGTAGAATACAAGTGTAGAGCTCCTCTAGGGGTGATCCACATGTGCACCACACATCTCAGGATTTCGCCAAAGGAATCTATGGTTGCTAGCATGGAGAATCCTTTTCTTTCTTTGTCTACCTTAGATCTCATTGATATGATGGAGGAGGATATCTCTCGGACTTCGGAGCATTATTATGGGGAGAAGCTCTCTCGGCCTTGAGAGAATTTTCTAGAATTTTTGTGCACAACGATTCATGGAAAATTGTTGTGGTTGGGATGATATTTTTAATAGGGTTTGAATTTATAGAGTTATGACAATAAATAAACGTGTTACAAGTTTTATTTATTTCATTAACTTTTATTGAAAACCCCTATGTCGAATCATTAATTCCTTGACATGCAACCATTCTGATTATAATAAATATCATTTAAAAAACAATATTATTTCCTCAATATCCCGACTGGAAAAACAACACATCGTGTAGTCATTAATACTCTGTGTGTAGTTGTTTTTCATTTCCTTTTCGAAATGAAAACTAAACGGAATGCACATTCAATGTATAGGGCGTGTATATCTTGTTTTTCATTTTATTCTTCCTACCAGATTAAAACAAGTTAGGATTTCTTGAATAATTATTAAACCACATACAAGAATAATCTTTATTCTACTAGATATACTTAGATACACTTAGTGTGTGACTCTCGAGGCCTATTTCTCGTTGACATTAGAAGGGCTTGCCTAATGTCCAAGATTACTGTCTAACAATGGGTCAAGGCACCCTAGAGAATGAAGTTTACACCACATTGAATTTTCACCTCATATAAATTCTTACCGTGTAATTTAATCCCTTGGTCTCGATATCTCTAATCAAGCGGGTTGCATTCTAGTGCCATCAACCCATGTGCTTGATTATTCTTTCTTTAACTTCCCAGAATTTAACTCACAAAAACCTTACCATGACCATGGATTTATTTAGGCTATATTAATTCCATAAAATGGAATGAGATATAAACTTTTGTTATGGAACAGATGGGAAAAATCCTTTATCGTATTATATATTAATGCAGTATCACTCGTGAGGCACCCAACATATCCTACCTCGCTGCGAATAGTGTGTCCTCATAGTTTACATCAATAAATCTAAGTCCATGAGTTTTAATACACAATAATAATAATAAAAATGTCTAAGGACCAATAAGAAAGTTAGAAGATAGGAATATCCTATGACACCATGAAATGTGGATTTCCTACTGGAGGGTCTTGTTCTTATAATATACTCCTGGATATTACCTAAGATGCACACCATGAGAAGGTGCCTAAAATTTTTATGATTCCTCACCCCCTAATGGCCTATATTATTTCTGTCCCTAAAATAACATCATCCGGCCATAGAATATATATTCTAGAACAGTGTTATGGCACTTCCGGGTTCTCATCATATTAGGGATCTGCAATGAACCTTTATTGCAAATAACTGTCTTTATGACATTATCACATTCATTGTCACGCAGAAGAAAAATCAAGATGCGATATGGTATTTATTAATGAATAAAGTACAAAGTAGTTGGTTCTAGTCCACCAACTCCAATAGACACCGACTTGGAATAGATCCAACTACTAACAACCTTTAACCCGCTAGCTCTCACATGATATTCATGCTTCTGCTGAGATAGGCCTTTAGTCATGGGGTCTACCATGTTCTCTTCCATGGACACTCTGCTCACAAAAACTTCACCCCTTTGATAGAAATCCCTCCAGAGGTGATACTTCCATAGTATGTTCTTTGTCTGTTGATGTGACATTGGTTCTTTTGTAAGAGCCACCACTGCAGTATTATAACAAAACAATGTCACATGATCTTTACTGCTAGGAACCACATCAAGCTCTTGGACAATGTTCCGAATCTAGAAGACTTCATTGGCTGCTTCAGAAGCTGCTATATATTCATACTCTACTATAGAATCGGTGACAACTGGCTTCTTTGAACTCTTCCAACTCACAGCTTATTTATTGATACAGAAAATGTATCTAGATTTCGAATTCTGATCGTTCTAATTTTTCTAAAAACCAGCATCAACATTCCCTATGATGAAAAGATCTCCATCTCCTATATACACCAAAAATATATCCTTAGTTCTACTCAGCTACTTAAGGATAGTTTTAATAGTAGTCCAGTGTTGTTCTCCTAGATCTTCCTGATATCTACCTACCATGCTTAGTGCATAGGCAACATCAAGCCTAGTAGATAACATGGCATACATGATGGATCCTATATTCGAAGAATATGGGATCTTACTAATTGAATCATTCTCTTGCTATGTCTGAGGTCACATTTTCCTAGAAAGATGTAGGCCATGTGACACTGGAAATAATCCCCTCTTTGATTGTTCGATACTAAATCTCTTTAGTATCTGGTCAATGTATGTACCCAGACTTAGACCAAGCAGCCTCTTCGATCTATCATGAATGATCATGATCCCTAGAATTTAGGCGGCTTCACCCAAGTCCTTCATGGAGAAGCACTTGTTCAACTAGTCCTTATCTAACTGTAATACGAGTACAACATTCCTAAAAAGCAATATGTCATCAACATATACTACTAAGATAATAATCACATTCCCATTAAACCCCTTATAAACACATGGCTCGCATTCGATATTAATGAAACCAAATTCTATTATGGCTTCATCAAATCAAATGGTCCATGACCTAGATGCTTTCTTTAATCCATAAATGGATTTCTGCAACTTGAAAACTCGTTTGGCTTCACCTGGTGTCACAAACCCTTTTGGTTGTGTCATATAGACTTCTTCGTGAAGGTTCCCATTAAGGAATTTTGTTTTGACATCAATTTTCTAAATCTCTTAATAATGGTAAGCTACTATGGAATGTGTGATTCTTCTGGATTTAAACATGGAAACTACTAAGAAGGATTCATCATAGTCAATTCATTGACGTTGTCTGAATCCTTTAGCTAGTAACCTTGTTTTATAGGTGCTAACTTGACCTTCATTGTCTTGTTATATCTTGAATGCCCATTTACATCCAACCGGTTTTCACATCAACTGGATCATCGACCAAAACACAGACATGGTTTTGATACATGGAATCCATCATAGATTTTATATCTTCTAGCCATATTGAATCTTTTGAGATTTATACTGCTTCCTTGTAGGATAGAGCTTCATCATTTTCCAACAATAATGATTTACCATCCTCGGTGACTATGGAACCAAATCTCTCTGGTTTACTTACCTCTCTTGAGCTCCTATGCAAGACTTGTGTTTCTGGAACCTCTTCAATGGGGAATTGTGGATCGAGTTCCTCTACCAACTACTACATATCATGAGCTTCAACTTCATTTAATTCAATCTTTCTCCAACTATCCATTTTTAGGATGTGCTCCCTCTCAAGAAAGACGGCTTGTCTGGCGACATTCACTTTCTTGTTTGAGGGTTATATAGGTAATATCCTTTTGATTCATTAGTATATCTTATAAAGATACACCTTGTGCCCCAAGGTTCTAGTTTGTTGCATGAGAGGGCCTTAAAAATGACTTGCTTCCCCATCCATGTGTATGCAACAAAATGGGTTTCTTTTCATTCCATAACTTGGAGGGAATTCCATTTGCTGCCTTAGTTGGTACAGGGATTAATGTGTATGCTGCAGTTTGTAATGTATATCCCCAAAAGGATAATGGAAGATCTTAATGTCTCATCATCGACATCGCCATGTACAACAAGGTGTGGTTCCTCCTTTCACTGACACCATTCCACTGTGTTGTATATAGAGGAGTGAGCAGAGATATAGTCTGAGACTCCCGTATAAGATCGATGAACTCTTGGTTCAGATATTCTTCACCTTGCTCTGATGGAAGTTTCTTTAACTTCTTACCAAGATGATTCTCTACTTCATTCTTGAATTCCTTAAATTTCACTAAGGCTTATGACTTATACCTCATTAAGTATACATATCCATATCTACTCAAATAATTAGTAAAAGAAATGATGTAAGAATATCCACCTCTAGATTCTATTGGAAATGGTCCACACACATCTGTGTGCACCAATCCTAGAAGCTTTGTGGCCCTTTCACCTTCTCCACTGAAGGGTGGCTTGGCCTTTTTTCCTTATAAACAAGATTGACATCTATCAAGTGGCTTTAGCTCTATAGATTCCAAATAACCATTTTGGAAGAGCATTGGTATTCACTTTTCATTTACATGACTGAGGCGGTGATGCCACAATAGGGTGATGTATGACTTAGTTGAGTTTGTTTCGTTATCGATTGCCAAAAATTTGTTTTCATAATTTAATACATACAAACCATTATTTAAATGTTCCATACCAAAACATACGTTGTTCTTATAAAATAGAAAACCCTTATTTCCAAACATAAAAATAAATCCATCCACATCCAAACCAGATATAGAAATTATTTTCATGGTTACACTAGGAAAATTATAATAGTTATATAAAACCAAAATCATCCCAGTTGGCAGTGAGAGGTGGTATTCTCCAATAGCCAATGCAACCAGACTTTCACCACTGCTATCTCGAAGATCCACCTCTCCTCTGGCAATAATTTTAAATCTACTTGGTTCTTACATTTGAATACAGATGAGAATGACAGAAGTTGTATCTAAAACCCAACGTGTAGAAATAGAAATAACACACTTGATAACGAATGCACCTTTAGCGTCCACATGATTCTGAGTGTAGCTCCTCTCCCAGTGGCCTTGCTTTCCACATGAAAAACATACTACCTCATGTTTCATTCCCTGCCTCAAGATCATCCCCTTCATGGATGGATGAAACTTGGGGGCTTCAGACCGTTTATAATTCTTTGGCCCCTTTTCCTTGTCCTTTATTTTCTTATTCACCATAAGAATTGTGGGATTGTCATGCCCCATGCCCTTATCTACTCGGAGAATTAAGGTCAAAAGTTCCGATTGACTCTTCTCGTTGTTTCTCATGTTATAATTGATAATGAAGCTAGAGAAGTTCTTGGGCAGTGATGATAGGATGAGATCTGTATGGAACCCATCCGAGATTTTAATCCCTAAGATGTCCAAAAGTTTAATGTAGGAAATAAACATGACTACATGAGGCCCAACTGGAACAGACTCTCTAAGCTTAGTTGTAAACAATGCATTTGAGATCTCATATCTCTCTGGTCTTGCCTTCTCTTTGTAGAGATCCTTAAGGTTATACATCATTCTATACGCGTCCATGTTTTCATGTTGCTTCAAGAGCTCATTTGACATGGAAGATTGAATGAAACACTATACATATGTGGCATCATCCATAAGTTTCGCATAGATATATATTTCCTCATTATAGGCCTCTTTCCCAGGTGAAACTGGAACAGAATTTTCCAACACATACAATTTCTTCTCATGGCGAAGGATGACGCATGAACGCCTCTGCCACTCTTGGAAATTGGTTCCAGTGAGAAGGTTTTACATCTCGAGTATGGTTCGTAATTATATGATTGAAGTCATTTTTCTTGTTATTTCTACAAATTAAGACAAGAAAGGGTTTTAGTACTTCATAAAACTAAGAAAAATAAATAAATTATTACTTATTAGTATCCCAATATTTTATCAAAATCCAATATCCCTCACCATTGACTTCAGAATATTTTGTTCCATGAATATTATCATGGAAAGGATCCATATTTCCCTTTGAATTACCCCAACTTGGGTTGGTCAAGAAACTTGAAGGGTTTTAAGTTATAATTCCAAATGCCAAATGCGTTAACTAATTGCTCCTTGATCCATTGAGTGGACTCCCCAATCTTGAAATCATTTTATTTATGATTTCCTCAACCATTACCTCTTGGTCACACCCTTTCCTGTTGTGGGAGTCAACCCTTGATGAGAACCAATTCAAGTCAACCCAAAACCTTGAATTAGAATTTCCTGATACTTGAAAGCACCACAACTAGGTTTGGTAAAGCACTTTGAACTATTGTTCAATTCTATCCATGATTATGGAAGGCTATATCTACTTAATATTTCATAGAGTGATTTTATCCTTTATACGTAAATTTACATTTTATTATATTTGATTACATGATTGAAAATATTATGTGGGATATACTTATTTGATTAACCGTGTCTGAGATAATATTTACGCATAATCCAGTCTTATTTTAGTTCCATCTTGCATGATTGTTTAATTCAGTCATTGTGTGATCATGACAACACACCCATAATAAATAAACCATTTAACTAAAATAAATAAAATAAATGGTATGATCATCAGTTTGTTCTATTGGTTAGTTTATCTAGTGGTTGACAAACTAACCCAAGACCTAGGGGAGAAATATCTTGAACCTTTTGGGTTCGTGTTTATAGCTTTCCTCCTTTCCACATTTGTATCACCCTGGATTGGTTTCACCTTGGCTCCTGACTTGAGCCACTTCCACTATCTTCGGTTCTCCATCCATTACATATGAATTTATCTCACATGCAGGTGAGGGGTAAAAGGGGGTTTTACATAAAAGAATCCTTAGGCATGCATGCCCTACATATTAATGAGGAGAAGGCTCGCAACCCAAAAAAATTAATTTAATTAAATAAATTAAAATAAACCATTCACATACAAAGGTCATGGTCTATCTCATGATCATACATACATGCAACGATATTTACGCATAAATAAAACTAGCATTAAATTCTTTAATAGTTCTTGCATAAGATAAATCATGCTCGAATAAATTAATTATCTTTCAATAATCAATGATTTTGTCTTAATCCATATTCTGAATTTCCTTGAGATTCTCATCCATCATAATTTTAAACAAATAAATTCATTTACAGTTATCTTTGTACGAAACTTGTACTTGGGAGGCAACCCGGTTAACTCTCATTCATTACGTAGATTTTAAATTAAACACATATATATAAAACAACTATCAAGTATTATGCCTCAGCTTTAGGCCTACACTATGGTACACATCTCAATGGTTTGTATAAAATAATAATAAATTTTAATAAATATGCTTAATTTGGATGAGTATATGGCATGTTGTTCTGACAACACGGTGTGTACTTTTGTTCACCACCCATCTGAAGTACACGCCCGTAGACATGGTGTGTAGATGTTCTTCAGAAATTTTTGGGATTACACGACATGTTTAGGGGGACACACATCGTGTAGTATTCGCAATACACGGTTTCCAACAAGGAAAGGTGTGTACGAGGTACACTGTCAAACCCTAACCTGAAGGGAATGCACATCGTGTTTAGTGGACCACACGACGTGTAATCCGGAAACCATGTTACACCTATTCTTGGTCAACACACCGTGTCATTTATGACTTAGGAATACTGTAATACAAGGCCTGATTTGGCAGACTAGTCTGACGCGTTGATCCTAGACTACAGGGTGTGTACTTCCAAATAAATGTTGTTTATTCTTGTGTTGTATGACCAGGAATGTTTGGAACCTCTAGATAAGATACCCTGTATTATTTTAATCAAATTTAAAAGAAAAAATTGCTTCTGTAAGGTGAACGAGAAATGATAGAGGAGGAACATGTCTTGAGATTCAGATTTAATGAACGACTAAATTGAATTGAAACAAATAAATTATTAAATGAGTAAATCACCAATGAAAAACTAAATAATTATAATCAAAGATATGACCCCTCTGATACCACTTATAGAATCCGGGTGTAGCGGAAGTGCATTGGTGGGTTTGCCCAACTTTAATTTTAGCGTTAAACAACGTTCAATCTGAGATCCATCATGATAATAAAAAAACTGACCTTCGGAATAGAATGAAGAACAAAAAGAATGAGAAGCGTCCTAGAACCATCGAGAGGATCATCATATGTTTTTTATAATTTATTTTATTAATTGACAAGAATTACCTTGATAGAATTCTTTCGTCGTTGATGTTTTCTGGTTACGTTTCTATTTGATTCATCATTGCATCGCAGAATCCATGTGTAGACTTCCTTTAGAGGTGATCCACACGTGCACCATGTATCTATGGTCGTCACCAATGAATATTTGGGAGCTAGTGTGGAGAAGCATTTACTTCCGTTGTCCGCCATAGATCACCTTGATCTGATGGAGGAGGATCTCTCTCGTTCTTGAGAGTGTTCTTGGAGGAAGGAGTTCTCTTGGACTTGAGAAAATTTTCCAGAAATTTAGTGCACAATGATTCATGGGAAAGTATTTTTGTTTTGAGGATATTTATAATTAGTGTTTGAGGTACTAGAGTAATGAAAATAAATAAATGTGTTACCAGTTTTATTTATTTCATTAATTATTATTAAAAATACCCATGTCAAATCATTAATTCCTTAACATGCGCCAACACTGATTATAATAAATATCATTTAATAAAACAATATTATTTCCTCAAAATCCCGACTGGAAACACTACACGGCGTGTAAACATTAATACTCGGCATGTACTTGTTTTTCATTTCCTTTCCAAAATGAAAACTACACGGTGTTCACATTCAATGTACATGGCATGTATATCTTGTTTTTCATTTTATTCTTCCCCCAACATTAAAACAATTTAGGCTTCCTTGAATAATTATTAAACCACATAGGGGATTAATCTTTATTACACTAGAGATACAAGGATAAACTTAGTGTGTGACCCTTTAGGCCTATTTCCCGTTGTCATTAGGTGGGTTTGCCTAAAGTTCAAGATTACTGTATAGAAATGGGTCATGGCACCCAAGAGAAAGAAGTTCATGCCCCATTGACGTGTCACCTCATATGAATGCTTACCATGTAATTTAATCCCTTTATCTCAATATCTCTAATCATGCGGGATGCATGCTAGTTCCATCAACCCATGTGCTTGATTATTCTTTCTTTGACTTCCCAGAATTGAACTTGCCCATACCTTACCAGGGCCACGAATTTGTTTAGGCTATATCTATTCCATTAAAGGGCCTGATATATCTACTTCCGTTATCGAACAGAAGGAAGAAATCCTTTATCACATTATCTATTAAAGCAATATCACTCGTGACGCACCCAATGTATCCTACCTCACTATGAATAGTGTGTCATCACATTTTTCATCAATACATATAAGTGCACAAGTTTTAATACCCATTAATAATAATCTCATAGTTTAAGGACCAATACACACATCCATAGATAGGAACATCCAGTGACACTATAAAAGGTGGATTTCCTACTGGCGGGTCTCGTTCTCATAATATCCTCATGGATATTACCAAGGGTGCACACCATGAGAAGTCACCCCAATGTTTTTGGATTCCTCACACCTAATGTCCTGTATTATTTGTGTCCCACAAATAACATCATCCGGCCATATAACATATATTCAAGAACAGTGTTTTAACACTTCCGGTTTTTCATCATACCAAGGATCCGCTATGACCATTTAATGAAAAAACTATCCTTAGGACATTATCACATGAATTTTCACGCAAAAGAACAATCAAGATGTGATATAGTATTTATTAATGAATAATGTAAAAATTAGTTGGATCTAGGCCACCAACTCCAACAATTATCACCTAGCTCATATAGGTTCATTATTTATGTATATGTAAAATACTTCCTCAACTCCTTAAAGGACTCCACACATGATTCCAACCATTAAAAAATTATCCCTTTCTTCATCAAGTCAAAATGGAGCACTTTCAAATAGAAAAAACTCTTGGTTTAATCTCTGATAATATCCTCATAAACCCATAAAGATTCGGATATCAAAAAAAATCTTTGGTTTCTTTTAAGATACCAATTTCTAAACCTTCTCAGGGTCCACCAACACACCTTCATCCTTGATTATGTGTCCCAATATGTGTACCTGATCAATTCAAAAATGACACTTAGACATCATGGTGTATAGAAAATTTTCTCTCAGTGTACTCAGGATGATGTCAAGATTTCAGTAATGATCATCATGAGTATTAGAGTACACCAATATGTCTCCCACAAACACAAAAAAAATATCCATGTACAGATGAATGATTATATTTATCAAGTACATAAACAATTCTGGTGCATTTGGTAACCCAAAAGAAATTATGTTGAACTCATATTGGTCATACATTCTTCTAAAAGCACTCCTCGGTATAACATAAGTCCAAACACTTAGATGATGAAACCCTAATATAAATTAATTAATTGAGAACAAAAAAAATATCTAAACTGGTCAAAAATATTATCGATACATGGAAGTAGATGGTATTTGTTTATAGTCATCATGTTCTATTTCCTATAATCGACACAGAAGTGAAATCTCCAATTATCCTTCGTTGCAAAACACACTATAGAACACCAAGGAGACGTAATGGGATGGATAAAACCGTTATCCTCCAAATCCAACAGATGTTTCTTGAGATCTTAAATCCAAGTTAGTAACATTATGTTTGGTGGAATAGATACTTTCTCAGAACCCAGCCTGAGCTCAATAGTGAATTTCACATCCCTCACAAGTGGTAGTCCTGAGAAGTCATTTGGGAAAAAATCCCGAAATTGTTCCACCAATGGTGGTAATATATCATTAATTAGACATTCTTCAACCATAATTAAACTTGAAACACGGTTTGTGAGATCTCCCAGATGATGATTTGTTGGCCCTACTCGACCTGCCTTGATATCCCACTCCCTATAGTTAATGTAATGGTCCCCCTTATGAGACATAAATATCAACCTATTGTAGTAACAATTAAGATGGGATTTATGTAAAACAAGCACCTCCATACACATAATTAGTTCAAATTCTGACATATGATAAATATAGGGATCCCATAGAAAATGATACTCTCTATTCTCAAGAGAAAAATCCCTTGAAATAATTGATGTCACCATACTAAACTCCCAAATGTGTATCTATGAACATAGTACTATTCAAGAACTCCACCACCAGGATCAAACAATTAACAAGATCTGTAGATATAACATAATTAGATTCACCATTATCAAATGTGGAAGTAAATAATGTTGATTCTACAAGAATAGTGCCTCTCACTGTCGAGGGTCTATCTTTGCAATCCACATGTGTAGGATGAACCACATTCAATTGTTATGCCCCTCTCCCCTATGATATCATCTAATTCACCGGAGTTACACCATTATCCTGATATGGTTTCTCTTTACCAAAAGAACAACATCAACAACCTCTTCCTTCTAGAATATTAGAAATCAAGAATCTAGTATGATACAGTGTAGAAAATCCCTTCCCACATTCTGACTCTGCATACCTGCTCGCTCACTAACCATCTGTCAGTGTGACTTGAAGAATATTTTCAGATGTCCCATCTTGTAGAAAGATTGAAACTAAAATGGTGGTTGGGGAAAATCTCTTTGATAATGGACCAAGCTACCACACTGATGATAGATCACAATGGAAGGGTCCTACAAATTACAACTTGATATTTGTGTACTCTTCTTTCCATTGATCAAACTAAAGTTATAATAATGACTCTTCCTACTCACAGATGTATCACCTCCAGCTCATGCAGTAGAAACTATATTTCCACAAATGTAATCCTCTTTTAGGTTTCCCTCATCCATGAGGGAATTATCCACCAACATTGAAAACTTATTTAATAAAAATAAGTTAACTTGGGACGTAATATCACACTTAAGTCCATCTTGAAGGCATCTCTATATAGCTATATCATCTCCTATTTACACTGGAGAAAAAAGTTCTAGGTCTATAAACCATCTAACATAGTCCATCATAGACATGCTCATTGAATTATCCATATGAACATATCTTCCCTCAACTATATCAGTTTCTCTGGGTAGAAGTTCTCCAGAAGCACCTCCAAAAAATTCCTTCCATCACATACTATCGACATATCCGGTTTGTGCACTAATTTATGGTAAGCGCATCACTAAACCTCATATCACATAAGTGGAAAATTGACCCTCCTCATATACAGAGTCTCTAAATGGTCATGTATCTTCTCAATTGACTCTACCTATAACCCATCTCCCTCATGTCCACCCTCTGAAGTAATAGTATAAAGGTGTGATAACTAAAAATTCATCATTAATCTAGAAATGATCTTCATGTCATACCCTGGTTCTATTTCCATGAACTGTTTGAAGTGAGAAACATTCTCTTAGAACAGATCCCCTACATCCTCACCCAATAAGATCATTACCCCAGGTTCTATCATTATAGGGTCATTCCTAGACATACCCTCAGTCATCCTCTCAACGTGAATCATCTTCGAGGCATATTATCAATAATTATAAACACACATCTTAATACACATAACCTTACTTTATCTCATTTATATTATATGAAAATTATAACAACTCATAAAAATCATTTTCCACAAATATCGTTATATGTTCAAACCTGAGGCGCTAAAACTACCCTTAACCATTCTACACCAATGTCTTTGATTACAAGGGTAAAAATTTTCTCATATCATGTTTATCATTTCGACACAAATTTTTTCATATTATTTCATAATTTTAGGAATATCAATTTCATATTTTTAGCCTTTTCAATTCAATCTCCCAACAATAGAAAAAATTCTATATTAAACAACTTACCGGAAAAACATTTTTTGGTGCATGCTAAAAATGATGCATGTCACTAATAATCCAGAGTACCTAGAATGATGCATGTAGACTCAACTCTCATGCCATACCAGTTCAAAAGTGAATTATCATCAATTTTTAGAAACAATAATCACACCACACAATAATTTCATTAGCTACGGTGAAATAATATAATAATATGACAAAAAACAACAATAACAACAATCCCACCCTATGTACTTGGGTTTTCTATTGTATATGGGTTTGGAAATTCCAAGAATGAGCTCATTACCATGACCCAAATCTAAATAGTTTCATGTTTACATTCCCCAAATATTAATACAATAGAAGTAGAAATAAAACTAGAACTTTGATAACACTTTGTAATATCCCAACCACGGTTCCATGCAATGGTGTACAAAGTTAGTTCTCCACATGTCCTTAAGTGTGCCTCCCCACATGCTAGTGGCTTCTGACTAGTAGAAAGGGTTTGTTATGTTGATCATGGGGAAACTATACCCTCTTTTATCAGAGAAAAATAATTTATGAAATAAATAAACCAAAGAAGAATAAATAACCATAAACAACACCATAAAATCACAATACTCAATGTAGGAAATAAAATATCCAACTAAATCAGAAAACATATCATTTTAATATATGAGTAATGTTTCTAAAAATGAAAACCCAAAATAAATCCACAAAAAACTTACAGGAGGATCTAGAACAATTTCGTGATCCCTCAACCATGCTCCATCCTGACTCAGCCTACTAACACAGGACCCTTACCGTTAACCTGTCCTGCATCAATAAAGATTATTTGGGTTCTGATCAGGCAGCCCATGTAGAGTGGGATTACAATTCATTAGGCCACCACCAATGATGTCCAAAGAAATATCTAGTCAAAATAGATTATGTATTTTCATAAATAAATATTTACAATTCATAATTAAATTGTTATCAAATTATCCATTAATATTTACCAATCATTAACTAACACAATTAATTAGATAATTAATTTCTTGCATTAATCCCATTAAAAATTAAATAAATTTTTAATCATATCAATCTCATTAATAATAAAAAATTATTCATCACGTAATTCCAATTAATTAATTCCCAAATTATTTTATCAAAATATTCTCTTTAATTAATTCAATAATTAATTATCTCAATCAACAAATAAATATTGTCATAATTAATCAAACAATTATTTATCAATCCCGCAACATCAATATCAGATAACAAATTTCACAAATAACTAGCTCAAACCTACAATTAAATATTTTCATATTCAATCCAATAAGTAATTATCAATTTCAGACATCGATATCACATAAGTAATTAAATAATTAATTATCTCAACTTAACAATTCAATTTTCTCATAATTAATCCAAATATTAATTATCAATTTCTCAACAGAAATATCACATAATTAATTCCACAATCAATTATTCCCAAATCCCATAATTCATTAATTCCATCATTAATTAATTCCCATAATTAATTAATCATATTTGGAAAATCTAATTAGTAATAAATCTAGAAATTATACAATTAAAATGATAATAATCAAAATAAAAAAATATGGAATTTTAATTTCAAGCCAAATACCTAAAACTTCAAGGATAAGTCGCCCAATGGAAATCCTGAAAATTGAGCCTCATAATAATACAGATTTAGATCCATATCTCAAAACCCTAAATCAAGATTAAAAAATCAAGATCTTTTTAATTCAAAATATAGTTCCACAAGACTGGATATATATTCAAACAAATATAGATATGTATCTTGAAAAACATGTGATCGAATCTCATTAAAAGTTCTATGGATTGAAGAAGGATGAATAGTAAATCATTAGGATTAGTTCCACTTATTGGGAGAGGAATGCATATTCCATTTTGTAATGAAATCTAGATGAATATAGGTCAAATGATTTTGGAATCCCTCTAAAAAGTTCTACAAATGTGGGAGAACTCGTAGGGTTGAATTAGGGTCAAAATAGGTGAGTTTTAGGTGTTCATTAGATTTTAAAATTAATTTTTGTGCCTCTTTAAAAGTGCTTCATGGTTTCCTATGTAGGGGAATACAATTTTCCCTAACCATGTACCAATAGTTCACCTGTTAATTTAGGGGTTCATGGTTTTTTTTTGGGTGAAAGGATTTTAAAACATGTACCCCAGGATATCTATGGATTCATGGTTTCCCAGTGTGGGTGTATGTTTTTTTATAACCGTGCATCAACCATGCACAACTCCCTTTTCTTCATTTTTTCTAAAAATTTACCCAAACACACTTCAAGGTAAAAACCAATCAAAAATTAATTAATTAAAAACCAAAATTAGCTGAATTAAAGCATGATTCAACTCTAAAAAAGGTCAGGATATTACAACTATATATATATATATTTCATAACATCTTAATTAATATAAATATATATAATATATTCTAAAACTTTTTTTAATAAATATACATATTAAATATATATATATATATAATAAACATTACATGTTTATTTAAAAATGTATATATACATATTAAGATGTATATATATATATATTACATGATTTAATAATCCAATACATTTTACATGTTTTTAAACAAATATACACATTAGAAAAACATATATATAATTTAATATTAATTATGACTGACTATTTTTTATGGAAAAAATTCTTTTGGAAATATTTTTTGCATCAAAATTAATTACGATGTGAATTAATGGCCATAAAAATTACTTCCAAGTTTAAGAGAATTTGAGACGAACATATTATTCCTTCAAAAATACATTTCGCTAAATATTTTTATGTTGGACGACAGGAAGTCCCAACAAAATTATTTGTGATCGTTGATTTATTCCATCACAGATGATTACTATTTGTGATAGAATTAATCATCTAATAAAAATAGTATATTATCATATTGTATTTACAGTAGAGAAATTTCCTATCAAAATTACCCCTTCACAAATACTATATATTCTAGTTGTGGAAACAAGTATTGATACCAACTATAATAACCACAAAAATAATAACCAAGAGTCGATGTCCTATTTATTACATTGGAATATGACATAAGAGATCAAATACCTAGGGACTAATCAATTTATTCTCTTTTTAAGAACCAAATAAAAACATGATTCCCATTATACTTTGGATATAAAATTTGAAGCATACCAAAATAAAATAATTTCCACCATTATACCTAATTCAAATATCCCATATTCATTGCTTGGGGAAAGGAAACAAAAACAATGGTGAAATTAAACACACAAAAATGGATGCACACATTGGATGTTATAACAATTAAATAATGAATAATCAATACGATAATGTAAATAAATAAAAAACTTTCCCTTTAATTGATAAATTGAGCTTGAAATGAATCCATGCATGATATGAATGGAATAATATCCTGAATAATAATAAAAAAATTATGAATGATGTAATTTCATAATAATAAATATCATGATCAAGGACTTGTGCCATGATATTTTCAAATAAGTCTATGTATACACAAAATGTCATTTAATAGGGATAAACATTTTTATTGTCTCGTGCGACCTTTCGATGCATCATGTGGTGCTCTCTAATAGTTTCCCAACCTATAACTATGTGTCCAATTAAATTTTAATATATTGAATGATCAATTAAACTCCTAAAACATATTCCTTAGTAAATGATATTTATATTTACCATATTATTTGAAACATCATAATTTACATATTCAGTAAAAAAATTTATAGTAGAAAAAATTATGTAGAAATGTTATATGGTTTAAGAAGTAAGGAAACCCATGATAAAAAAAATATTGATATAGAAAAGATGTCTAATTTCTAATGACAGATAAAAATAATAATGTTAATTTTTTAATTATTATATTGTCCAAATAATTAATAAGAGATAAAATATGACCATCAATTCATCAAAAATATATGTTTTTTAATAAAATCAATTATTCTAGAGAGTAGATGAAATTGGAAGGAAAAAAATTATAATAAATTTTAATTAAAGAGAATTATATTTAAATGAATGAGAATATTTTAGATGAATCTAATTAGAAAAAAATCTTATTGGTGGCTGGAAATTATGTTAATGTCATATATGTTAAGAAGAAACATTTCATTTGTCTTTTTATAAGGAATTTTGAAAATTTTAATTTTAGAAAAAAATAGAATGGTTTGATTGAAAGCTTATGAATATTAATGGATAACATAAAAAAAATAGTTAGGAATAATTTCAGTAAATTTAAATATCTTTTTAAAACATTTTGGTAGAATAATGACATAGATATAAAATATATACCAATTAAAGAAGAGAAAAAAGATTGACTTTTTCATTTGACATTAAATTTCATGGTTCATGTTTCAAATAGAGTAAAAGTGAAAAGAAAATATGAAAATTCATTTATCATTATGTGAATAATAAAATATATCTATTTTTAGGAAATATTTTATTATTCCATAAATGAAAATATAATCAATCCAAAAAACATGAATGAAAACATAATTATTACAAATTTAATTAAATTTAAATTTTTTTTCCAATGAAATTATAATCATGAATAGAAAATTTTAATACCATGAATAAATAGGGATTCATTTATATACATCATATTGAATTTATATACACTACATAAAAAATATTGGAATAATACAAAATATTTTCCAGTGGAGTGAAAATTGTGATGAAATCTCTTATATGACGATTCCACATAGTGGAGCGTTATTTATAATCTTTTAGGAAAACTTTATATTTATTATAATTATATTATATAAACATATAAATATAAATAATTTTGTTTATGATCCACTTATAACATCATATCACCCATTTTCTATCTACCATTAATAATTATAATTACTTTGGGTGTTAACTCCAACACTTTTCATATATGATTTGAATTATTTGTTATGGTCCTCATATATTGATCATGTTTGTATCATATAACTAATTTATTAAATGATATAATAATAATAATAATAATTATTATATAAATATTTATAATCATTTGAGAAAAGAGGACACGAAAAACGAATCACATCACTTTATAGTGGTGGTAGTCTACAAGTACAAACGAGCAACAATATCATTATTTAATAGTTTTAAGGGCAAGTATATTTATTATTTAATACATTTATATATTCATAATTATTTCATATAATACATATAAATTACTTAGTTCCAGCCTTTTGACCAGCCCGTTTATGAGGTGATGGGAAAAAATAGCAACACTTGACGAGGTAAAAGTCCACCGTACACAAGAGTGATGGTTCTGTGTCCCATTTCATGGAGGAGGTGGAATAATATTAATCCATAAACAATATATAATATTACTATATTTTAGATACTGTATTTATTACATTATAAATGTTTGTACTTAATGTAATTTCATAAAAGAAGAAGAGATATGAAAGTGTTTATTAAATATGATTACGTATTCTTTGAAATAGGTCCCTTATATCTCTACTTAATGACACTATAGATGGTAATTAGAGAATAAAAAAACCTCTCTAATGTGGATAATCATGTTTTTGAGGGATATTTTAATGATATTTTGAGATAAATTGCTCAAGATATATGATGAAATGATGGGGAGAGGATCCCTTTTACATTTGAGGGGAGGGGAACACCTGTAATTATATGTGGTTTTAAAATATTATGTATTCAAATTCATGGAAAAGTGGCTCCAAATAAATTCATACAATCAGATTTATAACTATTTTTAAGTCATTTTATCACATATCATTTTCTATTAACCCACGATAAACCAATTTTAACATTAACCATGGTTACCAATTATAAAAGTTTTAAATATTTATAATTACTTAAAAATGGGAATAACATCGCTATTATTTTAAATTATTAATCCAAATATTTATACAATTTTATCAAATTAAATTCCTATAAATGTGAACAATTAATTTGGAAAGAATCCTACAAAATGTAATGAATAATAATTTTTCTTGAAAATGCATCTTTTTAGCCTAAAATGATCATACATGAACTCTATGGCTAGTAATAATCGATATATGAATTTAAATACATATATTTTCATATATGATCTCCATGCTTAATTTAAATAATTCATTTTTATATATTATTTTAATTAATTAAAATTGATAAATATCATACTCCTAAAAATAGTATTATGATAATATCCATTTTTCCCTAAAATGATACCCTCTTTATTTGCATGAAATTAATAATAAATTAAATTTAAATTATAAATATTATAAGAAATTTTTATAAATAAAATCTATATTATTAAAATATTTATTTTTTATTTTTAAAAAAATATTATTCTTATTGGAAAATTTAAAAAATTAATTGTATGTTTATTATGACATAGTATGTTATAAATTGTTATTTATACTATGAAATTAGATATTTTGTGACATGAAATATTAAATTTTAATTGTTCTGTATATTCTAGAAAAATAATATTTTTCACCTCATATAATTAATTTTCAAATGTAATGTTATGCTCATTGGATGTCTTCGTAGTTCTAGGAGGTGTAACTAAGGTCATGTTTACCTATTGATCAAGATAATATTCAAGATTCGGGTGTTAGACATGTGATGGATCAAGAATTTAATTGATAAAAAAAATATACATTAAAAGTTACATTGTGATATTTAATATTTATCTAGTTTTATATAAACATGAATTATTCTAAATCATTCTTTACACATAACACTGAATTTATATGAACCATGTTATAAAATAAAATTATTACAATTTAATGTTATAGTAATTACCTTGGTGTTGGATAGGGAGTGGGTTGGGGTAAAAAGAGAAAATTATAAATTATAAAAAAATATCCTTTAAAAATATAGATAATATATTCATTGGATAACAATTGTTAAAATCGGTTGAGAGTGAAAAGAATTATTTTAATGAAAAGATGTTTTTTTTCATTATTTTTTATTAATACAATTTTATTAATGAAATATGATGAATTAATTTATGAAATTTATTTAATATATATTCAATTAAACTTTTCTACATTAATTTAAGGGTTTTTATACTAATGGTATTGAAACATGTTTACATTTATGCTTAAATTTTTTTCTCAAAATAGTTTTAATTTCATTTTGCATGCTTATTTTAAAATAAATTTTTATAATATCCAAAAATTTATTATTCAAAATCAATATAATATTTGGATTTATGATGTTTGAATTTTTTCAATATTATACTTTTATTTTTTTCATTATTAATAGCAACCATGATAAATATTTGTCACATTAGTGGGGATAAAAGGGGTAAAAAAAGAAAAAACTAATGGCGAAGTTCTGTTATTCGAAAATAAGTTTCCTATATTTTATTTTATAGGATATTTAAAACCTAAATAACTTTATATTCAATGTTTTTTAAATTTCCTTCAACTATCTGTTCAAAATGAATATAAGATTGCTTTAGGTAATGAATAATTACAATATGTCGATCTATTAATTTTAATATATATAATATTTTTATATTTATGTAAAATGTGTTTATGTTATGTTATAAATGTTTATTTGAAATATGAATAATTTTTTTTGAATTTCAATTAATTTTTATTTATTAGTGGTCATATAATTATATTATATTCTTATGAAATGAAAAAATAATACTTTTACATGTAATAGAAAAATCAAATAAACAAATATAAATAATTAAAACAATGAAAATTTTGATGAATTATTTTCTTGAAATATTTTAATTCATAAATATAAATTTTTATTTATTATCTAATTAATTTTCTTCAAATTTTATTTCTATCATCTTGTATATACCCTCAAACTATGTTAATATCCTTGAAAATAAAATTTATTGTATATCATGTTAAATAATATTTAATTAAATTCCTAAAAATTCATAAAAATACATTAATCATCAAAATAAATGGGATATGGTCTATAATAAAATAATTTTTTCACTAATGCATCACTTTCTATTTTATTTAAATTTTTATTACAAATAATGAGTAAAAAGTAATAATATCTCGATAGTCATCCAAAGGCATAACGAGGAGTTAAAAAAATAAATAATGGATAAAAAATAAATTTATCAAAATTTAATTCAATTGTTGGATTCAACATAATAATAATCCAGAAATTTAAATATATCATTTTTGGGTGGCCCGAACGTGAGATGTAATTCATTTTAATTTTATAGTTTATGTAATTAAAATGGTTCCCCTCCCATTACATATAAAATAAAGCCACTAAATAACTGTTAATCACCATTATTGGGACTTATATCATGATAATAAATGATGTAATGTCATCCAAACACCCCATTACATTTAGTAGAAGTCATTTATTATCACGATAACATTCATTCAAGGCTTAAGGTGTATGACGATAATGGGTTCTCAGAAAAGTTGGACTAATCTTAGCCGAGTATTTTGAAATTTATTTATTCTTCCACCTTATCTATAAATTTTGTATTCATCAATAATTGATTAATTTAGTAATATTAATATAATAAGTTGTTATTATGATGATTCAAAATTCAATTTCCACCACCCTTCCATCAAATGGGAAATAAAAGTGTTGATCATGCATGTGTGTGGACTATCATATCTACATAGTGATATTCCACCACCAACATTCATAGTGGTTTATAATAGTGTATATATAGAATATATATGAAATTCATTATTTATTAATTTCAAAATAATTAAAAATATTTTCTATCTTTGTTTACTTCTTTTCACTATAATACAAAAACAACATTTATGCATATGTACTGACAACTTCCTACATGAACTACTTAATTCATTGGTCTATCTATACCATTTAAGGATTATTCTAAATATATATAATATATATATATGATATTAATTTCATGATTATTATTATTGATATTATGGAACTGTGATCAATTTTCAGGGATCGCAGTATCGGAAACTAATATTTCTTGAATAGATAAATAGTTAGCAACAATAAAATATGAATTTGGAAAATAATTATTAAAAAATGTGTGCTGAAATGTTATAATCACATAGAATATTATATTATTCCCATAAAAATGGTTTTGATATATAATTATAATAAATTTAAATATACTATAGCAGATTCTACATTTATTATGAATCAAGTCTACCTTTAGGTAAGAGTTTTACATTACAATATCAATTTTTATTGCGAATTTTTATTATTACATTAATAACTATGAAATTATAAGATATTAATCCACAAAATATTATATATTTTATCCACCTCCGGATACTTTTTAAGATAACATGTATTAGTTATTTTCAAATTTTTATATATTATATAGACTAAAATATATTTTTTTCATGAAAACAAACGATGGTTTGTTATTCTATCACAGAGAATTTTTCAATGTTTGGATTTTCCTTAAAATGATTTCAATAATATTTTTACTATTATAAAAATATTTTTTTAATTCATTATTATTAATATTTTTCATTGTATAATAATTTTTAAAAGTAATCTAAATAACAATATCTGATAGTGGTATTTTTTTACTTTTTAACAAAGATGAGGAAGAAAAAAAATTAATATAGGTACAAAGAATAGAATTTATAACCTTTTTGACCACTCAATTAATTTAATTAATCATTACAGAAATCCATGATTTTCTAATAAAATAAATTCTAGTGTGGTGGATGGTTCTGTTTTTCAAGGGCCAGTTGGTTTGGAGACCATGAAAAATGGAGTACAAAGTGATTATTGAGAAGGAAATCCCTTGGTGGTTGAAATATTCAGTCGGTTGAGAAATGAGACTGAGGTTCCACATCATTATGTAGAAGATTACTTAGATCAAAATAGTTTGTAGGTGGGAGCGTAGGTTGGATTTTATGGTCCCGAGGGTAGTAGTAGGCGTAACTCCAAAATAGAGTCTCAAATGGTGGATCATGGAGGTTATAATACTCCATTGGGTTCATGATATATATTGGTGGTGTTCCTAGGTGTTGGTATTTGTGATAGATCCCAGGAAAGTGTCTCTAAAGGTCCTATGTAGGGTAATCCTACAAGTCTTAGGAACATTTCTAGAAGAGAGGCTACTACCATTGAGCTAGGAAATAAATTTGATGGACTATCTTACAATGATCTGATTTATGAGTTCGAGGAAGAGCCGAATTGGCCCATCATGGATGGGAAGATGGACCTCAAGAATGATTCTAATGCTGACTGTAGATACCCGTATCTTGACGTACATGGACATTACATTACATTTGCGGAATACTTAGTACATAACAAAAAAATACACACACAAGGATCGTAATAGTTTAGTGTCTTTGGAAACTCGGAATATAATCTTCTAATCATGGTGAAAGATCTTCAAAATCTCCCATAAAGATCTTCCTTTTTATTATACCTAAAACCTTTCTTTATATCCTGGGGAAAAGAAAACATAAAAGGGTGATATCAAATGCTCAGTAAGGGTAAACAAAAGAAATATCAATCACATCATATACATAAGCACGTAACTTTTGGAAATATTAACCTGCAAAAGAGATCATAATTTCATAACATGGGGTAAATCATGGAAGTGAAATGTAATCACAATAATCATAACTTAAAACATGAAACATTGTGGCATTCACACATAATCATAGAGAATCATTTCTTGTTAGTCAAGACTCATTGTCAAGACTATCTTAGTGGACAAAGTCCCTTTCAGAATCGAGTAACCCTCGTTTCAGTCCTGTTTCACTGAACCGGTATAACCTACCATTCTAGCCCTGTCTATCTCATGAGATATAAAATCTTTACCCAATTCATTGGAGGGAGATATAGGTCCCACCCATCTCTTAATGATACCATTCTTATGTGTGCCACAAAATCATAAACTATACATCATTTCATAACCCATGTAATAAAAATGGGATTCTTAAACAACATGACATCATAAAACAATTCATATAAGATAAAGGAATTCATAAAAATATTTCCATCACAACATAATCAAATACATGTAATAATAGGGATAAAAACAGAACCCTTTTATTTTCTTAGATGGAAAATAATTTTGATAAAATACTTGAACTTCATTCTTGAGGAAAATATCCTTTCTACTTCAAAAACACTTTTCCTTTCTTAACATGTCGTAAAATTATAAACTAAAAGAAGTTGATTAAAAATAAACTTGAAAAATTGTAAAGGAAGCTTCTTGGAAATAATTTTTTAAAAATCCATTCATGTCGTATAAGTTTAAAAAAAACATTCTTCATACTTTTGTCGGAAAAGTCAAAAAGTACCTCGTACGAAAAACGTCAAAAGATTCCTTTCATATATTTTACTAAAAACTCACCAAAGGGTAAAATTTGATTTTAACAATTTAATGTGGATGGATATAATATTAAATATTGAGGAAACATGGATTTGGATGATAAAATACACCCCAATAAATACTTACGAATAAACAATCTCGGATAAAAATGAGATTGTGATATTTCCCTTACCTTAGGTCCGATTTGCTTCGTATGTGTCCAAACCTCCTGTATAATGATTTAAATAATGTCATTGACTTATTACAGAATCATATTCATTGTTATGATATCATATATGGTACACTTATTACTTTATATTACCCGTTCTTTTGTAAATTCCATGTTAAAGAAGCGTTTTGGGTAAAATCGTTTCATTTATCGTAGGTGTTTTGACTTGTTGTTCTTGACATTATTATTACTTATATCATGATTTACTTACTTCCAGAATATAAAATATGATTTATATATCATATATATTCAGTATATATATATATATAATAGATAGATAAATGAAATGAAAAACACCGTTCATGGAGACGGTAGTCCGTACGTACGCATGAACACTGTTTTCCTTTCCTTATTGTCTTGAATGGAAGTAAGTAGATGACATACATATATATATATATACATAAATCCAGTAGCTTTATAATGTCATATATTTCATTATTATTTCTTATATATACTTTATAATCATTCTTAAATGGTTAACATGGAGAATGAATCTCATCGCGTCGTGGAGACGGTAGTCCGTACGTACGCACGAGCGATGATATCATTTCCATAAATATTGAATTGAATTGGAGTGGATTATACAATATATCAGAATCAATATGATGTTGTAATAACTATGTATAGTTATTCTTTACACCATTATACCCATCCATGTAAGGTGGTGGTAGAAAATAGATTACACCACGGCGTGGAGACGGTATTCCGTACGTACGCACGCGCGGTGATTTCTTTTTCCGTAGGATGGATAGATGGTGAAATAGGGTTTTTTCATACTTATAATAACATATCAGTATATGAGTGACACTGATGTTATTACTTCATAATGAAACAACCTAAGAAGAATAAGTGGAAGAAGAAATAAAGATGAAAGAATTGGTAACGGTAATTACCTCTTCTTTGAAGCGCCTCTTTGAGACCTCCTCTTAGGGCACTAAAATTGGTCTTTGAGAAAGACCAGAACCTCTAGGATGTTGATAGGGAAGTGGAGAAGGGATTTTGGCAGGGGTTGTCTGAGCTTGAAGGCTCAATGTTGTGTGAGAAAGAGAGGGAGGAGGTGTCCTTTTATAAGGGAGGAGAGGGGCACCTTAGGAATACCTCAAAATATTATTTTATATTAATGTAAAAATCGGTTTATAATGGTTCCAAAGGGTCTTATTTCGAAGCTAAAGTTGGTATGGGTCGAAATCCTATCAACCAATAGGATTTATACAAGTTTAGGGCATTATTTTAACCTTATCAATTAGATTTAACTCTAAGTTAAATAATTTAACTTTTACCGTGTCTTTTTGTTTTCTTTCACTATATGGTTAATACACTTACTATAACATGCCAAACGAACCCCAAATTGTTTATTATTAATACATATATCCTTATCTAAGTCATTTGGCCGAACCTTAGATTTTTAGGAATAAAATAACAATTAATAATATAATATTTGATTTAAAAACTATTTTGTGTCAATTTTGACACTATTTGATATATGATTTTTGTGAAAGTCATAACAGAATTATATGTTCGAACCAAGTTGATTAAATCAACACTAATATATCATAGTAACCTATAAAATTAGTGGAATTCATAAAAAGTCTCAAATTACATTCATTTGATCATTTATAACATCAATTATGTTAATATTTCCTTAAAAGGGTAATTACTGCATCATCGTTGTGTCATAAATAAATTAATTTATTTAAAGTCTAAAAATTATAAATAAAATATCATTATGTAGGAAATCGTTTTATCTTTCTAATGAATATTTATAGTCGAATTTATATTATGTATAACCCCATATTAAAAATGTTTTAGTTATTAAACTTTGATTTTAACTATTTTAACTATTCATTAAATAAAATAATATTAAATGTCATAATCTAATCCAAGTGGACCTAAATGGTCATATTTTTATAAGGATGTTTTTGGTTGAATTACACTTATCCAATAGAATTAGTACATGTGTTAGGGTAATAGTAATATCATATTTACCCTTAGTTACCCTATTTACTATTAACCGTGGTAAAAAAAGTAAAAAGTTACTATTCACCAAAAATTATTTTCATCTCATTGAACCACATTTTAGTCCTTGATATTAACCGTGTCTTTCGGATTTTCGAAATTCCATTCATAGAAGCGGTAAAATTAAGTTTTATGCAAAATTCAGTTTTTAAACTACCACTTAGTGGTTTCACTATTCATCAAAAATTGAAAGTTTTCAGAAAAGTACTAAAATTTCACCCTAGGCTATAATTGATATTCCGAATTCAAAAATGATTTCTATTTTACAAAATTACCAACATATAAGTTGCATTAATTAATTTTATAATTAATTTTCACTGTCACAACAAATAGCGTGTTTTTAAGAGATAATAACTATCAAAAGATTAACACTTGTTTATGTCTGGTGTAAATGTGAAATTACATACAATGACCAACATTGTATTAAATTGTAAAAATATATTCTAAATATACTTTAAAACCACTCAAATTAATAGTTTATCACTATTAATTATTTCGATTAAAAAAGATGTTTTTAATTATAATTTAGTAATTTTCACTATTCATCAGAATATGAAAGTTATCCGAAAAGTACCAAAATTTCACCTTAGGCTAAATTCGATACTCCGAATCCAAAAATGAAGTCCATTTTGAGAGCTAAAATTTCTAAAATTTAAAAAAGTGGTTATTACTATTCATAACGGCTAGTTAATAATATTTCAATAGCATATCGTTGTTTCGTGAAACTCAGTATTGCGTACTACACACACTATCGAGGAAGGTTGCGATTGCGTGTAATGCAAGGCAAGTCAAAGATGCGTGTTGTGCAGGCTCCTTTTGGTGTAGCGTACAACACAAGACATTAATAAAATTAAAAAGAATATTTTTCATAAAATCTCGGGCTTTTACATTCTACCCCCCTTAAAATAAATTTCGCCCTCGAAATTCGTCGGGGTTATAAATGGTTTATTATTCGAAAGTTTCTTTAATAGAAACCCACATAGTAAAAAGGAATACCAAAACTTGGCTTTAAAAACTAAAGTATGAAATGTAATGATTACCCAAAAAAACTAATCACTGGGTTTCCACATAGGTGAAAATATGGATATGGAAGAAAAATCTAACCATCATGTTCTGATGGAGAGTGGTAGAGAACATGGCTATGGAAAAGCCAGCAATCACAAAGCCATAAATTTGTGACGATCTAAGGTACCATCTGATTCATCAGATATAAGATCACTAGGACAACATTTTTGGTTTTCAAGATCGTTTCCCTAAAGTTAAAGAATTTGAATTAGAATAAATACTTACTTTATTTTGGTACAATCTCACTATTGTTTGTGCCTTTAACAATTTCCACTTCATCTCTTAAATAAATGAAGTTGAATTTGTTATTCGTGAAGTGTTAGCAGATCATGTGATAGAATGACGGGTCATTCCATCTGTCTCAAACAAAAGGTTAGCAAAAATTATATACATAAGTCGATCCATAGTGAGATTAATCATATATGGTTCCTAAAATGGACTTTATACTTCATATATCATACTGCTTAATATAATAAAACTAGTTTCTAATAAACAGGGACTTCCTATAGGCCAGTGGTAGGCGATAAAGGCCAGTCGCACTTCGGTTGTGGGTTCGATTCCCACAGCCTTGTCCGAAGCGATGGGCTATCGCCCGTCCTGCAGGTTGTCCTTTTTCTAAAACTACATTACTATAACATCCCATCAATAATATCGAAAAAAAACTTCTATCCTTAAACAATACTCACTTATGTCCAACATAATCCATTTCAATCTTTAGGCTTATCCATAATACTGCAGTCCACTCTCATAACATAGTGAAAATGATTACCAGAGATTTAATACCATCGTTGATCCCCGTATATCATAAGATATGTTTTGTTGGTCACATTCCAAACATTCAAAGTCCTTAATCATGTATTCTCTTGAATACCTTAGTGAAAACATGAATGCAGTTAAAAGTTAACACTTTCCACATACCAAAATCCTCAAAATTCTATATACTCAAACCATGATATCACTTAGTCCTTATATCAATCATGAGCTCATGAATACTATTAAACATTTCATTTTCTCGTTTTCCCTTCATTATGCGCATATCATCTTATTTCCAAAAAATATCTCAATCACTTTGAATACCACATCAATAAATATTTCAATACTCAATGATACAACATTATTTTGGAATCCCATTACATAAACACTTAATCATTCCACCACATCGTTGTCATATTCAACATTGCCAATAGTGATCGCATGTGACTTCCCTTTGTCCTTTGCCTTTAGTGGTTGCTCGTGTTGATCATCACTAACCCTTGGATTAGGGAATTTATTAGCATAATGCCCCATTTCCTTGCACTTGAAGCATTTAAGTGTTGGTGGTGCGTTCTCTGTAGTGTTTGCTTTATTCACATCATTAGAAACCCTTTTTCCATTACTTCGACACTCAGCTGCTCGATGACCTTCTTTTCCACACTTAAAACATTTTCTAGTCCCTTTAAGACAATCTCCACCATGCTTCTTTCCACACTTTGTGCATAAGGAAACATTCATCTTCTTTTCACCATTATTCTGAGATTTCTCCTTGAACTCCATCTTTCGTTTCTTGTCAAAACCATGAGATGGATATGTAACACCAACTTCCATTTCTACCTTGATAGCACAACGCACAATTTCTTCATAGCTACTAAAGTCTCTTATAGATAATGCCCTTTGAAGACTTGGTTTTAAGCCACTGAAAAATCGATCAACTTTACTTTCAGGTTGGATGATAATGCCAGATGCATACCTTGAAAGTCTTGTAAAATTTGCTTCTTATATACCAACAGATTCATCATCCTTCCGCTTCAGCTCAAGAAACTCCGTTTCCATCTTTGTTCGAAGAATACGAGGGAAGTACTTACTGAAAAAAAAGTTCTTGAACTCGTCCCATTCCATGGACTCAATTTCATCTCTTTGCCTCGTATTCTTGATAAGATTCCACCATTGATCAGCTTCACCTTCCAAACGATATACTGCTAAGATGACTTTATCATGCTCAGAACATTGAAGAACTGAAAATATCTTTTCAGTGGTACTGATCCATTGTTCAGCAACAAGTGGATCAGAAGACCCACTGAAAGAAGGTGGGCGTTGCCTCATGAAGGACTCAATAGAATATTGTTCCCTTCTCTGCTCATTTGGAAGTCCAGAATGATTCATAGCTTGTGTAAGTATAGCAATAAGATTTTGCACTCCATCTCCCATAACATTTGTTTGTTCAAGAGGGCAATCATTGCATTGTCCATTGCATTGACCAACACGGTTCCTTCGGGTTCCAGCCATCGTCTTAAACCCAAAAAGAATAGTGTGAGAGGCAAAAATCATGCTAGGGAAAACAACATAATAAAGGGGGAGTACCTTCAATATCTAACATCTTAGGTTTAATTCTATGATCTTTAGCGTAGTTCTAGTACTATAACCTATATGTATACTTAACCTTAGGGACATCCCTAGACATACCTTAGAAATATCTCTAGGGATCTCACTAACGTTTTCGCATCCTAGTTTCCAAAGGTTGACTAAAACTTTCCTCTGATACCAACTGTAGAGACCCGTATCTTGACGTACATGGACATTACATTACATTTGCGGAATACTTAGTACATAACAAAAAAACACACACACAAGGATCGTAATAGTTTAGTGTCTTTGGAAACTCGGAATATAATCTTCAAATCGTGGTGAAAGATCTTCAAAATCTCCCATAAAGATATTCCTTTTTTTATACCTAAAACCTTTCTTTATATCCTGGGGAAAAGAAAACATAAAAGGGTGAGCTCAAATGCTCAGTAAGGGTAAACAAAAGAAATATCAATCACATCATATACATAAGCACATAACTTTTGTAAATCTTAACCTGCAAAAGAGATCATAATTTCATAACATGGGGTAAATCATGGCAGTGAAATGTAATCACAATAATCATAACTTAAAACATGAAACTTTGTGGCATTCACACATAATCATATAGAATCATTTCTTGTTAGTCAAGACTCATTGCCAAGACTATCTTAGTGGACAAAGTCCCTTTCTAAATCGAGTAACCCTCGTTTCAGTCCTGTTTCACTGAACCGGTATAACCTACCGTTCCAGCCCTGTCTATCTCATGAGATATAAAATCTTTACCCAATGCATTGGAGGGAGATATAGGTCCCACCCATCTCTTAATGATACCATTCTTATGTGTGCCACAAAATCATAAACCATACATCATTTCATAACCCATGCAATAAAAATGGGATTCTTAAACAACATGACATCATAAAACAATTCATATAAGATAAAGGAATTCATAAAAATATTTCCATCACAACATAATCAAATACATGTAATAATATGGATAAAAATAGAACCCTTTTATTATCTTAGATGGAAAATAATTTTGATAAAATACTTGAACTTCATTCTTGAGGAAAATATCCTTTCTACTTCAAAAACACTTTTCCTTTCTTAACATGTCGTAAAATTATAAACTAAAAAAAGTTGATTAAAAATAAACTTGAAAACTTGTAAATGAAGCTTCTTGGAAATAATTTTTTAAAAATCCATTCATGTCGTATAAGTTTAAAAAAAACATTCTTCGTACTTTTGTCGGAAAAGTCAAAAAGTACCTCGTACGAAAAACGTCAAAAGATTCCTTTCATATATTTTACTAAAAACGCACCAAAGGGTAAAATTTGATTTTAACAATTTAATGTGGATGGATATAATATTAAATATTGAGGAAACATGTATTTGGATGATAAAATACACCCCAATAAATACATACGAATAAACAATCTCGGATAAAAATGAGATTGTGATATTTCCCTTACCTTAGGTCCGATTTGCTTCGTATGTGTCCGAACCTCCTGTATAATGATTTACATAATGTCATTGACTTATTACAGAATCATATTCATTGTTATGATATCATATATGGTTCACTTATGACTTTATATTACCCGTTCTTTTGTAAATTCCATGTTAAAGAAGCGTTTTGGGTAAAATCGTTTCATTTATCGTAGGTGTTTTGACTTGTTGTTCTTGACATTATTATTACTTATATCATGATTTACTTACTTACAAAATATAAAATATGATTTATATATCATATATATTCATTATATATATATATATATAATAGATAGATAAATGAAATGAAAAACACCGTTCATGGAGACGGTAGTCCGTACGTACGCATGAACGCTGTTTTCCTTTCCTTATTGTCTTGAATGGAAGTAAGTAGATGACATACATATATATATATATACATAAATCCAGTAGCTTTATAATGTCATATATTTTATTATTATTTCTTATATATACTTTATAATCATTCTTAAATGGTTAACATGGAGAATGAATCTCATCGCGTCGTGGAGACGGTAGTCCGTACGTACGCACGAGCGATGATATCATTTCCATAAATATTGAATTGAATTGGAGTGGATTATACAATATATCAGAATCAATATGATGTTTTAATAACTATGTATAGTTATTCTTTACACCATTATACCCATCCATGTAAGGTGGTGGTAGAAAATAGATTACACCACGGTGTGGAGACGGTATTCCGTACGTACGCACGCGCGGTGATTTCTTTTTCCGTAGGATGGATAGATGGTGAAATAGGGTTTTTTCAAACTTATAATAACATATCAGTATATTAGTGATACTGATGTTATTACTTCATAATGAAACAACCTAAGAAGAAGTGGAAGAAGAAATAAAGATGAAAGAATTGGTAACGGTAATTACCTCTTCTTTGAAGCGCCTCTTTGAGACCTCCTCTTAGGGCACTACAATTGGTCTTTGAGAAAGACCAGAACCTCTAGGATGTTTCTAGGGAAGTGGAGAAGGGATTTTGGCAGGTTTTGGCCGAGATTTAAGGCTCAAAGTTGTGTGAGGAAGAGAGGGAGGAGGTGTCCTTTTATAAGGGAGGAGAGGGGCACCTTAGGAATACCTCAAAATATTATTTTATATTAATGTCAAAATCGGTTTATAATGGTTCCAAAGGGTCTTATTTCGAATATAAATTGGGTATGGGTCGAAATCCTATCAACCAATAGAATTTAGACAAGTTTAGGGTATTATTTTAACCTTATCAATTAGATTTAACTCTAAGTTAAATAATTTAACTTTTACCGTGTCTTTTTGTTTTCTTTCACTATATGGTTAATACACTTACTATAACATGACAAAAGAACCCCAAATTGTTTATTATTAATACATATATCCTTATCTAATTCATTTGGCCGAACCTTAGATTTTTATGAATAAAATAAAAATTAATAATATAATATTTGATTTAAAAACTATTTTGTGTCAATTTTGACACTATTTGATATATGATTTTTGTGAAAGTCATAACAGAATTATATGTTCGAACCAAGTTGATTAAATCAACACTAATATATCATAGTAACCTATAAAATTAGTGTAATTCATAAAAAGTCTCAAATTACATTCATTTGAGCATTTATAACATCAATTATGTTAATATTTCCTTAAAAGGGTAATTACTGCATCATCGTTGTGTCATAAATAAATTAATTTATATAAAGTCTAAAAATTATAAATAAAATATAATTATGTAGGAAATATTTTTATCTTTCTAATGAATATTTATAGTCGAATTTATCTTATGTATAACCCCATATTAAAAATGTTTTAGTTATTAAACTTTGATTTTAACTATTTTAACTATTCATTAAATAAAATAATATTAAATGTCATAATCTAATCCAAGTGGACCTAAATGGTCATATTATATTCATAAGGTTGTTTTTGGTCGAATTACACTTATCCAATAGAATTAGGACATGTGTTAGGGTAATAGTAATATCATATTTACCCTTAGTTACCCTATTTACTATTAACCGTGGTAAAAAAAGTAAAAAGTTACTATTCACCAAAAATTATTTTCATCTCATTGAACCACATTTTAGTCCTTGATATTAACCGTGTCTGTAAGATTTTTGAAATTCCATTCACAGAAGCGGTAAAATTAAGTTTTATGCAAAATTCAGTTTTTAACCTACCACTTAGTGGTTTCACTATTCATCAAAAATTGAAAGTTTTCAGAAAAGTACTAAAATTTAACCCTAGGCTATAATTGATATTCCGAATTCAAAAATGATTTCTATTTTACAAAATTCCCAACATATAAGTTGCATTAATTAATTTTATAATTAATTTCCGCTATCACAACAAATAGCGTGTTTTTAAGAGATAATAACTATCAAAAGATTAACACTTGTTTATGTCTGGTGTAAATGTGAAATTACATACAATGACCAACATTGTATTAAATTGTAAAAATATATTCTAAATATACTTTAAAACCACTCAAATTAATAGTTTATCACTATTAATTATTTCGATTAAAAAAGATGTTTTTAATTATAATTTAGTAATTTTCACTATTCATCAGAATATGAAAGTTATCCGAAAAGTACCAAAATTTTACCTTAGGCTAAATTCGATAATCCGAATCCAAAAATGAAGTCCATTTTGAGAGCTAAAATTTTTAAAATTTAAAAAAGTGGTTATTACTATTCATAACTGCTAGTTAATAATATTTCAATAGCATATCGTTGTTTCATGAAATTCAGTATTGCGTACTACACACGCTATCGAGGAAGGTTGTGATTGCGTGTAATGCAAGGCAAGTCAAAGATGCGTGTTGTGCAAGCTCCTTTTGGTGTAGCGTACAACACAAGACATTAATAAAATTAAAAAGAATATTTTTCATAAAATCTCGGGCTGTTACACTGACTATTCTATGCAATTTGTAATTGAAGTAGGGGATGAGGTCTAGGGTGGAAGGCTTCCATGTACAAAGAGATATAGGATCCTAAAGGGAATCTGTATAGAGAGAAAGGATTAATCATATATTCCACTTCCAACAAAGACACATTCAATAAAAAAAGTTGAAATCCAATACGATAGACTATGATACACCCCTTCCCCCTATGGATTATTTTTAGCAGAAAAATCTAGGTGTTGTGATTGATCAACCCTTGGATTTGGTTATGAGATCAGAAGAAGACGTGGTTGAACATGTTCGGTCACATAATGTTATTGAATAATATGATTCCAAAATGATGGGAAGGTTATCAAAGGTGACACTTAATGATGATAAGTACACATGGATCGATCAAAACGGCCTGATTTTATTTGGGGGATTCAATTGTGGGAAGATCAGACTCAAGGAGTACATCCAATATTAGTAAAAGCTGGCATTTCAGTTCTAAGACCTTCTAATGGATGAACCAAACACTAAGATAAACAATATCTAATGGAAATTATATAGGGAGGCAGAATTGGGTATTCATAAACTATCCATTGATGTCTGTATCATTTCATTTTGTGGTTTAACTAATGGTGTCTCACTTTTTCCATAAAAGTGTTCGAATATTAAAAAAATTTCTTTTAGTCAGTTTTTTATCCTAAATAAATGATATAGTGATCTTTAAAAAAAATCCACCAATGATAATATCCATTTCTGTTAGGTATGATTCTTTGGGGATTTGATTATATAATTTAATTCTTATTATTTCTATATATGAATAATTGTTATGATGATGAAATAATAATGAGACCTATTTTATCATTGACGGGTTAAGTTAGTGTGGAATGATAAATTTTTTCATGATCTTATGGAATACATATGAATATATTGTGATTATGATTTGGTTTGGTATTTTATTTCACCCTAATAAATTGGGAAATGAATAATGATTTATGAATTAAAATGATACATCAGATGTTTTCCCAATCCTAATAGAGGGTACACATTTGGTTACATTATTCCCAAAATAAGGTACATGAGAGGCTATCCCAATCCCGATGTATGTACATGGGTGGTTATCCCATGCCAAACATGAAATGAACGCATTCATGGGTAGCATTGACATAATATGTATATGATTATGATTTTTTCACACATTCTTCTATTATTTTATGACATGGTCTTATTCCAACGTTAAGCTATGATATAACATGTTCTATGATTCCATTATGATTCAAGTCTTGTGAATTTCAATACTTTATGAAATTAATAATGATTGTTATCTTGGAAATTCTATATATGGGTTTCAAATGTTAATCTCATGTTCTTAAAACCTTTTTCTCAGGTTATTCTTATGTTATCATCGATATCCCAATTTATTAACTTTACAGAGCATTTGATATCACACATTATTATTTTTCCTTTTCCCTAAGAAATAAAGAAATGGTTTATGTATGATATGTCTAATAAGGGTGATTGTTAGGATGAACATTTTGGGAAAAAAGTATTTCATCAATGTACATGTTTTTTATGTATCCATATCTAAAAGGAAATTAATACATTATGGTTATATAAGGGATCATAATTATATGAAATAATATTAACATCTAAGATTAAATATTAATTTAGGTAATGTTTTTGTCATATCATTTGGAATTATAGAATGGTTTAGTAATGTTAGGACACTATTATGATGAATCATAATTGAAAACCCATAGAATAATCCCAAGAATAAGATATCATTTTATGTTATTGTATGAAAAGATGTATGGTTTTCTTAATTATTCATTAATATTTTGATAACAAAATGTGTTTGTGGTTATGGTATTAACACACACCATGGATATTACTCAAAATTTGGAAGATTTTGTATGAAATTAATCATTACTTGATCATGGTGAGTTAGATGAGGATATCAAAAATTGTCCATAAAATTAAAGGGGATATACATGGGTTAATTCACAATTTTATAGGAACCATTATGTTTTATTTTAAATACTATGATCATGGATGTCCTAGTATAAAACTAATCTATTAATGATTTTAAAAAATTTATCATAATTTATACATCCGATAATTTTTTAAATTACTATACTATTTTTCACATTGATTACTTTTGTTTACTATATTATTTTTTAGTTAACAGATCGATCCAAAAGGAACTGGGGTACCACTAAATGTGATGGAAAATCAAGTGACTATACTCTAGAAAAGAAAAATATTTTGGGAGTTAGAATGAAAAATCTCAATTCTACGATCACACAACATTTCAATCCATAAATAAAGTGGAGATTCCAAATGATAAAAGGAGGTATCAATGTTCTATTGATCAATTCAATAGGATACATCCAACATTGTTTAGTGTGTCCATAAATCCACTAGTATTTTCAAATGGATCAATACCACTAAAAATAAATTTTATATTTTCTAGTGATTAATGAATGGAATTTTTATTCATGTTATTTATCATTTTAAAGGTGAAGTGGATCAATTGTGGACACTCATCAAGAAGATGAGGTAATGTGGTTAAATATACTCTATTAAGTGGGATGAGATGAGAAGGTCATTTTTCAATAAGTACTTTTATCACATTATTTGAATAAAAAATGAGAAGGATTACCATAAGCTAACATAGAAGGATGATTAATACATTAATACTTATTAGAAAATTTTTACAAGACATATGAGGCACTCTTCTAGTATTATAATTGAACCTGACTATAAAATTGATTGATTCTTCAGTGGATTAAAACCAAATCACAAAAGGGATTTTTCCATATTGGACATCAATATATATGAAGAAATCATTTAATTTTCTATCAAGGTTATATTTAAGGATAGAGATACTGCAAAATCCAATGCATTTAATATGAAAAGAATGATGTAATTCAAAGGATATTATATTAATAAATACCATTGGGAAGATAATATGAGTCTTCCTTTTTGACATAAGTGTTGAAATAAGCATGGTGTAAAATTTACTAATTATAATAGTAAACACATTAAGAATGGAATAATGGGTTAAAGAGAAATTAAATTCTAACATGAGGTAATTAATTGTGACAATGATGATATTAGAGATAAATCACCATATAATTCTCCCTCATATTCTAGAGCACCAAATTCAATGAGTATGGGAATTATAATCACTAGTGCTTGGAACATACTGTTAATGATGATGATAAAAATCATAAGACTAATAATTCCATAGATAAATGAAAATTTTATTTCTTCACTATTTCCAATGTAGGTACAAAAATAATTTGGTTCAAGGTACACTTCTTATAGATTTTATATCAAATAATTCCTTATATGATTCAGTATGTACCAACTCTTTTACATCTGAATAATTTTTGTGGCTATTAAAATAAAACCACAATGATTAGATATTTAATTAGGACTACAAATCATAATGGTATAATTATTTCACCTCATCTATATAATTAGTCATGGATGCATGTTTTTGGGAATTCACTTTTTTAAAATATCATTATTCTTCCTCTTGTTGAATTTTATTTCATTTAGTCCACAGATATGATCTCATTATATAAATCTCATATCAATTTTCATGGAAGGGTAGTCAAATTTGATATTCTAGAATAAACAATGATAATTTATTTTTACAAGATAAATATTAACTTCCAGTTGAAATTATATCCATTATATGGGTCATTATTCCTATTAAAAGAATCTTTTTTATCTTAGATATTTGTTGAAAAAATCAATATATATAATTTTCTTACTATATAAGATTTTGATTATATATTTGTAGAATAATTTTGCAGTCTTCCCCCAAATAGTGATGTTGAATATTAAATAGAACTCATAACCAATGCTACATATATTTACAAGACCCCATATAAAATGGATCAAATTGTGCTACAAGAATTGGGGAAGAATCTTCATGAGAATCCTGATAAGGGACTCATTAATCCATGAGAATCACCACTAAGTTCTCCTACTATTTTTATTATAAATAATCATTTATCAATATGAACCTCTACTAATAATCAGAAATGTCACAATATCATAATTAATATTAAGTATACTCTTCTGCATATTGATATTTTTTAATAAATTACGTGGAGATCAATATTTTAGGATAACTGATATTCAATATATATATTATCAATTAAGGGTTAAAAGTGAGTAAATACCCTAGACAACATACTATATGAATCATGGATACTATAAATTTATTTGAATACCATCTATTCTAACTAATTACCTTAGTTAACATCATGGATTTAATGAATATAGTATTCATAAATTACCACAAACAATTTGTAGTATTCATTATAGACAATATTCATATATATTAGAAGAGTTAGGAATATTATGAAGATCAAGTTGGAATTGTATTGAAGACAATATAAAAGGATATGACGATGTAAAATTTCAGGATGTGTGAATTTTTTAATAGATGCTTTGATTTTTGGGATATATAATCTCACAAAATGGTATATTAGTGGATCCCTCAATGAATGATGTTTTTGAGAATTGGTTCATACCAACCACGGTGATTGGGACATGTATTATTCATGGTTTGTAGTATGTTATAAACACATTGTGAATAATTTATAACAGCTATCAAATCCACTAAAATGTTATTATAAAATAGAGTAATGTTACTTTTATATAGATGAATATAAAGATAATATAATATTAATAAAGATAATTTTTGTCAGTTAACTTATGATCACACATCCACAGAAAAGATACTGTTTTATTATTTATAAGGATAGATCGGAGAAATAGATGATATAGTTTCTTATAGAAATTGAGTTTTTTGTAGCTTACTCTTCATTCTAATTGATGGTTAATGAGATTAATTGCCTCACTCATTACATGGAGTTAAGCATGGTGATATATGAATTAATGATATGGAGGAATTGTCTATATGGGGAAAGGTGTGACATATATACTAATCAGATATGTTTAATTTATATATTTACTTTGAAAGAGTTGAATATGTGACAGAGAATATGGTTGGAGTTGATTAATCAATATGACTTCTCAATACATTACAACCATATGAATATGAAAAGTGTTGATGATTCTCTAAGTTGAGATGATCAAGTAATCTTATCTATGATTAGGATCACAAAAGATCCACAATTTTCGGATTTTCAATGGATTGATATATAAATCATTATGTATGTGGAGATATTTTATCTTATTCATATGAGTGTTCATTTATCCATCCATATTGGGATTAATGTTGATAAGAGGATGATTTAGAACTATAAAATATGAAAATAAATGTTCTAGGGTTCAACCATTATTTTGATGGAGTGATATTATTCAAGAACTGATTATGTGTCACATTAATGTGACACATGATGAATAATATTTTATATGAAGATCATAGATCATAATTCTCTATTCATCAAGGAATTAGGAAGATTAATAGTGATATGAAAGGGCATTTATAGTGGGGAAATACAATGATGGATATATCCAAGTATGTTTCTAAATTCATTTTATATTGGCATATTAATAGTGATATGAAATAGAATTTATAGTGGGAAAATACAATGATAGATATATCCAAGTATCCATCAGCTCATGCACCCCATGTTTTTAATGCAAGGGGGAGTTGTTGATCATGCGTTATTTGAGGTAGTATTTCATTCATCTCTATATTAATTATGTATCATGTGTGGTGGGTAGAATCATATATCTTTGAGAATATGATAAAATCCAAATCATAATTAAGGGTATTATAAATATGAAAAGACTTGTTATGATAATGGGTTATGTTACCTTAGTAATAAAAAAGTATTGGGGAAGATAATAATGATGACTGTATTGTTTTATTTGTTATTTTTAATCCATTCAATGAATTTTGTTCTTCGTATGCCTTCTGAAAATCATAGTCATTGGCGGTCTTTGATTTCACACCTAACTCATGAATGATTATTGTTATTCTTCTGTTGAATGACATTGAACACAAAAACATGATCAATCAAATATATTAGGTTAATTAAAAGGATACCCTTAGATCAAACATATTCTGTGATCACCCCTAATTTCTCAAAGTTGAATTAAAGAAAATTGTTTTAAATATAAATACCCTTTCATTGTTTGGTGTGGTTGAGTGATGTGTGTGAATCAATTTTGTCATGTGAATTGTAAAGGTTTTTTGGTGCTGCTATTGAGATAATGACGGTGTGTTGATGCTTTAAGGGTGTAATGTAATCTCATAGATTTATATATTGTGGAATGGAAGAAGTTGTTGTGTAGTGGGACTGCTATTTGGTTGAGTTTTGTTCTTTTGCTGGATGTGGCAATTTTCATGCAGTGGGGTTACTGAGGATGATTTAGGGGGATAATTTTGAATAGGGATTGTGTTACCTTGCATGGGAATTTCTCCTAATGTTTCAAGAGACTTTGTTTATTTGTTAATGGGTCATGATGTTACTTTTGGTGTGATCTATTTTGTAGTTTCCTGCATAGGTATGGAATAAATAAATAAATTAGTTTTTAATAGAGAGTGATAATTGGTTGAATGAATTGGCTAGGTTTATGAATTATGTCTATGGATAGTTGTGTGGTTATGCATTAGAGGTGGTAGCATGGGATGTTTTTTGGGGGATGTTTTTTTTTAAAACCATATGTCGGGGGGAGTATTCGGTACCTATATATATACATTTAGTTCATTGGGATTACTATACACACCCCACCTGTTTCGAGCACTATTTGTTGAACACCCCCATTGTTATGCGGGAGGGTGTCCTTTTCCAACATCCTGGTGAGAGGATGGATGTTTGGTTATTGGATCTTCCCTAATTCATAATCTATGAATTAGTATCCCAAGAATCTATGGGAGGGTTGTAGTGTTGTTGTGAGGCACATGTGTTTGTGGGCAAGGTGGTTTTCCCACATGTCCTCAGGATGTTATAGTTTGTGATCCCGAGGTTTCTTTGGGATAAGTTCATAGCCTTGCGACCTTGGTATCTATGGGAAGGATGGGATATGTTATGTGGCCTCAATGTTTAATGGAAGGTTGTGGATGTAGGGCTTGTGGAAGAGCCTAGTAGCATCAGGACATTTGTTTTTATGGATGATCATTTCACCAGTGGGAAGTGGTATGTGGTACCCATATATCTATGTTCTTACTACCATACTTTACTTTACTTTAGTTTAATTATTTGGTGAGTGTTCATTGGAGAGGTTGGGGTGGATAGTATACATTGTTATATTCTTTTGAGTTTCTGATATTTTGTCACAGGGGTGTTAGTATGCTTCTCCCACATGTGCACAAGTGACATTGTATTCTGATACTGAGTATACTTGTATGCTCACCAAACATATATAAATATATTTTTTTGGATTCTAGAGGAATTACATGGACCGTTCTAGGTCGTGATAGACCTAAATTTCTTGGGAGTCAGGACAGTTGATGTGTTTCTTCTTAGATTTGTTCCTTTGGTATTTACATTAGAGTTTTTCATTTTATTTGTTGCAGTTTTACATTAAACATGCATGTGGGATTGATTTTGGGATTCTTTTATATATATCTCATGGATTTTTTGGGTTTTAATACATCTTATTGCCCAATCAGTTTTACTAATAAAATTGCAATGCCACCCATGTTGTGAGATTTAAATACCCATTGTGCTCGTAGGCACCCCAGAGCCTACTTGAGGCAGGACTCGAGGTGTCATTATATCTCATACTCCATTGATAGATCAGGATGGGAATCATTGGAGGGTATGGGTCTTAATAGAATGGTATTAAAGGTGGATGTTTGAGAGATAGGATTGAGTTTTTAGTTTGGAATAGTAAGGATTTTAATGGTTGCTAGGGAAATAATTTCAGTTGATTTTGAAGCATGACACAGGCTAGAGAAGACCAGATATGATATGGAATTTTAGGTTCCAATGTTATCCACTACAAGGATTTAGATATTGTCGAATGACCAAGTGAGGCTACACTATTTGGGGGGTAGAGACCACAAGAAAGGTACATGCATCATAGTGACATATGTTAATGTTTGTTTTGGTTGTTTTTGGGAAATTAAAAAAAATGAGTTAAAATGAATCCTAAATTTTTTCTAAACTACTCTCGATTAGGATTTCCTTGATTAAATTTCAGTTATGGCACCTGACCATCTTCTACGAGTGGCTCAGGTAGTGGAACCTCTATAGGATGATCTGACTGATCAGAAGAGGGTTATTCTAGAAGGGGATAACAACCAATGGCATTGAATGTTAGGTTTTATCCGGTGGTAGACCATGTGGTAGAATGAGGGAAGTGTCATAGAAAGGGAGACAAAGAGCTAGCTTGAGGCTCTTAAGATCACCTTCAACTTTATCTAAGTTCAGATGGATCACTGGGTTTCATTGGTGGTTAATCAGATGAGGGGAGTTGTGCGACTGTGGTGGATGTTCTACCTTGGGGGGGGAAAGGAGGATAATGATTTTTCGGAAAATTTCACAAACTATTTCGGGGAAAAAATACATTCTTTGACCAAGTAGGTTGAGAAGCGAATTGAGATACTCTCCCTCTAGTAGGGGAGTATGTTAGTGTGGGAACTGGGATCAAGTTCAAGTATCTCCTTCCATTTTCTCCATATATATTTTCAGATGAGGTGTCTAGGGAGATGTGATTAGAGGAGGAACTTCATCCTCCCCCCTAGTAAAAAGATATTCCCTTTACCTTGCTAACATAAGTAGAGGTCCCAATGAATGTGGAAGTGGTTGTGAGGATGAACTTCAGAGCAGTTCTACCACAACAGGGGAGCTTGTAGGTTCCAATCAAAGAAAAGGATTCTAGTAGGAGGTCTCATGAGCTAGAACCTTAGAGGTTTTATCCTGTGAGAATTTGACCTCATCAGTGTGAGTATCGATCTTATAGTCCTCGGTATTTTCAAATATGCTTGGGAAAGATATGTTCGGCTTATGGAGTTCACGAGAACCTTCATATTCAGTTCCCAGTTCAAGATCAGTATGGTGGATGTGGGAAGGTTTCTGCACATTCCTTAACATAAGATCCCAGCCAAGACATTTAAGTAACATGGATATCAGGATCCTACTCCACCAAGGGAAGATGGAGCTGGTGGAGGATGACCTCAGGGTGCTCCTCCAAGACCTTAACATAGACGTGGTCGAGGAGGCGGTCAATAGTATAGGGTAAGAGGATATGGGCATGGTCAGTTGCACACCATAATGGATGATGTTCCAGTGGGTCTAGATATCATTAGAGGTATGATCAACATGTTTAGTACTCTTGTTTGCACCTTGTTTGATTCAGGAGATTTTTAATCTTCTTTTTCACTTGGTCTAGACCATTCTTTTGAACTATATATAGAGAGAATTTCCATTCCCATGGTGTTGAGTACACTGGTCAGAGGTCAGATCACCTTGTTTTATGTGTTCTAGGGATGTAGAAAAAAGGATGGGTCCACATTAGTCTTGTGGGTATCTTTTCTTGTTGAAGATACAACTGTACGATGTCATCTATTTCATTGAATAGTTGTAAACTATGCAGGCTGTTATCGACTTCTTCTGGAGAAGATCCATGTTTTTAGAAAAGGAAGGAAAATGTTTGGCTTTGGTTGGAGAGAGGACTTGTGTGATAGGGGTTTTGTGTGAGGATCCTCTTCATTAATTTATGGAGCAGATATAAATGGAATATGTGGATGCATAGATGGTGGGGGTTTCTAATGTTTTTGGGGAGTTCTTGTATGTTGATGTTCTAATCCAGCTTTAGAAAAACATATGGTGGTTTGTGCTTGAGTGTTATCTTACAGGATGGTTTTTCAGACCCCCCCAATATTCTAGGATTTGTTTTCAATTCATGAGGGTGAGAATAGTTTGATATGTATCTAATGTAATGGACTAGAACCCCCGATCAATTAATTTGTAAAAATCCAGTGTTTTGGGTGTTCGTGGAGGCAATGGTAGATCATTTCAGGATTTTTCCAAAATTAAAATTTTTTCATCAGAAGGATGCATTAGTGGCTCAATGTTGGTGGCTCGGTGTCTGTAGGTTAGGGTGTTAGTTTAGTGGGTGTCGGTAGGTTAGGGCATTAATAGGCCACGAAATTAGTAGGTCAAGCATTAGTAGGTCAAGAAACATTAGGTCGGGAAATGGTATGTCAGACATTGGTAGGTCATGGATTGGTAGGTTAGGCATCGGTAGTTCGGGCATCAGTGATTCTCCTTGGTCAGTCATGCATCGGTGACTCGCATTGTTGACTCACCCATTGGTGAGTCATTTTCAATTTTTCAGATTTTTTCTAGTTTCTACCCATTACATTTTATTTGATGTTAAATGAGTTTCTAGTAATATTTGTGAGTTTCTAAAGGTGTCCAAAATGATATTAATTATATCTGTAATGTGTTAATTCTCATGGGACTTTGAAATAGTAAAGCCACATAATTGTGACCATGATACGAATTTAATGGCCCTTGAGGCTGTTTCATTCCATTGATATAGGATATTTCTCTTCTAAGACGAGGTATTCTCTTCCCATTGTGTTTTTATTTTCTCTTGGTGCACACAAATACTTTCTTCTATGTGGAGTCATGTGTTGTGTTGTGGAATGTGGATCCAGTTTTCCCTAAGATTCCTTCTGCTTATACACCCCTTATTTTTTACATAAGGAGGAGTTTCTAATCCTCAGTTATTCGATGTAGGAATTAATTTGTCTCCCTTCTAATTTTGTATCATGAAGGGTGGTAAACCCATGTCTCTTAAAAAATAATTTTGAATCCAAATATTAATTTAGGGTGTTATGATGTTGAACATACTTGATATGATAATAGGTTTTGTTATATTAGTAGTATAAAAGGGGAGAGAAAGATGATGATGATGATGATTTTGTTGTTTTATCAATTATCTTTGATCCATGATATAAATTTTTTTAGTCATATGCCTTCTAAAAATCATGTAATATATAGTATTTGTTTGTGCACATGACTAATGATTACCTTTTGTTAGTATTCTATTGAACTATAGTGAACCTAAAAGCTTAATTAATCATGTATATCTAGTTAATTAAATGGATGGATGAGTATAGAACATGTTCTATGATGACCAATGATTTATAAAAGTAAAATTAAAGAAAAGTCTATTAACTCTTAATACCCTTTCCTTTTTTGATGTGGCTATGTGTTTTCTGTGAATCCTTTCAATCATGTGCTTTGTACGAGTAGTGTGGTGCTACTGTTGAGAGCATGGAAGTTCGTGGATGGCTTAATGGTGTAGTGGAATCTTAGATATTCTCTGATTGTGGAATTGAATAACAAGTTGTTATGTGTGACTATACATTCATTGAGTTTTTTTTATTTTTGCGAGAAGTGGTTATTTTCATGCAATGAGGATGCAGAGGATTGATTGGGATTGATAATTCTAAATAATGATGGTGTTACCTTGTGTGGGTATTTCACCCATATTTTCTAGTGATTTTTCTGAAGTGTATGTGGTTCATAACGTTACTAGTGGCAGGATGTGTTTGGTAGTTTTCTGGGTAGGGATGTATTAAATAATTAAATTAGTTTTTCAATGTAGAGTGTTAATTGTTTGAATGATTTGGTAGGGGTAATGAATTATGTCTGAGGTTAGAATTGTGGTTATGAAATAGAGGTGGAAGTAAGGAACATTTTCTGTGGTTTGGTTGATTTTTTAAAAAAACTATACGTTGGGATGAGTGTTTGGTACATATTTATATTCATGTAGTTCCTTATTATTTTTAAACACACCCCACTCGTGTTGAGAACCATGCACAAAACACCCCCATTATTATGGGGTAGGGTGTATATTACCAACATTCTAATGGGAGGATGTAAGGATGGTTATTGGATCTTATCTTCTCTCTCTAATATGCATTAGTTTCTGAAGAATCGTTAGTCAGATAGTGGAATGGTTGTGAATCCCAAGTGGTTGTTGGAAAGGTGTGTTTTTGCTGCTATCTTCGGAATGAGATATGTTGTTCTCCCAAGGTATATTCTAGATGAATTCACGGGTTTGTGGCTCAAGTGTCTATATGATAGATAGAATATGGTATGTGTACTAGGTGTGTTTAGGAAGGTTTGGGTAATGGGGCATGTGGAAGAGCATGGTAGCATCAGGACTTTCGCCATTAAGGATGAGTAGTTAAATAGTGGGAAGTGGTGCGTGGTACCCAAATATCGATTTTCATACTACATTACATTACTTTACTTGCATTATTTGTTGATAGTTCCTTGGTGATTTTGGGTGGATAGTATACCATGTTTGGTGATTTTGATTTTCCATTATTTTCTCTTAGGGTCATTGGTATGTTTCTCCCACTTGTGCATGAGTGAATTTGACTTTTCCTACTAAGTATACTTGTATGATCACACTACATATATAAAACTATTTTCACATTTATTTGTTGTTTACATGGACCACGATGAACCTTACTATCTCAGGTGTTGGGATAGATGATGTGTTGATTCTTATCATTTTTCCATTGGTATTCAATTTTCTATTTTTCATTGTATTTCTAGCAATTTTAAATTAAACATGCATGTGTGATAAATTTTTGGATTCTTATATATATATTTATTGTATTTGTTTTGATGTTGATAAATCTTTTCTCCTGATCATGGTTACTAAGAAAGGGTATTGAATCCCATGCTTTGAGATTTTTACACCATTGGTACTAACCTAGGGCCTACTGGAGATGAGATAAGGGGTCATTATCTCTCGTTCTCCAATGCATGCTAAGGATGGTCATATTTGGAGGGAGGGGGTCATGACAATAAGTAAAGGCTAAACACTAATACTTGATATCATTGTGCTCTTAGGACAACATATCACGACCTATACATGGCATCTCATGAGAAAAAATCATAAAACAATACACTGGAGGGTTATATATTTGGGGGCCAACCTATCACATTCATATATTTTAAATGCTTTTTTGGGCCACAAAGATGGTATAACATAAGAATGTATATTGTCAAATATATTCCCCTAATTAAGGATCATGGGTCATATACAAGTATATCCCCAATAAATAGATGATACATACATCATGGTGAGTACCCTTGTATGAAAATAGGGATGGGTATTCACAACAACAAAAATTGTCGTAGAAAATCACATTTTAATTTCAAAAATGTAATGGGTGAACATAAAAGTCTGAGGAAGGTTTTAATGAGATTGAAATATGGTCTCTCATTAATTTTGAATCATAAAAATTGTAAAGTAATGTTTAATAATATATTTTAATCAATAAAAATGTAAATAATAATGCTTTACACAAATAAAGTTCTAAAAAAGAGGTGGAAGAGAGAATCCCCTTAAATATAAATGGTAATTCTAAAATATTGGGTGGATATTGTTAAGATCATGGGGAAACCTAGGTGTATTTATAGGTGGATATGGATATTAAATTCATAATAAATAGGTTTTTAGTGAACAAGAGTGAGAGTATGGGTGATTATTTTTAGAAAAATTGAGGATAATTGATTAAGAATTAAAAAACATAGGTTTTGAACTCTTTATAAAAAAATAATCAACAAAAAACATTAATAGGGTTTTCCAATGATTTCTCAAAAATGGATTTGTTTTGAATATTTTTAATTTCCAAGAATCAATATCCATAAAATAATATCACGAGTTACATGAAATTTAGTCATGTTAATAAAAAAGATATTTTAAAACCATTAATTATAATATAGGTTTTGGGGGATTAATTAAATGTTTATAAAGTTAATCAACTAACATAGAAAATAAAAAAATTTAAAAGAAAAATCTATTTTGGTGCTTATATTATATTTATTGTTTTCAACACTTTACATTGAGGCTATTATGATTTCTTAATACACACAATATATTTATACAATGTTAAATTTGTACCCAAAAAGGGGAATGTGTCATCATTTTTTATCAATAACTATTGGTTAATTTACATGTGTTGAATTAAATAATAATAATAATAATTTAATCTGAATAATTCTATAAATAACATAATTTTTAATTTTAATAATTACAATTTATAGGAAAAACTATTTTTATAAGACTAACCACTTTGTGACCGCATAAAAATTTTAATGGACAAAGATAAATTATATTAAAATTTATATTTAAATAAATATTGTTAGATAATATTATTTTATAAAAATATTATTTATTTATATTATAATTTAATTAATCAAAAAAAATTCCTTAATAAAAACTACAATTTTCCCAAAAAAATCAATTTTTATTTATTTATATAAAAATCACCTTTTTATCGAAGTCATTATATAATAATTTATAAAGTAATAATAAAATATAATAACTATTTAATTAAAATAAAATAAATAATTTATACTACTAGGATCCATATATATAAACAATTATTACACAAGTGTACAACATAAATGTTTGGTGTGTGAATTTGTTGCTTTATTGTGGTTGTTTAGCAAACATGGTTTGGGGATTGATATTGATAATCATGAACTTCTACCATAAACAATTTCTTTTGAGAATTGGTTTTTAAAGCTCGACTTAGTATTGGTTGAGGATAATTAATGTGATTTTATATCCCTTAATATATATAAAAAATGGGATTCTTAAGGAACATTCTAAATTTTCGAGGTTGTCACTTTATTCTTTTATGTCAGTTGTACTTTTATCATAAACCTTAATATATGATAATATTAAAGTTCACATTACAAAAAAATATATGATCAACTATTAAGATGATCAATTTTCATTTTAATAAGACTTAATATATTTTATAATGATTAAACATAACCAATGTAATGCTTATTTTTTCTATAACTATGTAACTTAATAAGGCATTTATTTATTTAAAATAGGTATTTTATTTTCTAGATGTTTTGGTATATACAATTTATATTATAGCCCTTAATTAATTTGATAATGATTAATGTTTTCCAAGAACAATGTGTAAACATGAGGTTTTACCATTCTCAAAAATTGGTACACAATATTTCTTCTGAATACAAAAAATATGTACATGATAGGTTATCCCTGGCATGAAGGAGCTACTTGGGTGGTTAGACAGTGTATAACATTTGATGAATGTCATTGTGTGAATCATTAAAATAATCATTATGTTATTATTATTATGAAAAACGTTATCAATCATTCCTATGATATTACCTTATGAAAATTTTCTTCTCACATGGATTATGTTATATGATTCCTTTTTTATTATTGCCTTATGAACGACCAAGACATATGTAATGAATCGTGATTATGATCTTTCAATTACTAGTAATTATTTACAAATGATATAATCATGTTCATAAACCCTTATTCTCATGTAATTAACAAATAATCATTGATATCTACTTTGATTACCCTTATTGATCATCTAATATTGCAATTTATTTTGATTACCTTTCCCTAGGATATAAAGAATGTATTTAACTATGATATGTATACGAATGTTGCTATATAAGAATAACTTACAGTTTGATGAGGTATTTATTTTATGTTTCTACTATTTATGTATCCAATTTTCAAAATATTATAAACCTTAAAAGTTATAGCATGGAACATAAATATATGCAATGAATACAAATATAATAAGATACAATGTATATTTATGAAATGATTGGGTCACCTCATTGAACCAAAAATGATACTAAAAGAGCTTGGTTTGATTCTCTAAAACAAAACTTATATTCCCTATATGATTAAGTATCATTATGTTATTAGTGTATTTTGGATCAATATTCCATTATTAAAAAATCTCATAACACTTATTCAATGTGATAATTAATGCAATACATTGTCTCTAATTTTAAATTTATAATCTCATTATTGCTTATGTGTGTATCCCTTATGTATACCTTTTGATAATTTAATAAATATCTAAATGGATGGGGCATAATATTATATTTAATGAACATAATAACATCATACTATCTTCCCCTTTTAAACATAATCCCATCATGTTTGTGTTCATCATATGGTCCCATATATGTCCCCATATTTTCATATTTTGTGGTATATTGAAAATTTTTGTTATATGAGAACATAACCAGAGAGATTTTTTTATCCCAACATACTTTAAAATCCATTTACCAACATTTCAACATATCTTCCAGAGTTTGAATGGACTTATCTTTCTGACCAATGGAATAAGGATGATAAGTGGTTCTAAATTTAAATCTATATCTAATTCGAAATGAATATTTCTCTTTTCTTTGGAAGAAATACTCAAATATTAATAACGTATAATGGAATGTGGTACTATAATAAAGATGTTTTACATCATTTATATATATTATACCTAGTTGATATAGAGAGAAATGTTTTCTAATAACAATGAAATATACATAATTTTATGGAGTTCAAACGAAACCCAAATGAAATTATAGACTTTAGAAGTCATTAGAAGAATTAAAAAATCCAAATTGTTATTATTAAATTTCCATATAGGAATGGTGGAGATTTCTATCATCCCCTTTACATTTTTAATTTCTATATTAATTTAGTAGAATATGACACATCAAAATACATACTCTTTAATAACCCTTTTCTTTTCATCTGACTATAAATTCTCATTATGATCCCTATTCTAATTTATTATTTTATAATATATTGAAAATGATGAGCTATGTGATTCATCAAAAATTCCCTTAATTTTTTGTATTGAAAGGGCAAATTTTTATTCTAAAAATTGTGAACTTCCCTCATTATTTATGTTAAAATATAAAATATTTAATACCTTCTTATCTATATATATATCCTCATTATATACATTCTTGATCAACAGACCTATAGATAATATAGTAGTCATTTTTGAATGACTGGATCCCTCAACTTCCCCAATGATTTCACGGTCTATCCACTAAAAATACATGAGTACTAGGTCTCTTTTAATCCCAACCTTTGGTAAGATAGAATGATCTTTTCTTATCATAGCATGAACCGAATTTTTCTCCATCCCATGATATAAATTTATTAAGTAATACGATTTTTGTATTATGATTAACTGTATCTTATTATGCACATTCAAATCTTTTTATGTGAATATATACTTTAGGCTCTTCTGATTTATAAAAATATCAATTTTATCTATATATATTATTACAAAAAAATTATTGGAAAAAATATAACTAAATGATCATGATATTAAATTAGATAATTTTGATCATGGATCATTATTTTAAGTGAGGCATAATTTATCATGTTTTCAAATTTGATTAGGACACAAACCAATCACTTCATTTAAGAATCAGAACACACCACAAACCATTCTCTACTACTGGGTAGTGTGAGAAGATCTACTGTGAAAAATTACCTCTTACAGTCTAAGATATTGTCTTCAAATTCTTCTACCCGGACAAACATTATCACTTTACATGTCTAATTGGCTAGTGGATTCTAAAAATAATGAAAAAATTTGAAAAAAACCGATAGTATAAATCAATTAAAAGGAAAAAAAATATAAGTCTAATATAGATATTGGTCAATTCCATTCAACTATCACCTATGTCATTCAAGGAGCACTAATCAACCTTCAATTTTTATTGTAATACCCAAGAATGGAACTTTTTATAGATAAAATTCATAGTTTCTAAACATGTCACATAGTTTCTCCTTTATCAAATTATCACATAGAACCATAAAATGATCTCCAATATCTTCCATTATCCTCAATTGTATGAAAAAATCTTCTGTAAATTATACCTTTAATAAATTTAGTTAATCACTAAATTATTTATTCATCATATCCATGAAGATAACATGGGAATTTTTTTATCTTAAATTATTCCCTATGATTTCATTGTGTCTATATCTTCTATAAATGATTCTAATGCTTATATCATCCACCTTTAGCCTTGATTTATGATATTTGTATTAAAGATTCACATAGAGAAGTATTTGAAGACAATATGATGATAAAATAATTATCAGTATGAGGTATAAGATTCTTTTTCTGGACCATGATACTTCAATATTCATGATTATCAATGAAAAGATTATTTTATATATCCTTCTTCATAATGAGGGAAAAAGAACCCCATTATCAAGTACATAAGCATTTAAAACCCTTTTCCAAGTTCACATAAGTTGTCATCTTTAATTCTTTAAATTAGTTATGGACAACTCTATTTAGAATCCTCAATATATGCATGAAACTAGGAATGAGATCAATTGAAATTTAAAAACCATATTCATGAGGAAGATAATATAATTATGGGGTGAATACTTCTATATATTCAGGTATAGTTGGAATGTCTTGGATGATGATTTCCTCCCAATATGTTTGATCAATGAATCCATTATTATGGGGTATTCTTGGGAAAAATTATGGGAATAATTTATAAATGATATTTATAGTTAAAAATTATATGATATTTCATCATTTGATGATTGGGGTAATGTAATTATTTCTCCATATTCTCAAAAATGATATTATATCAAAGTGTGGGCAGACTATCCATACCAAATATCACATCAAACACTAAAAAGTGGAGAATGACTTGAAATAAGTGGATTATATTCATATAAACCATGCTTATATATGAGTTTTACTCCTTAGAGGAAATCATCACAATACATAGTTTTTTCACCTATAATTAGATATACATAGTCTAAGGTGGTTAACCAACGTTCTTAGAAAACAATCAAGATTTTAAATAACATTAATATGTAGAATCATATAAGATATTCAGAGATATTTAGTGGTGAATAATACAAACTTTCACCACCTCTAAATGATGATACACTTTAGTGATAGTCATTTCATAGTCTCTTACATATTCCACTCTCCTTGCAGGTTTTTGATGTCTATTATTCATGACAGTCGATGGATTAGGGAATTGATATTCATAATTTAGAGACTCCTTGAATTGTAGTCATTGATGTATGGGCCATGAATTAGTCTGAACACTATATCTAGTATGAAACCATAAATATACCTTTCATTATATTCTGAATTATTCATCAATGTACATAAAAAACATTTTCAAACCATTTTACATCTAGAAAAACTCTAAAACACCAAAAAATAAGTATAATGAACAAATTATGAATTTCATTAATAATTATTACATCAAAAATAATATTTTATTCAAAATTCATTAAATTATTAATTATTTTATATACAAGAATTCTTTATTTTAGACATATGTATAATATGTTTTCAATATGTAGTAATTTAAAAAATTACTTTCAATTAAACATAATTATCATCTAATTTATCAGTATCACTATACTCAATAATAATTATAGTGCATAATGTGAATAAAAATTCAATTAATTTCCAAATATGACGGAGGACACCATCCTCTCACATACCAAACAAATTGCACCCTGTATGAATCTTGATTTACTACTCAAACACTAAAATTCATAATTCAACAAAAATATATTGTGAAAATATTATTTAAAAATTGAATTATTCAAACCATAATTTCTTTTTAAAATTTCATGTGGTTTTTTATTTAATTACGATAGCATATTGAATTCAATATTTGAAAAAAAAATCCTTTTAGAATTAAAGGAGAATTTATCCATGGAATTTAGTTGGGAATTAGAGAATTTAGAAAGATAAATTTGAATAAGAATGTATAACAATATTTGAAAATTATAGGATTAAATAAAATGTACATTAGTAAAAAATTAGAAAATAATCTTGGTTAAATACAAATTATGTGACCACTTAGTACATAGTGCATAGACATTGGCCACATGGATGTTGGACCTGTACATAAATTTCTCTACCATATGTACCAAATATCTTTTACATTACTAATGGGTTAGATGATGGTAATTGTAATTGAATTCTAACAATTTATATATATATTCCCCTTCCTCTCCCTTGATTGACTAAAAACATGTAGATTTATCCCCACTAAATTTATATTTTGAAAAAAAAACACTAGAATGATTAATGCGATATAAAAATGTGGAAAATAAAGGGGAGAACAACATCAAATTGAAATTAAAGGTACATAATGATTCATTATATATCATGTCAATATAAGGTTGACAATATTTCTATGGTAAATCATTTATTTTATTCTTATTATTGACCATGTGTAGATTTTGGGAAATGAATGAAAAAATATCAAGGTCTATAATGTGTTCATAATAGATGAAAATATTTTAATCTTTTTATTTATAAATAAATTTAGACTATAGGTCAACCCAGTTATCGAGTTCATCATCGATCCCTTAAGAGATTATATCCTTAGGCATTATAGTTTCGTGATGATTATTTTGTGATAAATCAATATTAGTAATTTTTACTTGCACCACCTCATATTCAGTTATTGATGGTGCACCAAAATAATCATAAATGAGTTTCCTCCTTTATAATAAATGGGGAGGAATGTAAATATATTTAAGGGAATCATCTTTCTAAACTCCATCATTAATAATGGTGGAATATTCCATTAGATTTAAATATAATGGTTTATATTCCAAGAACTATATAAATGGTGGGAACTTGAGTGCCATATGAAAAATCAATCCCATAATCCTTTATATAAATTGATTTTCTATTAGGCCTTTTTTTCAATCGTTTTTTGGTAATTTGGAGTAGTCATTGCATATTATAGATTTTATCCCTTGGAAAAATTTAAACCCTTGTATGTTTAATTATTATTTCCTCCATTTTTATACAATACTTAATATATACATCATCCTATGTGTCCTCCGATTTATCTTTTGAATACTCGAAAAAATTATTTATATACCTTGATTGGGGTATTTATCTCTATTGACCCCCAGGATCCCCTTATGTTTTTCTATTAGCCAATGAAAATGGAGAAAAATAAACTTCTTACTCATTCAGGACCTAGTGTGTTTCCACCCATCACACCTTTTCACAATATCCACCCTTAACTCATGTAAATACATAATAAGATCATTACTAGAAGCATATTACATAACTAAAAAAATTCATAGGCTACCCTTCGTGAGATAATTTCAATGGATCTAATTCAATACATTAAATAATCTCCCAATATAGGGTTTGGAACTATATAAACTAGTGAGAACCAAAATAATTTTTTCCCTCTATTGAATATTTATTTTGAGGAAAAAATGTCCTATCCATGTCTGAAAAAGAGGATTTCTACCTTTTTAGAAATAATGAAAGGGAAAGTATCCTCCCAATATCAAATAGATCAGTAACTTGTAATTTAGGATCTACCATTTATCCTACATTAACTTTTATTTATATATTTATTGTCAAAATAAGTAATGGATGTGAAACCATTTTAGCATATTGTAAATATATATCTTTTCTTGCTTCAAAATCAAATTTAGATCTAGCTCTATACAAATAAATTTTTTTCCACATTCATTCTTGAAAACTGGCTTCAAATAAACTAGTAGATAGCTTTAGGCACAAAAATCACACCAAGATAAATAAATGATGAGTTTTTTATTTAAAAAATATTCTTCAACATTAATAATGATTAATTATATGAATTGTAATGAGTCAATTTCTTAGAAATATATGCAATGGATAATAGGGTTACACAAACCATGGGTATTGATTTTTAATCATAAAAATCTCAAAATTATATTGCTATGAATTTTTATGAATGAGATGTTCTAAATTTGGTGGTTAAATTTTAGTAAATGATACAAAAGTAATTGTTTGTGGTCCTGATACATATGTAAATAATATTTCCAATGATAAGGATTAATCGATTATGTTTTTGAAAATTAAGGGATTTGGGTATGGATGAAACGTGGTAATCATAATCCAGGAGAAAAATCAGTAGTTTTAGAGGATCCCATAACCCCACAATTATTTGAACTTTAAATTATTATGCTATATTGATGAATCAATAAAAATCATCTATAGAATGATGAATCTAACCAAAATGTTCCACCAAAGACTATTTAAGCGTTGAAAAATATCCATAAACGCCGATGAAGATTCAGGGAGCATTGGAATACCATACTATATTATGATATATTGGGGTAGATAAGAATTACTGTAAATATAGATGAATTATATTTTTGGTTAATGGGTTGAAAGCTCGAGTGTGAGTTAAGGCAAGACCACCAATGATTCCTAACCCCAGAATCTCTAAAGGGATGGGAATCTAAGAATATTTCCATCACAAAATATGTTATTGGTTTCCTTTCCAATATAATCTCAATCTACTAAATTCTATTCTAAATTTTTTCAAAATAATATATCATTACAATATTTAAAATTAATAAAAAAAATAAACACATACATGAAGATAATTTTTTTTTAAATTATTTTAATCACTTTGATATATTATCTGGTACTTGTGGTATTATATTTGAATAGAGAAAACATTTTATTTAATATATATATTTATTAACCTCAAATTAATTATATACTATTATTTGGAATTATATTCCCTCGCTAATAATTTTTATAAAATAGAATTAATATGACATATCACTGTTTTTAAATCATTTAATATATCATTATATGGTTTATGGAGATTCATATTATATTGAGGGGAATTCCCATTATGATGATTTATAAAAATGGAAAATGTTTAACCAAATTTTTCTTCATATGATGTCTCATATATTTGATGTAAATCTTGTTGTAGTTTTTAAAATTATTTTTCTTGATTATTATATCGAAACACCAATAACGAAATCTACACATTACTTGAATTTTATTCAAATGAAGTAAATTAATTCAGCTGATATATTGATGATATAACTTGTATATAGATTATTGAGTGAATGAAATTGAAGACTATGTAAAAACTGTCGATAATATATATGGAGGTGAATCAAAATATAGGTAAAAACATAATTTATAGAGGAAGCAGTCTGAGGGGCTTATGTGGTTTCTAGTAGAATCAATTATTTCATTTAATAATATAGTAGTCAAAGTTATTTTGTCCCTGAGAAAATTTTTAGTTGTCATTTATTATGATACTATCTAAAATAATTATTTTGATGATTGTATGTTCATTTTAATCCAATATTCTTCTTTATCTTGAAATAATATATTAAAATAATATATTTTGTTGATCTTTAGATCACTCATATTTTTTATGAAATGGGAATAAAAGAGAAATTATAGAATATTGAAAAGGATTCCAATATAATAATTTTTAACTACATAGAGAAAATAAATATTAATAATAAATTGTATAATAATTGTATTAGTTGACCACATTCACATCCACAATTATTTATCTTGAAAGAATTGTTATTGGGGGATTTTTAATTATATTATTTAGGTTTTTAATGGTGGGGTAACCAACTTCCGTGAGCTAAATATGCATGATGATACCATTATCAGTGAGGAAAAAACTAAGAATTCCAGGAAGAAGTGATATAGTTTAAATTTAAATAAAAAAATTAGTTTTTGAAAGTGAGCATTAATTTTCAAAGATGATAAATATAATGAAATTGTATAAAATGCATATATAGTAAAAGAAAATCCTAACAATAAGGAATATTTTATAGTGGTTTTCATTGAACAAACCACTCCAATTTAACATGGTAAAAGTATTTAAGTGTATATTGAAGGATTTTAGGACGTGAGCATGAAAATAAACATTCCTTGTAAGAGTTACATAACAATATATAATATGTTTTTATATAAAATGAAATGATTTTCGAGCCCAAAAATTTTCTCTATGAAAAATAATAATATATGAATAATTTTTAAGTGGATATAGAGATGTTGAAATATGAAGAGGATATAAATGATTTGATTGGACTAAAATTGAATGTTGAATATAATTCCAATACAATAAATAAATGTAATGAAATTATGTAGTAGTGGACATAAATGATTGAAATATTTGAAATTTCTTTTTTGGAAGCTAACATAATAATATAATCTAATATCCAGAGTAATCTATTACATCCTCATCATTTCACATTCCATTAATTGTGGAGAGTTTTAGTTTTGAAAGGGTGAGTAATTTTTAAAATTGATATTTCGAAGTGGGGATATCATGATTCTATAAATTTAGGTTTGATTTTTGGAATTTGAGGATAATTTTTTTTTTGGGATGTGGGTCCCAATTTGGTGGATGATTCAATGTTTCAAGAAGGTTATAAGGAGGAGAAACCTATAATATTTAAATACTGGTGGAATTAGGTACGTAGTTATTGTCACATTGTATCTGGTGTGTGTTTGAGAGGGGTTAATATCCTTGTGTTTCCCTAGGGTACCATGCAGACCTATAATTGGTAATTATTAAACCCAAACAAGACTAATGAATAAAATAAATAATTTTCATCATTCCTTCTCAAATAATTTATTCCCTTTTCTATCCTACATTCAATTTCATTAACCTCTCTATCATTATGAGTCTTTCTAATGTCCTCTCTAGGATTAAATTTCTCCATCATCTTCCTCCTTCGATTAAAGGTGGATTCATGGATTTATTTTTTAAAATATATTTTAAACTAATAAAAATCATCCCATATATTCATTCAAGAAAACTATTTCTATTAGTTATTGTCAATGGGATTGAATACATGAGATCTCACATATCTGATTCTCAAATCAACTTGTATTCCATATACTATTCTAGTATCAATTGATCGATTCCTTAATCTGTGTTTCTTGTAATTTAAAAATCATTTTTATAATATTCCATTATAAGTATAATTATTACATTATATTCATTGGTGTATTTGTTTAATGTTATTTGGGTCATCATTAATTATATATTTTTATTGATTAATTGTTAGCATAATCATTGTGTTGTTTTCTTTAGGATTTGGTTAGGTTTCTATTTGGTTTTCAATAGTGAAATATTGGTGTTATTGGTAATTGATTATAAATTAATCTGAATCAGACTTTATGTAATGATATTTTTTATTGTAGTTTGAGGAATAACACATTAGGGGTACATAAATAATTGGGGGTTCTGAAACATATAGAATTTCATTATACATTAAAAATATTTATCTACTACTAGTTTTATAAAATTAATAAATTTACTCTCAAATATTTCTAAAAATAAAAATTAATATTTTTAAATATAATTTTCAAATTTCATGTATTATTATTAAAATTATATGGTGATCTAATGAGTATAATAAATTATAAATCGATTTAGTAAATTGTTTCGTTTTTTAATCCATTTAATATGATAATTTTCTAGGATTTATTTTTGATTGCGAAGTGGGTAAAAACATTCTACGATTGTTTTTATTTTTATTGATTAACCCATATATTAAAAAAACATATTTAGAACATATAAATCTTACTCCTTAAACTAATTCATGATGTATAATTATTAGATTATATTTTATTGTATCGTAATTTGAAATAAGAGAATAATGATTCTTATTTATTTTCAACAACATGTGTATACTTATTTTGTGCACCAACACACTAGAGTCCATATTTATAATATCTCTATATTGAATAAACAGAAATCTTGATACAGAAGGGTTTTTTTATTTAACAATTTTCAAAACCCAAATTTCAGAAATTACTAATTGACCCCTAAATGGTTACACAACATGTAACGCCCCAACCCCAGTTACCCAGAGTCGGTGCATTATTTTAATAAATTGGCATGATTACAAGGAATCAAGTGCCGAAGGACCGATCAGTTTAGCAGTCTTGGAAAAATAAATCACATACATGAATGTTACATTTTCACTTTAAGACGTACAAAACAACATAAATAATCTTTATGAACGCCATTATTCCCTTGGCTTAACCTTGTATATCAACCACATTACACTTCTTGGAAACCTAGTAAAAATAAAACATAGAAAGGGGTGAGCTCAAATGCTCATTAACGGTAAGCAATACAGTGGAAACATTCAAAAATAAGCATAAACATTTAAGGCAATGTATAAAACTAAAACAAAATCCTTTTAAACTTGAACTTCAGAATAATATGGAAGAAATAAAATGAAATAATTACATTTAATTATTCACATGGATATTATACTAATCGAATAATCACATGAAATATCACTAACCAATTTCATAATGATGGAATGCATAATGCCAGACTATCATAACCACATAGCCAAGGAATCATTCCAAGACTGCAATTAAGATTTTGTCAAGGCCTTGTGCCAAGACACTAGTTTGTCTCATGAGACCTACCAATGCATCGAGGAGCTATATTGGCCTCCACCTGTCACATATTAAGTCCAATTCATTCCCATATGAAAAGGTTTAAACATAAAAAAAATATTTGTATTAAAACTAGAATACGAAATGTTAATACTTTCTCCATAAACCATGAACGGTATAAAAATAACACATCCACAGTCAAACATATCACAAAACATTCAATGGAAGTTTTGTATAATAAATTAACATCAAATGAGCTTAAAATCCATCAAAGGATGTTGACATAGATGAAAATGATGAGTAAATTTTTTTGAGAGAAATATCCTTTTTGTAAAATCATTTAAAAGTCACACATTTATAAAGGAAATAATTTTAAAAGAGATTTTTGAATCAAAGTGTCCCATACCACTTTGAAAATTTTTAAAATAATTATCATTTCAAAACATTCATGTCCAAATAAATAAATACTTAAAATCATTTTGAAAACATGGACATTAATTAAAAAGATTTAGAAAGACAAATCTTTAAAACATTTAAAATTCTGATCTTGATAAAGATTACCTTTCAAAATCCTTAAAATCTTCATTTTGAAATCATTTTTATGAAAAATGGACATGGATGATAAAAATTTCCCAGTAAATACTTACACATAAACAATCTCTGATAATGATGAGATTGAGGAATTAACCCTTACCAATTTGGTAACTTATGAAACATACAACCCATGAAAGAGGTATCATACAATTAATATGTAAATACACATAAATTAATGTTTATTACACAAAAATACAATTATGGTCAGTACATACACCACCCAAAAGGTAATAGTGGCAATATGGTATGAATCTCACGGGAATAAGGAGTGAGATGAAAACCCCTTACCTTGCACTTTCCTTTAGTCGAGGGTACGTTTAACCTCTGGTACGAAGATCGTAGTATTTTATTAAATTATACCAGAACCATATTAATATTTATGATATCATAGGTAATTAATTTACGTCTTTATATTACCCATTTAATAATAATTTCCATGTTAAGTTAACATTTCAGGTAATAATCACTTTCTTTATCGTACGTGTTTTAACTTGTTACTCTTTGTTGTATTACTTAGATCATGATTTAAATAATTCTAGAATATAAAAAATGATAAATATATCATATATATTTAGAATATAAATATTTATAATAGACATATATATGAAATGGAAAACACCGTTTATGGAGACGGTATTCCGTATGTACGCAAAAACACTGTTTCTGTTTTCATATAGTATTGAACCGAAGTAAGTGAATAAGATATATGTAAGTACATAAATCCTTATATATATAAATATATATATCTACAGTATCATTATTATGTCATATATTACATACTTATTAGTAATATATATTTTTATAATCATCGATGAATGCTGAACTTGGAAATGAATCTCATCACGTCTTGGAGACGGTAATCCGTACGTACGCACGAGCGAAAATATCATTATTTTGATATTAAAATAATATATAATTGGATGGTATATCATATATACAGAATCATTATAATTATATATTTATTATTTACATCAAATACATGTCATTATTATACCCATACAAATAATATTTTATTGAATAACAATTACACCACAACGTGGAGACGGTAATCCGTACATACGCACATATGGTGACATGTCATTCAAAGGATGGATAGAATACTGAATATGTTTGTAAAATTTTTATAATAACATCAAATTATATAGGAGATAACTGATTTATTATTTTATAATATAAATGACAATGAAAGAAGAATTTGAAGAAGAAAGGATCTTGAAAGAGGGTGGTGAAAACATTACCTCTTCTTCGAGTTCTTCATTTTGATTTGATCAAAAGGGCTCCATAGGCTGGCTTTCTGATCAAACTAAGGCCTCTATGTTGAAGTTAGGGAAGTTTAGAGAGTATTTTGGCAGGGTTTGGCCAAACCAAAAGGTTTTGAAGGTGTGAAGAATTGGTTAAAGTTGGGTCCTTTTATAAGGGGGAGGAGGGGCTCTTTAGGAAAAACATAAAGTATTAATTTATAATAAATTCATATTCGGTTTCAAATGGCTCAAAAGTGGATTATTTAAAGGTTAAGGTGGGGATGGGTCGAAAACCACTCAACCAATAGAATTTAGACAGGTTTGAGTTATTATATTAACCTTATCTTTAAGTATTAACTCTTAGTTAATTAGTTTCACTTTTACAATGTCTCTTTGTATTTTTATATTATATGGTTAATAAACTTACTATATACATCCAAGAGACCCCAAAGTGGTCCATTAGTGATACACCTATCATGATATAAGTCTCTTTCCCGAACCGTATATTTTTATGAATTGAATATCAATTTATAATATAATATTTGTTTTAAAAACTCTTTTATGTCAATTTTAACACTCACTACTAGAAAAACAGGTATTTGTGACGGGGCATTTGCAACGGGATCCCGTCGCAAATGGCTATTTGCGACGGGGGCCCGTCGCAAATAGCCCGTGGCTAAAAATGGCGTCGCAACAACACCTATTTGCGACGGGCCCGTCGCTAAAGCCGTTTTTTGCGACAGTCATTCTCCCCGTCGCAAATAGTACTCCGTATTTTTGTAAAAAACTTTTAAAATAGTTTTTGTCATGGGCCCGTCGCAAATACCTTTTGCAACGGGACCCGTCGCAAATACCTTTTGCGACGGTACCGTCGCAAAAACTATTTTTTAAAAAAAATAAAAAACTATTAATAATACTAGTATTTGCGACGGGCATAGTATCCCGTCGCAAATACTATAAAAAAATAAAAAAAATAAATTATTAATAAATTATTTTCATTAATATAATAATATAATTATAATTCACAAATAAAAATGATAAATTATTAATAAATTATTTTAATTAATATAATAATAGAATTATAATTCAAAAATAAAAAATAATAGAATATTAATAAATGATTTAATTAATATAATAATATTAGAATTATAATTCATAAATAAAAAAAATATTAATAATTTATTTTAATTAATATAAAAATAATAGAATTATTTTACATTCAAATATTAAAATAATTCAAGTATTACAAAAAATATAATTAAATTTTAATATTATAAAATTTTAATATATATATATATAATTTAATATTATAAAATATAAATATTATTATTATTCATATTAATATTGTTATTTAAAAATATAATATTATTAATATTTTATAATGAGACAGAAACTACGAATAGAAAAAAAAATAATTTGATTTCACAAATTTTATAACATAAGTACAATCTCTAATCTGAAGGAGGGGGGGAGGTGGGGGATCTGCAGATGGTGGTGGAGAAAACTCCATCCCTAAAGCATGAGTGAGTCGGCGCATGTACTCCATCTGCTCCTGATGCTGCTGCTGCCACCGACTCGCCTGCTCCTCGTACAGCTGCTGCTGGCGTCGACACTCCTCCTCATGCTGCTGACGCATCTGCTCCTGCTCTTGTCGGAGACTCTCTATCTGTGCAGTTTGAGATCGCAACTGATCCTCATACTATGTAGTAGAAGAAGATGCACGAGCTCCTCTCGATCTGGATGCCGACATCGCAGCACTTCCATAATAATCTCCGGGAATCGGTCGAGAGCCGATACCAACTACTCGGCCCTTCTCGAAGGCATACTGGGTGGCCTGCATCCATGTCGCCTCATCAAACTGACGGGCAGTGGTCTGATCTGATGACTCGGCCTGACTCTCAGGCCGGGCCTGTGACGCTGCGGCCTCATATGACTCCTATAGTTGCAATTTAAAATTAAAATTGTGAATATATTATATGCAGTTAATTTTTAAACATGAAAACAAATAATACTGACCACGATGTGATGCTGACGATCACCTCTGAGCTCCCCAGTAGCAGGATCACTATACATCCTCCGATATACGTCGTACTCTGTAATATCGGGGTGCTCGACAGCCTATAAGAATAAAAAATAAACTGTTAATATTTATAGTAATATAAAATATTTATAAATAATGTACGTACCAGATGCTGTCTATGAGTACTGAAAGAATGACTCCCAGCTCGATGAGTCACCTACTGTCTCCCCCGATTCTACCTCCCCACCGATGATCTCCTCTGAAAGGCACCACTCAACCAGTGCACACATAATTCATCCCATACATGGGATGAAATATACTCTGGTCGGTGTGCTCTAAATGACTCGTCAAAATCTGACACTCCTGCTTTCTTCATCGCAGTTTTTCTTAAATTGTGCAAAAACTGATGAAGGCGATCACGCATGGCCACCTCCCATGCCTCGTGGATGGCGTCACGCATGGTATCCTCGATCGGATACCATAAACCCTACAAATAAATCAAAATATCAAGTTAGAAATGAAATAATTTTCAAAATAAAAATTATTTATTTACGTACGTACCAACCAATGGCCGAACATGGCCTGCTGCACATCAATGGGAATCTGCTCCCATGTGGTCCACGGCTGAGAGAAATAGTTGCGCAAAATAGCGCTGCCCTGTCCGACTGCTATATGCGGAAAACTGAAAAAATAATAAACATTTATTATGTGAATAGATTAATGAAATCTAAGTCAAATCCACAGGTTATCACACCTTCGTGTGTGTGGATCAAACCCAAGACGTGGACGTCGCTCGGGGACGGGGTCAGGAATCATCAATCGTGCAAGACCGCGCCCCCTCCGCGTAGTCCCTGGAGCGCCTACAGGTTGAGGGTCATCTGTCAGCAACTCATCCGCATCGAAAGTCAGGTCAGCATCCACCAACTCACGAAATGTGGCGTCGTCCATCTGAAACAGAAAATGTTAATGTTAGCAAATAATTGATAATTACTATTATATATACATATATACATATTATGATTGTATATAAATACCATGGAATGCTATCAGTGTTCATCTTCATCATCATCTTCATATATGTCAATGTCATCTTCATATTCCTCCTCAACATCATCGATATCCATTCGAGTTACAGTTGTTTCATCTCTTACCATTTCAAATTCATATGTGACATCATTAACATCATCGTCATCACCGACTCTTAAATGTGGGGTGTCGTCATCGATACTCATGTCTCTTTGTAAAAAAGATTGATTTTGAGTACTCTCTTGAAAAACTTCAATTCTTTGCACATCAGTGAAAGCACATTCACTTTGACTAAACTGATTGTCTTGAATTTTGATTTTTATTACACTCCACCAATCAGTCAAGTCTCTTGATGTTGCACAGTAATTTGCATAATAAACTTGATATGCCTGTTGAGCCAATAAGAATGGTTCATTTACTACGAGAACACTTTTACATTTAATATCGATGATTCCATGAGTCGGATGAACACGCACGCCTCTCTCTGTATCCAACCACCGACATTTGAACATGGTTATGTAATGTTGTCCAAGATAACGGAGTTCAATGATTTCATCAAGTATGCCATAAAAGTCAACTTCATTTTCTCGATGGTGAGATCCTCTCAAGCTAACTCCACTATTCATTGTTTTTTTCGATTCCCCATATGCATGTGTGTGGAATCGAAATCCATTCACCACATATGCATAGTTTTAACAAGTTTGGAAGGTGGGTTACTCAATACAGACAGCCGTTTGTCAATTTTATCAGTATGTCGAGACACCTGAAAATTTGTGAAATAATTATCAATATAGTAAACTATACATTGAATGAGTTTCTAAAATATAAAGAATTTATGTTGCCAGTTTTTGAAACCACTGAGAGAAATTTTTCAGTCGACGTTCTTCGAGAGCAGCTGTTGTAATTTGTGGAATTTGTTTCTTGATATGATTATCATACAACCTATAAAAACCAAAGTTATTTACTGTAACATAAATTATAGAATAAGTGATATAAACACTTATAGTACAACTGATGCCATTTCTTCACAGTTGAGCAGAACATACGTATGAGCTCTCTGATGTTCATCATCTGAAAGCCAGCGTTCATAAACTCCACCAAAACCAAGCTCTGACTGGTTGAAAATAGATAATTTATTGTCGATTTCATCAATATTCCTCTCGTTTCATCCCATTCGGTTGTGTTTTGAAGGATACTCAGATTCAAAATAATGGGAGCAGAAAAAAGATATTTCCTCTTGCAAATAAGCTTCTGCAATAGATCCTTCAACAGATTCTTTGTTACGTACTTTTCTTTTCAATTTTTCCATGCATCTTTCAAATGGGTACATCCATCGAAACTGTACCGGACCTCCACATTTGGCTTCATATGGAAAATGTAACATCAAATGTTCCATTGAGTCGAAGAAAGAAGGCAGAAATATTTTTTCCAGTTTACATATAATTACAAAAACATCTTTTTCAAGTTTGCCTAGAGCATCAAAATCTGCTGTAGCCGCACAAATTTCCCGAAAAAAATGAGAAATGTCTGTTATTGAATCCCAAATCACAGAATTCAACAGTCCTCTTAATCCAATGGGTAGAAGTCTCTCCATTATAACATGACAATCATGACTTTTTAATCCAGTAATATGACCATTCTTTACACATCTACCCAAATTAGAAGCACAGCCATCTAGAAGTCTCAAATATGCAATCCACTGACAAAATAATAAACGGTTTTCTTTAGACAGTGTATAAGCTGCTTTTGGTTTCAGTAACCTTTCTGTTCTGACATTCTCAAATAGTTCCAATTCTGGGCGCCTGCAAATTTGGGCAAGATCTAAACGTGCATTTACATTGTCTTTTCTCTTTCCTGGCGTATCCAAAACTGTATGAAAAAAATTATCAAAACATTTCTTATCAATATGCATGACATCTAACATGTGTCGGACCAACAGATCAGACCAATATGGAAAATCCCAAAATATGCTACGTTTAATCCAATTGTGTTCTTTCCCAAAACCAGAAATTTTCTGTTGGTTTATTGTGGGACAAAAAGTGATGGGAGGTAATGAAAATACAACTGATTTTAACTCCGAACCTGATAGCATTTTTGGAGGTCCATCCCTTTCAACTGTTCCTTTTCTGAAATGAGATCTGTTTCTGCGAAAAGGATGATCAGCTGGAAGAAATCTGCGATGACAGTCAAAATAACAAGGTTTCTTTCCATGAATGAGCATAAATGCTTTGTTCTCTCCCATACAGTAAGGACATGATTTCTGACCATGTGTACTCCATCCAGATAACATCCCATAAGCCGGAAAGTCACTTATTGTCCACATCAATGCTGCTCTCAGTATAAAATTCTGTTTCGTTGCAACATCATATGTACTGACACCAGTACTCCACAATAAATTTAATTCATCAATCAATGGCTTCAAATAAACATCAATATTTTTCTTCGGATGTCCTGGAATTAGTAAAGTCAAAAAGATATATGGCTCCTTCATCAACATCCATGGAGGTAAATTGTACGGAGTTAAAAAAACAGGCCAACATGAATATTGACTACCATAAGATCCAAACGGACAGAAACCATCAGTGGAAAGGCCCAGTCGAACATTTCTAGCTTCTAAAGCAAAGGATGGATGCACTCTATCAAAATGTTTCCATGAATCACCATCGGCTGGATGATTCAAGCTTTTATCGGTTGAAATATTCTCTTTATGCCATGACATCATTGTCGTTGTATTCTTAGACATGAATAAACGGTGAAGTCTGGATGTAAGCAGAAAATATCTCAACTGTTTTACAGGAATCAAACCAGACTTCCCGTGTTGTCCTTCTTTATATCTCAGTTGCCCACATGTAGGACAACTATCCAATGACTCATTTTCCCCAGAATATAAAATGCAGTCATTTGAACATGCATGAATCTTCTAACAAGTAAGTCCCAAATTTCAAACCAGCCTCTTACTCTCATAGTAATTTGCAGGTAAAACATTTCCTTCGGGTAACAGTGTTTTCAGCAAGGAAAATATCTGGTCAAAACAGATGTTTGACATTCCATTATCTGATTTGATAGCCATAAATTTTGCAACTGCTTCTAATTTGCTCATCTTACAGCCAGGATATAATGCATCCTCAGCAGATTTCAACAACTCATAAAATTCAGACGGTGCCAACTCAGGATTTGAAGCTATATCAACCGGAGTTTCTGTATGTTGAATAGATGAACCTGCAACATCATGTACTAAATCTTGAAACCGGGATGGATCCGGAATCAAGTTGGTATCACCTGCTCTGGAACTGCGTTCACCGTGTTGATACCAAAAAACATAATCTGGTTGGAAACCAAAACGCAATAGATGTTCTCCCACTTTGTCAAACGTGTCAAACGTTCTCAATGCACATTTTCTACAAGGGCATTTTATTTTTCCTTCTGAAACAAATTCTGGATTTGATGCCGCAAATGATAAAAAAGTCTCCACACCCTCAACATATACTGGATTTAAACCAGAACCGTTTGGATTTCTACGTTGATTTATCCATATGCGGTCACCTAATAATGATTTTCGACGACCTCGTTGTTCCATATTTCTCTATAAAATATAAAAGCATTACTGGTTTTGAATAATTTTTTAGAAAAAACACTCAAGTAAAGATTGAATATATTGAGAATAAAGCAAAACATGTTACAAATATTGATAATTTTAATATTATATTGATTTTTTATTATTTTAATAATACTAATATAATTTTTTCATAAACATTAATTATATAATAATAACATTATTACATTATTAGTATATTTTAATATTAATATTAAAATAACATAATTTTTTATATTATATACAATTCTCCTTTCATCTGTGTGTTTAACATTCTGTCTCTACATGTAATATTTGCATTCACTTTCACCTCTCCATTGGCGAGTAGGTTGATAATTTTGAAAAAGAATGCGAATATTACATGTGGAGACAGAAAACACACAGATGAAAAGATAATTGTATATAATATAGAAAATTATGTTATTTTAATATTAATATTAAAATATACTAAAAATGTACTAATGTTATTATTCGTAAATATTGGTAATTATTCCAAATTATTGGTAATTATTACTAATTATTGGTAATTATTACTAATTATTGGTAATTATTTCTAATTATTGGTAATTATTACTAATTATTGGTAATTAATACTAATTATTGGTATTTAATACTAATTATTGGTAATTAATACTAATTATTACTAATTATTGGTAATTATTGATAATTATTACTACTTATTGGTAATTATTACTAATTATTGGTAATTATTACTAATTATTGATAATTATTACTAATTATTGGTAATTATTACTAATTATTGGTAATTATTAATAATTATTGGTAATTATTACTAATTATTGGTAATTGTTACTAATTATTGGTAATTATTACTAATTATTGGTAATTATTACTAATTATTGGTAAGTATTGTTAATTATTGCTAAGTATTGGTAATTATTACTAATTATTGGTAATTATTGGTAATTATTACTAATTATTGGTAATTATTGGTAATTATTACTAATTATTGGTAATTATTGTTAATTATTACTAATTATTGGTAATTATTACTAATTATTGGTAATTAATACTAATTATTGTTAATTAATACTAATTATTGGTAATTATTACTAATTATTGTTAATTATTACCAATTATTGGTAATTATTGGTAATTATTACTAATCATTGGTAATTATTGATAATTATTGGTAAGTATTGTTAATTATTACTAATTATTGTTAATTATTACTAATTATTGGTAATTATTACTAATTATTACTAATTATTGGTAATTGTAACTAATTATTACTAACTATTGGTAATTATTACTAATTATTGGTAATTATTACTAATTATTGGTAATTAATACTAATTATTACTAATTATGGGTAATTATTGGTAATTATTGTTAATTATTGGTAATTATTACTAATTATTGGTAATTATTGCTAATTATTACTATTTATTAATAATTATTGGTAATTATTCCTAATTATTGGTAATTATTTCTAATTATTGGTAATTATTACTAATTATTGGTAATTAATACTAATTATTGGTAATTATTACTAATTATTACTAATTATTACTAATTATTGGTAATTATTGTTAATTATTACTAATTATTGGTAATTATTACTAATTATTGGTAATTATTACTAATTATTGGTAATTATAATTAATTATTACTAATTATTAATAATTATTACTAATTATTGATAATTATTATTTATTATTACCAATTATTACTAATTATTGGTAATTATTATTAATTATTACCAATTATTGGTAATTATTGGTAATTATTGGTAAGTATTGTTAATTATTACTAATTATTGTTAATTATTACTAATTATTGGTAATTATTACTAATTATTACTAATTATTGGTAATTATTACTAATTATTACTAATTATTGGTAATTATTACTAATTATTGGTAATTATTACTAATTATTGGTAATTAATACTAATTATTACTAATTATTACTAATTATTACTAATTATTGGTAATTATTCCTAATTTTTACTAATTATTACTAATTATTACTAATTATTACTAATTATTGGTAATTATTGGTAATTATTGGTAATTATTACTAAGTATTGTTAATTATTACTAATTATTGTTAATTATTACGAATTATTGGTAATTATTCCTAATTATTACTAATTATTACTAATTATTACTAATTATTGGTAATTATTTCTAATTATTGATAATTATTACTAATTATTGGTAATTATTACTAATTATTGGTAATTATTACTAATTATTGGTAATTATTACTAATTATTGGTAATTATTACTAATTATTGGTAATTATTACTAATTATTGGTATTTAATACTAATTATTACTAATTATTACTAATTATTGGTAATTATTCCTAATTTTTCCTAATTATTACTAATTATTACTAATTATTGGTAATTATTACTAATTATTACTAATTATTACTAATTATTGGTAATTATTGGTAATTATTGGTAATTATTACTAAGTATTGTTAATTATTACTAATTATTGTTAATTATTACGAATTATTGGTAATTATTACTAATTATTACTAATTATTACTAATTATTACTAATTATTGGTAATTATTACTAATTATTGGTAATTATTCCTAATTATTGGTAATTATTACTAATTATTGGTAATTATTACTAATTATTGGTAATTATTACTAATTATTGCTAATTAATACTAATTATTGGTAATTAATACTAATTATTTCTAATTATTGGTAATTATTGATAATTATTACTACTTATTGGTAATTATTACTAATTATTGGTAATTATTACTAATTATTGGTAATTATTACTAATTATTGGTAATTATTACTAATTATTGGTAATTATTACTAATTATTGGTAATTATTACTAATTATTCCTAATTATTGATAATTATTCCTAATTATTGATAATTATTGGTAATTGTTCCTAATTATTAGTAATTAAATGAATAATTACCAATAATTAGGAATAATTACCAATAATTACAAATAATAACATTATTAGTATATTTTATTATTAATATTAAAATAATATAATTTTCTAATTTATATACAATTCTCCTTTCATCTGTGCGTTTTCTATCTCCACATACAAATAATACATGTGAAGACAGCAAACACACAGATGAAAAGAGAACTGTATATATATAAAAAATTATATTATTTTAATATTAATAATAAAATATACTAATAATGTAATAATGTTATTATTCCTAATTATTGGTATTTATTATTAATTATTAATATTTATTCTTAATTATTAAAAATTATTACTAATTATTCCTAATTACTATTAACTATGAACAATACTAATAATTTAAATTTATTAAGTAACAAAACAATGTAAACATAATTAAATTACAACTAATTAAGAATAATTGAAACTAATAAAAAATTAAAAATAAATATTAAATTAAAATGAACATAAATACCTTGAAAATTGATCTCCTCTGATCATTCTTCAAAACTTTAATATCAACTCCGGAGAAAAAAAATTAAACTGGAGAAAAACTGAACTTTAGAAATATAACTTCGAGAGAAGAAGAAGATGGAATTTGAGAATGATTTGAAAAAAACGGATGTGGGTATTTATAGGTTAGATTATTTGCGACGGGTCCATTTGCGACGGGATTCCCGTCGCAAATACCTTAGCCGACATTTATTACGGTCAACGGGTAAATAGTTATTTGCGATGGGACCCGTCGCAAATAACCACCTGCCGACATACTATTTGCGACGGGGGAATATTCCCGTCGCAAATACCTTTTACCGCCGCCGGTTTTTTGCGACGGGAATATTCCCCCGTCGCAAATAAGTTTCCCGCGATTTGGCGCGCAAACCGCGCCAGTCCTTTTGCGACGGGGAAAGTTGTCCCGTCGCAAAAGGATACTTATTTGCGACGGGTAAGTAACCCCGTCGCAAATAAGTTTTTAACAGGACTATTTGCGACGGGATTTATTCCCGTCGCAAATAACCCGTCGCAAATGCTCATTTTTCCCGTAGTGACTATTCAATAATTTCTTTTTGTAAAAATCATAACAGAATGATTACTTTGAAAAAAGTTAATTAAATCAATCCCAACATGTCGTATTATCCTAGAAAATTATTGGTATTTATAAAAAGTCTCAAATTACATTTATTTGGTTATTTATAATATCAATTATTCTAATTTTTCATTAATTAGGTAATTACTACATCACCATTGTGTCATAAATAAATTAAATTGTATAATGTCTAAAAATTATAAATAAAATATCATTATGTAGGTAATTTATTTATCTTTCTAATTATTATTTATAGTTGAAAATCCAACATATATAACCCTATGTAAAAATTGTCTTTCTAAAAGATATATGCTTATGTCATTTTTGTATTTATTTTAACTTAATTAAAATAAAGTGTCCCTATCACCTACAAGTGGCTCCATGGGGTCCCAAAATCGACCTAAAGATGCCCATGGTTGGACATGTATCCACCAATATGGTTAGGACACATTTTAGGGTAATTTAGTATTATTATAATATTATTTTTCAACCCTTATTTACCGGATTTACCCTTTAACAATGGTAAATAAAATATTTACCGAAGTAATTATTCAAAATGTCTAAAAATAAAAGTTAACTATTTACACAATTTGGACATCCTGATTCCAAATATGGAATCCATTTTTCCAAATTCAAAACACAGAAGTGACAGAAATAAATTTAAAATTAATTCCCACTGTCAAAACAAAAAGCGTGTTTTTTAACATATAATAACTATCAAAAGATTGATACTTGGTTATGTCCGGTTTAATTGTGAAATTATGTCCAATGACCAACATTGTATTAAATGGTAAAAATATATTATAAATATACTTTAAAACCACTCAAATTCATAAATTATCACTATTAATTATTTTGATTAAAAAGATGTTTTTAATTAAAATTTAGTAATTTTCACTATTCATCAAAATATTAAAGTTATTCGAAAAGTACCAAAATTTCACCTTAGGCTAAATTCGATACTCCGAATCCAAAAATGAAGTCCATTTTGAGAGATAATTTTTTTAAAATTTTAAAAAGTAGGTATTACTATTCATAACGACTACTTTGATTGGTCGTGTTATGTGTTAGAACTCGAAGTTGCGTACAACTAAGGGTGTAATTTTGGCCCGGTGGCCCGAAAGCCCGAGATGCCCGGCCCGAGCGGCCAGGCCCGGCAAAGCCCGAATCGGGCCAGGCCGGGCTCGGGCCGCAGGTTCTGCGGGTCAGGCCTAGGCCTTTCCAGGCAGGCCCGCTGGTCCGCCTGCTGTAAAAAATATAACGGGGAACTGCAGGTAGGGGGATTTGATCCCCCTGCCTCAAGCTCCCAAGGTTGCACGCGCTGCGCCTGTAAATTAATCATAGGTCTATGTATATATAGATATATTTATATATATATATCTATGTAGATCTATATATATATATATCTATATATGTAGATATATATATATATATATATATATATGTAGATATATATATATATATATATGGATATATCTATCTCTATATACATATATCTATATATACATATATCTATATATATATATATATATATCTATATTTATATATAGATATATGTATATATATAGATCTATTTATATATATATATATATATCTCAATATCTATATGTATATATCTATCTATATATACATATATCTATGTATATACATCTCTATATCTATATATCTCTATCTATATATATATCTATACATATATATATATATTAATATATATATCTCTAGCTCTATATACATATATCTCTTTATATATCTGTATATATACATACATATATACATACATCTATATATATATCTACTTATATATCTATCTATATATACATGTATCTTTATACATTTATATTTATCTATATATGTATCTATATATATGTGTGTGTGTGTGTGTGTGTGTGTGTGTATTTCTATCTATATGTGCATATATCATTATATATTAACAAAAAAATGATATTATATATATACATATAATTATTATTATATATAATTATAATGTGTGTATAAATATATATACACAACGATATATAATTATATATATGATAGTTTATATATATTAACAAAGACATTAATAATATGTATCAATTAAGTGTGATTTTTAAAAATTCATTAATAATATGTGTGTGTGTGTGTGTGTGTGTGTGTGTGTGATTTAATATTATATATATATATAAAAACAAAGCTATTAATATATATATATATATATCAATGATTTAATATTATATATATATAATAACTCTTTGTATATTAATAAAAAAATAAGTATGGTTTTTAAAAATCCATTAATAATATATATATATATATATGTATGTATATGTATATGTATATGATATGATATATATATATATCAATGATTTAATATAATAGTGTATGTGTATAAACAAAGCCATTAATAATATATATCAATTAAGTGTGGTTTTTAAAAATCCATTAATAATATATACATATATGTATATGTATATGTATATGTATATGTATATCTATATGATATAATATAATATATATATATATATAAACAAAGCTATTAATATATATCTATATATATCAATGATTTAATATTATATATATAATAACTTGTTGTATATTAATAAAAAAATACGTATGGTTTTTAAAAATCCATTGATAATATATATATATGTGTGTGTGTGTATATGTATATGATATAATATAATATATATGTATATAAACAAATCTATTAATATATATATATATATATATATATCGATGATTTAATATAATAGTGTATATATATAAACAAAGTCATTAATAATATACATCAATTAAGTGTGGTTTTTAAAAATCCATTAATAATATATATATATATATATATGTATGTATGTATATGTATATGTATATGATTTAATATTATATATATATATATAATAACTTGTTGTATATTAATAAAAAAATAACACACTCGCCTAATGATGTTCATGCAAGTCCCTCAACTTCATTAATTTTTGTAAGTACGTTGCAACATGCATAAATTATATATACTATACATATATAAATCTATTTAGAAAAAAAATTAATTCACCCAATGATGTTTACGCACACCCCCAATATATATATATATAAACAAAGCCATTAACTCACCCAATGATGTTCGCGCACACCCCCTAATTATTATTTTACAATTTTCTCATATTATATATATATATATATATAATAACTTATTATATATTAACAAAAAATAACTACTCACTAAATGATATTCGCACACCCCCAACATCATTATTTTTTTTAAAATATGATAAAACATTCATATATTATATATACTTTATATACATATATAAATTTATTTAGAAAAAAATTAACTCACCCACTCCTACGCACCCGCTAAGAGTGTAATTTCAGTCCAGACAGGGCTGGGTCGGGCCTGCCCTGCAAAAAAATTAAAAAACGTTTAAAAAAATGTTTTAAATTAAACAAACGCTAAAAAATACTTAAGTTAAAAAAATAAATGTAAAAAAATGTTTTAAATAAATGATAAAAAACATTTAAATAACAACACTTTAAACTAACCACTCATTGCTGCACACCCCCCAATAACTCATTATTATTTTTTTAATTTGTACATAATATATATAAATTCATAGACATATATAAATATATATAAAAAAAATAACATATTCACCCACTGTAAATTTTTTTTGCAAAAAACGTGTAAAATGTTTAAAAAAAATACATATAAAAAATATGCGTTCAAAAAAACTTTTTAAATTAAACGTCTAAAAATAAATGTAAAAAAACGTTTTAAACAAGTGTTAAAAATGGTTTAAATAAAAATGTTTAAATAGTTTTTAAAACAAACATTTAAATTAATTTTTTTAAAATAAACACTTAAAAAATACTTTTTACATTAAAATGTGAAAAAAAGTTAAATTTTTTAAAAAAATACTTGTAAAAAGCATGCTTTTAAAAAAATTTAAAAATGTTTTAAATTGATCATTTAAAAATAAATGCAAAAAAACGTTTTAAAAAGATGTTAAAAAAACAGTTTAAATAAAAATATTTAAATAAAAAATACTGGCAAACGCTTAAAATTTATAAATAAGTTAAAAAAAATAAATGTAAAAAATGTTTTAAATAAATGTTAGAAAAACTTTTAAATAATAAGGCTTTAAACTCACCCACGGCAGCTGCGCACCCCTCATTATTTTTTTTACAATTTTCAAATAATATATATATATATATAGACAAAAAAACATATCCACCCACTGTAAAATGTTAATAAAAAATAAAATAAATGTTTTTACAAAAAACATGCATTTAAAAATAAATGTAAAGAAACATTTTAAATAAATGTTATAAAAATGTTTAAATAAAAAAAACTAAGAGACAATTATTTTGAAAATAATAAAAGCCCACCACGGCCCGATTTGAAAAAGCACGGCCCGGCCTGGCCCGATGGTTTGGGCCGGCCCGAGGCTGGGCTCGGGCCGCCTCATGGGGTTGTTCGGGCCGGCCCGAACCGGCCCGAATAGTGGTCAACGGCCCGACACTTTGCATGGCAGGCCCGGCCCGGGCCGAAATTACACCCCTACGTACAACACACGCTACTATATTATTCAAAGAGAAGCGTACCGTGGAAGCTCGGGGTGTTACAAAACATCAATAAATAATTTCAAGATTTCATATTAAATATTATATGTCCAATATTGATTATTGATATTGCATAAATGGTTTGCATAAAATTTGTTGTGTTGTGTGGTGTAAACAAATTGTTATTTTGCTATTTTAATATAGTAAGTCTATATTAGTGAAATAAGGGAATTTGTTTCAAAATGAATTTTGAAAAGAAATTATTATCAAAATAAGGGAGAATATAATATGATATTCTTATGAATGTTAATGTAAAAAGCTAATAAAAAACCTGATAATTTAGTGTTGTGACTATAGTGACTATTATTGTCTTCAAAATTAGAATAATCCAATCCACACGGGAAGGAATTCCAGAATATGGGTATAATTTTCCAGGCAATTCAAAGGAAATTGAATGTGGAAAAAATCATGCAGATCGTGTGAACCTGCAGAAGTCACGTGATTTCATATCCTTAATAGGGTCATATCGATGGTAATGAGTAGCACATAACCTATGTGATATAAAACATAGCCCATTTGTGAAGGCCTTCTTCCCCCATGAAGGACTTCCAAAATCTTTCTAATCAGGAGGCACCAACTATATATGCTCCCCGATGTCATGCTACATCTCAACCATAAAAAACATTTAAATCCATACAACAAAATACTTGTAAAATTATAAAAATATACAAATGTAGGGAGACACTTTCAGTCATACACATCATGAGACTCAACCCCAAGTGGATCAAAAGACACTTCAGAATCTCTATTGACATGTATACCTTATCACTGAAGTTCCAACTAGCATTATAGCCTCGTCCGATAGAGGAATTGGAACATTCTCAGGTATTCTTACAATTGTCCTCAAGATCCAAATAAAAATAGAATTATTTTTCAAGGTAATTCTCATGCATCACTCTAGGACCCTTTGTTGGTCATGCGACTCATCACTTATATTTAGTAATTGCCTTTGAAAATACTCATACAATCTCACGAGATAAACAACCCATGTAAAATAAATAAGGAAATAAAATGGGAACAGATATGAGATTCTAGAGGATAGAAGACACATTGATCTTAAGTGAATGATGTTATATGCCCTCTGTGATCACCATGGATGATGTTCATCACCTTCAATATCCATCATGACCTAGAAAAATCCCTTCGACATGACAGATTTTTTACAAAAAATCCCCTAAAATGACTCCTCTATCTCAAGGAAGACACCCTGGAAAGACACTATTTTCTTATAGAAGATCCCATAAATAGAATATCAGATCATGTGAAATCCTTTGAGCATGATTCTAGATCAGGAGATGATACTTTTCCATATTTGGATGACCATATAAAATCCCCCTAAAATGTACACAATATTAGGCGATACCCCTTTAATTATCCATAATTCAATAAATGGGGAACTTATGTGATAGTCTTGTGGTTCCTAAAAATCAAGTGACACCCCCAGAATGACCTATGGAAGAATATTGAAAAACATTTTAACCCAAATCAATCAACCAATTAAACATTGGATAGGGGAAATATTCACTATGAAAATAATGATATAATCATGATTGTGAGGCCTATATATCCCCCAACCCAGCACGAACAAAATAATCCATTGATTCTCTCACCTAGACGCCCTAGAATCAAAGAATACTTGATAGAGAAATAGATCTCATGATCAAAATGGTTTTCTATTAGGTAAAATATAGGAGACAACTTGAGGATTTCAAAGGAATGCATATTAACATCCCATGAAATGTTAAGATCATGTGATGGAATTCCTGCAAGTTATTAGAAGGGAATCCTTCATATCCAATTAATGATGCTATGAATAAATAAGAAAAAATCATAACAAATCTGATTACATGTGTAATAAAAGGATGGAACAATGCCTAAAATATTAGAGACGTATGTGAGGAACATATACATCGATCGTCATGTTCATTTCATTAACTATCTGGTTCATGGGGAATCACTAAAAAAGTAACTTAGATCCTATGATGCTACCTTGGAGTTCCATTTGGATTATGTGGGGTCCCTTGGACATGTTTGAGAAAGGAACACGATGCCACCCGAACCTACTGCCCAATTATCATGAATCCATCTAGGCTTTCTATCCCGACCTTATGATATCCCCATGATACGTAACCTAGATTATATGTTTGTTTCAGTTCATTCCAGATATGTTTTTCAAAGTAACGAGGGAATATAATTTTTTTTTGCTTTGTCCAATGGAAAAGTAATCTAACTCTCCTGATGTCCTTTGAAAAATTGAACTATATTTCACAACATCCTCCAAATATGTCATTTGGTATTCACGACATCCTATGAAAAAGTCATCATATTCATGAAACACCCTCTAGACATGTCAAACTAAAACATCACCACACTCTCCAATAGGTACAACAAACTTTCATGTTGACACTAGTGATAGTTATCTTGGTCAGACAATGCCCTCCATGAATGATATCAGAGATCATGTGATGGATTCCAACATAATATATCCATGTCTTGTGATGTCATCAACACATGTTTTCAAGAATCATGAAATGAACATAATAAATTCCATCGATATTTTGTTACATCCCTCAAAAATATAACTTTATAATGTGATTGTCTTTAGATATGTCTACAATAAAACATGTCATGTCTAGACATCCTTCGAAAAGTCATTCAGAAAATAAATCAATGTCATACAGACAAGCATGAATGTTAGGAAGATAACTCGGATAGGTCAGGTAGGTATCCCAGGACCCGATAACCTTGTCCAGCATCCATGGAAACCCATGCATGTAATCCCTGATCAACACAATAATGTAATATGTCCCTCGTACTAGGTATACCACAGTGTTGAAAACCCAACCATTGGCCTAATATAACTACCTTCATACTACAGAAACCCAAGTGTGTAAGCTCCAATCAATGGAATAATATGATATGTAATATATATCTGGAAAACCCCAATGTGTAAGCCTCAATCAATGGAATACTATTTTATGTCCCATATACTATAGAAGCCTATGTGTGTAATCCCTTACCAATGGTGGTATATGACCACCTACATATCATCAAAACCTTAGTGTGTAGGCCATGACCGGTGGAATGATATTATTGCCTTCATATCAGGGAAACCCCAGTGTGTAAACTACAATCATTTGAACAAAGAGAACTCTGATTCATGAAATAACAAGGATATGTAGGATGTATTCCTATAGCCTAATATTAAATAAGAATCCTCGTCAGTGTATGTCCCCCCATGCCTCTGAAATTTCAACCATCGAGATCCTTTCATTCCCATGAGATGATCATTCTACATCATCCATAATTGGAATGGTAAATCAACTGAACTATGTTGACTTTGATTCCTTACAAACGCATAACATGTGGGACACCTTCTTAAGGCTCGGTCTCCATATTAAACCCTTGAAGGTTTGTTCCATTACAAAAGTCTCATATCCATATGAAATTATATTGACTACTATCTATACCTTGTTTCTCAAACCAACCATGGATCATATTGTCTTAGGAAATCTTAATGGTCATATCATTCATATCATGAATCTACATCATCCATGGATACATCAGTGTGTAATCCCTGATTAATGTTATGATAATAATACCTATATTAAAAGGAATGAAGATCGGGACCAACCCTATTGGAATGACTGAATTACGATGAAACTTATTCCAGATATAACCAAGATAGGTAGAACATCTCCCTGAGGTTCGAACACAAATACCCAGTGTCTATGTACCCTCACACATGTCCATTCCACGTGATGGTAAATTTCCTGGGATTAGTGAAAAACATGGGTTTTGATTCCAAATATAAACAGGAAACATAGGATGCCTCTTAATGGATAGATCACATCATCGACTTATTAAATGTTTTCATTCATGAAAAAAATTCTCATAAATATATTAATATACAACCATCATCGGAAATACTTGAAAAAACATACATACAGATGAAATAGCCCACAAAAATATTTCCCATTATGTATAAAAGTTATTTAACCTATCATCATATTTTTTTGGAAACCAATTTTGTATAAGGGTTGGAAAGAGGATTTACCTATGGTTATATTGTTAGGGTAACCAGTTATGTATCGGGATTAGGAAGAGATTCATGAATATATATTAAATCAATAAGATAGTCGCAAAGTATAAAAAAATTCCCCACTAAAAGGGTGAGATTATCACGACCTCCCATCAACATGATCAATGTGAGTTCATAAGTGTCATTGTGTTTCAATGCCCAACTATCTACATGCCATTGGAGAGAAGGTTAGAACCTAGTTATAGATGTGGGAACAGTTGAGAGTTTCACTTAGTAAAAATAATGGTGAAATGATTTCAATGATTGTGCTAAGATTGAACCCATCCCAATAATTAGGACAAACCTATTTCACCTTAGTTATATTACATTTCCATAAAAACAAAAATGGTGAACCCGAAGTGAATCTATCAATTAAGATAGTGATCAATTAACGTATCATCCAACCAGTTTTTTTCATAATCTACTCACAAAAAATGGTGAACTTAATTTTATACTCTCAAATTATAGAATTATAAGTTGACCATGAGTCATGCCATTTTTTTTTCATAATATACACACAAAAAAATTATGAACCCTACATGAATCTCCCAAATAATATAATGATCAGTGGACCATGCCCTGAGCTAATTTTTTCACAATGTATGAAAACCAAAATGGTGGAACTGGTGTGAATATCTTTAATAATAGAATGATTGGTTAACCATGCATCACTCCATTTTACTTACATGTCTTACAAAACCATGGAAAACCCTGACATGAATCTTATATATGATCCTATATAGTTGAGATTATTGTGAAATAAGTTCATACTCAATTTGATAATTCCACATGAGTAGAATGGAAAGATCATGAATAAAAGGAAAATTTTGTTACCCCTAAATATCTGATTGAGAACATATCATGACTACATTGATAAACTAACTGATGAAGTTGGTCCTAGTTGCATTCATGACTTCAGAAACTACTTTAGAAAACAATACATAAATAGGACATGAATTCATCCAATTACTATTTTGAAAAATCATCAGTAACTACTGCCCCTGCAGGCTTCATAATGACATCACCCACCCAACATCTTTAGCATAGGGTGGATAATGAAATATTCCATGAGTATTAGCCACATGATACAATTCAAACCCTTGAGGGTTCTCATGGGGTAATTCAAGCACTAAAACTGATAAGTCTACATCATCAAAAAAAGTTTACAACAAGGAAAGTTTAACTCATCACTATAGAAAACCGATTCGTGAGCTTATCCCCAGATCATGACAGTCAGCACCTTCAATATCTGGTGATGGTGGACCATAGGGTTAACTATGGATCCCTTATGATTTAGGGGAATACAAGGAGGGATCACATCTGCTAGGGTCACTAGCACCACCCAACCAGTACCCTTCAGTTGCCTCATGAGGATACGACCGAAAACCTTTCAACCACTTCTACCCATGTATGGTCAGTAATATTGACACATTGGGCACATAAGGGTCTGGATAATCATGAGTTAGATCATATTCACACTCCCATTGATGATCTCTACAAGAAATTTTTGGTAGTAACCATTGTACATGATCATATTTCTACTCAATTGGAAGAATCCTCCAAACATATTCCTCTTGTAGTAGTGGGGGAGGTGTATCTCTCTACCATTATTCTTGAAGTATATTAGAATATTATTATGGTATATGGAGGAAAAATTGGGCTCACATTCCCACCTCAACATATTGTATCTATCATTGTATAGTATATATAGAAAATGTATAGGATCGAATCCCTATTCACACATTTCTAATGTTTCATTATAACATAGTAAGTAAAAAAGAACTCCACCGACATATTTCGGCATTGGTATAGATATCGGGGCATGTACATATTCCTATCCCTATAGTAGGGGAAACAAAAGACACTAATAATTATAATCCATTGGTTGCTCTGGGAAATACATACTTTCTTACTCCTATTAAGGATTATTATCTCCATATTCCATTGAATGGTAAGGAAGTGGACTGAGATCATATTCACATTCCAACCAGGGCTAACGAAGTGAGGAGGGAAAATTAATCATTACATGGGAACATTTATATCTAAAAATACTATTGTTATATTCCAAATTCCTAGAATAGTTGTTCATATCCCTGTTCGGGAAAGGGATAACCAAGTGAGAGAAGCACAATACTCAGGATAGGCACACATTCTTATCAAAGAAGACCAGTTATAGAAATTAAAGGACCCTTAGTAGGATCATATACATATTCCATATGGGTATCACAATTTCAAGGTGGTATATTCCCCATTATTGGCTCATATTCCTATCTGAATTGCAATATAATATTCATGAAGATCACAAAATCCATTCCTATATACTACTTTGACCAAAGAATGACTGCATCAACATCATTGTGAGGCAATACAAGAGGAGGGGAAATCCATTCTCACATTTTAGTGGTTTTTTGGAATATTCTAGAAGGGAATTTATATTTGGTTAGGGCTTATATATCATATCCAACTATGGATCACTAGGGGAGACAGGCACATTCTTCCGGACAGGCTCACATACCTGTCAAGAATTACTGGAGGCATATTCCAAAAGCTCAAGATATGGTTCATATGGCCTTTTTTATTAAGAATAATTATGTGAGAATGCCACATGATTTGGGGAAGGATCATATTATGGATATTAATGAAGAATATCTTGTGAATATTCCAACAACTTCTCAGTAGCTGATGCATAATATCACAATACTAGAATGTTATTAATAAAGTCTGACAACCATCATACAACATGCTCATATCATTCGAAAGATTCAAAAGGAATACTTTCATATTCTGTTCATGACGCATAAGGAGGTTTCTAATTCATAATCTTCTAGATTACTATGACCTTGAGGATGTTCGATACACATTCTAAATACACGAAGGGTCCATCGAATATTCAATATAAGGAAAAGGTGATCGTTACAAGGATAGTCTTCCTCATGGTATTGTGGAGATGGATTTCTTGGACTCTACACCAGACATCCTCTATGCTCAAGCTCCCCATGATGATATGTCTCATAGATAAGATAATCCTCCACTTTCCCAAAAAATTCAATATAGATAGATGTTCAAAACTATGATTCCATTAAATATAGAGGTGATCTAAATATCTAGGTCACCCCCAAATAGTTCCTCATTGACCCCCATAAACACACCACTCCAGTATGTAGGCAAACCCAAGAAGCATCAACTATTCTCCTACTATATGGAGGCATGCATGTATAATGAAGAGAAGGCCTATATTTACATGTGGCAATAGTTAGGTGAAAAAAACCTCGCGACCTTTCTCTAGACTTTCATAACTTCTGACTATGTGGTCTCAATTGATCTAGAAATGGATTTCATTCCGTATATATTCCATAATAAGTGTTATAATCATCATATACTAAAGGTTAAAAATCACTAATATCCAGAATATGAGTATCACATTTTCATCATCAATACACACTATTGTCAGCAGGATATGGCTTACATTTTGTAGTATGGAACCTAGGAATGGAGGAGCATGAAAAACTCCTACATAGTGTTTATCTATGAAATGTGAAAAATATCATCTAACTGATTTCCAGAGTATCTCAAGATGTACATATACGAGGATAGAATAAATATAGATAGTTTTAGTTCACTCTATCCATGAAATAAAAGAACACCACAGATATTGTGTCCTTTATTTTCATTGCCTCTGGAGAAATCAAAGGACTGGGTAATGTGGGAGCAATTTGATCACTACAACAGAATTCCCCCAATTCAATGGTGAAATGAAATCATGAACGGAGTGAGAGGACATCCCGTAGATCTTTGAACAAGCCCCTTTATGCAATAAAAATGAATTTCAATCATGGTAGATGAATTTTTTACCAACTCAATAGCTTCCCCCTAGAAACAAAATCCTTTCATTAGGCTGCCATTACACCCATCTCCTACATGATCATAGTTGTGTGACATTAAATGGTAGAAACTACTGTGGAATCCATCTCAGAGTGAAACCCAGACCACTGATCTGCGGGAATATCTACCACTTCCTTTACCTCTCAAATCATAAATTTTCAATAGGCATTGGGATGTATTAGTGAAACTACAAAAAATCCATTTCCCACTGGGATAGGTGAATTTATATCTAAATCTTCAACACAAGATTCATCATCCACTGAGGGATCATTGGAAAATTAATGGTAGTTCTAGATCAACCCCATCCCACTAGGGTGGGGGAATTTATAACTGAATGGCCATCCCAGGAGTCATCAAGTACCTAACTAGAATCTTTGGACACTCAACAATAGGATCAATTAATGATAATTATTTAATTAGAAATTCCTCATTAGATAGGTCTTGGTGATTTTTTTTAGAAATCATCATATAAGAAGGAATTTTTATTCTCATAGTTTTCATGTGAATATCTATGGTAGGTATCCCATATGTTCCTCAAACCATAGAACAAACCTATAATTCTTGGGGACAACTAAGTATCCATGAAAGGAAAGTCCCTCAAGGTCCCTATATATAGACCAATATAGGTGGTACGTACAGTGAGAAAAAAAATACCCCTCAAACGTAGCATGGAAAAACAACCCAATATGGAAAACGGTTCGAGGAACGACACTTATGCAGTTAGTGAAGAATCGTCATATTGAGTTAAAATTAGTGGGATAAAAAACATTTCCCAATATACCATGTGAATTTCATCACCGTGAACACACTATATATTTTGGATCAAGATGAAAATGTAGATGGCCGTAACATGAAAAACCTACCATGAGGGGAGGGTGATTGTGATGCACCAATCGTGGCTGCATGCACCTAGAACTAGAGGAGGATCTAAAACATAGGACATATAAATATCATGTTTCCACTTATATGATGGAACTCTAGAATGTATGAAGGTAATGGTTTGGATTCATTTTAATCACCACCCAAAAGAACTGAAAATATTTCAATGGAGTAATTGTTTTCACAATATGAAAATGTGATAAAAAATCTTAGGCAACTCAATTAGGAGCTACTCAGTGGAAATATTCTTTCTATGCATCGCCTTCATATAGAGATGAATATTAGTTCACCAAGACCCAACCACCCTACAGGAGTGGAATTTTAGCATCAAAGACACTTTAGATCTAGGCAGTCGATCTACATAAATGAGGATGTCAAAAATGATTTCAAATTACTACCATTATGGGGATATCCCCTACCACATCAGGTCGATCACACATTCTGTTCAAAGGTCAGGAATCAGTGGGAGAAGAAAATAACACAACCTCAAAAATCCTCTCCCACTATCTATATAGAGGAGGTAGCTGAAATTGGATAACCTCTAGAATTTCTCAATGCCATCGAGTCCCTAGATACCCTAAAGGATTCCATGGAAGGATGACAAAAAATTGTATATTATAAGAATAATCCATATCCCAAATGGGTGAATATCACTTTTCTACCTCCCAATTTTGGAAATACTAGTGTCTCCACCATTGACGGTGTATGATACCCTAAATCACATCTCACACACATCATTTCTCAATGTGGTTCGATAATGATCACTCGTGATCAATAGGAGGAATCCCAGATGAGTTTTTTCAAACTGAATCTGGTAGGTCTATCCTTTATTTTGTAAATAAAACTTCCTTTAGGATCAGTTTCACAATGGGATGGCCTTATTTGTCAATTCCTTTACAAATTTTTCTCTACACTAATGAAGATGATAATTTTTTACCCTATGATCAATATGAAATGTATTAATCTTGGGTTTCTGAGTACATTTCAAGATGGAACGGTTTAACCTATTCACTCAGGATCCCTCTCTCAAAAAATCAAATTCTATAACTCTATAATGAATATGAATAGGAAGAGATTTAGACACCTCTGATCCCAATGACGTATCCATCTGGGCTCTATGAGTTTGATGAAATTTAAAAACATCTGTAAGAAGAAATTTAGAAAACCCGATATAAACCTCGACTCATGCCTTCAACCCATGGGAAAAGGATCAATCATTCAGAAACTACAATTGTTACCATAAAACAAGAATCAGTTCTTATTTAAGTTACTAGGAAGGTTCCAAACCATCTATCACCTCCTATCTAGTGGAAACAACCAAAAAAATCACCATCATACAAAACTAGAAGAGTTCATGGACTCTTGGGTTTGAGGAATGATTTAATAATGCATACTCTTACTTAAATGAAAAATTCCCATGTTATTTTACTGTAGTAGTGGAAAATCAGTTACATAGGATTCAACATCATGAGAATGAAATTCTATTTAACCTATTTGATCATCTCAAAAAATTCCCCATTCTAAGGATAATGGGTCATAAAATCTAGGATTCAATATTCTTCATATGAATTTTCCAATGCGTGATCTATTTTGGACTACTGATATTGGATAACTCCCTAGAGCATGTAACTAATAGTAAAGACACTAATTCAGAAGTGGAATATTATTGGAATAATGTTCTGACCAAGAATAGGTAGATGATCAATAACTAAATTACTCATTATATAGTTAAGTGAGATCATTCCACCCTAAGAGAACAAATCCATATATGCAAAATATATCCACCATAGAGGGATGTGTCATCAAATATGTCGCCTAAAGGAGGACACAACCATCAGACACAAGTATAAATATAAGTGGAAGAGTCACATTCTACTCCGAAGAAAGATTTAACTCTTTCATATTTCATTCTGGATTCATCTGATGAAAGGGAACTGCCCCACAAAATGGAATGATCATCAGACAAATATCTCATATTTTGCTCTTATAGCATGATGAACTTGGAAGGCCCCTTCGTTGAGGATGGGTATTCCACCAGGTATGAGTTTCCAAAACCCTAATTTAGAGCTGGTAGATGAGGGATCAGGAACAAAGGATATAGTGGAAAGCAATGGCATGAGAAGACCTGATTTTTCTTTCATATTACATGGGTGGACATATATGTAGTTTTGATTCTTGGGAAAACACACTAAAAAATAGAAGACACATAAAGGTGTCCTAGAACCCTCCAATGGTCATTAAAACCATGTTTTCATATACAAATGCCTCGTAGAGGTGTGATTATCCGATCTTACAAGGAAACAGGGATGGTTGGAAAACCTATGCCACTAGAATTATATTCTCCCTCATCCTTTGTACATGTGTCGGGCCTGTTTTTCTTATTTGTCATAGTTTAGTAGCCATATAATAGGGACAACCCCCATCTCAAGAAGTGAAAAACTTAGGAACATAAGTTAGACATTTTTATAGAGTTACAGGTTTTCCCAGACATGATCTCATTCTGGTATTTCCTCTATATATCAAAAGTTCTCCTAGAGTCACTCAATTAGGCCCACTAGATCCCACATGAGTTCGAAACAATTTCACTATAGTTGAGGTCTATCAAGAAGATACCATTCCAACAGAGTTCCATTTTCCAATCTCAATCTTAGAAGTGGACGAGGAATAGGTCATCCATAGGAATATCTAGACCCTATATGTGTTGGGAAGACTCAATAATGTCGACATCTAAAGCTCCCTGATTAACAACTATTTCGAGATCAAATTCATCCCAATTCAAACTTTCTATCATTTTGGTTATAGAGATGGGTATTTTTATCCCATAAATATGTCCATTTAAGGGTATGATAGGCATTAAAGATCGCCACATAGGATGTTCAATCTCAAAACCTAGTTTGGGGAGCTCATATCTTACACCAAGATTATGGTTATATTGGAATACACTATATAAAATGTATTTATTGGTAGACCCTGGATCCATATCCATGTGGTATAATGTTCAAAATTCTATTATTGTTTTAAATAACCCATCAGTTTAATGGTTTGCATATTAATTGGTGATAGTTCCCCCTTTGAGACTCACGAATCCACACATGTTGATGAAATTTTCTATAAAGGGTAAGGAAAAAATCTACAGAAACTGTAATTTAGAGAAGTTTTTGAAAAAAAATAAATTTTATAAATTTAGTGGCATTTCAAAAAAATGTCTCTAATTTATTGACAGTTAATGAAAAAATACAATATTAGTGATGATTACTAAAAAATGATGATTTTGGGATATTTCATGAAATCATCACAAATTTAGAGAAATTTCTCGAATTCATCACTAATTTAGAAACATTTTATGAATAAAGACATTAAATTAGTAACGACCACTAAAAACCAAATATAATTTAACATCGATTACTGAAAAACATCAATATTGTAGCAATGTTTCCTAAAAACTTTTCTAATTTAGATATTCTTATGGAAAACATCATTAATTAAGTGATGTATACAGAAAAACTTTTCTATAGTGTCAATTCTTACTTAAAATTTCATTAAACTAGTGATTCATCTAGAAAAATATCTCTAAATTAGAGATATTTCTGAAAAACCCTCTCTAAATTTGTGGAATTTTGTGAACATCATCTGTAAATTAGTGATGTTTCTAGAACAATGTTCCAAATTTAGTGACACATCCTGAAAAACAATGATAATTTACTGACAATTCCTTGAAATGTTGCTAATTTAGGGATGGTTCCTAAAATTGTTGCCAATTTAGTGATGGTTCATCAAAAAGGTTGTTATATTTTCAAACCTTCCTAAATAAAAATATTGGTTTAGAGATGTTGTTCAGAATCCATCACTAAGTATATGCCTATAAATATCTCAATTCTGTGCATCGATGTAAATTTATATTAAGTTATATATATATTATTATATATAATCATAGACAAGTATACAAACATACATATATAAACATAGAAACACACACACAAATATATATTAATGTGTGTGTATATATATATATATGTTTATTTATATATATATAAATTAAATTTTAAATTGGGTCACCTTTATAAGAAAACCTAGCATATTATATATATATAATTGTAATCGTAACAATATATGCATATATACCCATACATATTTAAACACTCAAATATATATATATATAATATAATGATATATATACATATAATATAAACATATGATATATTTGTAATATAAATTTATAATTTATATATAATAAAATTATATATATATAAAAATAAACCATAACAGTAAAATATAAACATATATATAAATTAGTTAATTAAAATACTAACATTAATATATATAGACATATATATATAATATAAACATGTATATGTATAATATATAATATAAAAATATATGTACAATAGAAAGATATATATATATATATATAATATAAAATTATGTATATTTAAATATAAAATATAAAATATAAAATATAAAATATAATCATATAAACACACACACACACATATATATATATGAATTTATGTATATTAATATATACATATATATATATATAACACTAATTTTTTTAATAGTGACACATATATATAATCATATATAAGAAGAGGCACGCTTATGAATATATATATATATATATATATATTAATATATATAAACAAATGCACATATGTATAAACATATATATATATATATATAAACACATAGAAACACACACACACACACACACACATATATATATATATATACATATATTTATATATATAAACAATATATTTTAAATATGGACTTGTTTTTAAGAAAACTTGCATTTTTTGTGACATTTTTCCAGTGAATTAAAATGTGATTAATTATATATATATATATATATATATAATTATATATAAGACTACATACACATATAAATTTATACCCACATCAACACACACAAATATATATAAACATATACATTTTTATATCAGAAAAAATATATACAAATAAATATGTATATATAAACAAATATATTTATATAACATAAACACACACACGCAAATATATATATATATATATATATATATATTATAAAAATACAAATAAACATAATATATATATATATTTATATATAATATATAAAAATAAAATATAATCATATATATATATATAATATAACATATATATATATATATAATAAGAACATATATTATAAATTTAGTCATGTTTTTAATAAAAGATGGCAATTTCAGTGTCATTTTAACCATTGTTTTAAATAGTGGTTAATTATATGTATATATATATTAATAATTATAATTTTATATTGTAAAGACCCGGAAATTTCAAGGAATTTTTTTTCATACTTTCTTTGAAATTTTGTGAGTGCGCGGTTTCAGACAGCACCTGATTCTGAGGCCCGGTGTGCCCGGAATAAATTTCCGAAGTTTTGTTAAGCTTAAATTAACACACGTAAGCAGTTTTCCTAAAAAAGTGGAGTAACTCATGAACGGTTGCTCGGATCAGAAATCGGAGGGCACCGTTGCGCTTAGGAGAGCGGGATTACCCTAGGCGCGACTTAAGTTTAGTCGGCACGGGCCTCCTATGAGAAATCCAAAAAATGGCTTAACCGTAAATAAAATAATAAAATAAATTATTTTATTTTTCAAATGCTTATAACTCACAAATGGTAGCTCGGATTAAAAATCCGAGACCAATGCTGAACTCGTGATGGCATGTTTTATTTAAGCAGATACTAACTTTTGCCGGCACAAGCCACCATAAAAAGTTAGTTTTTGGCCGCAAATAAATAATTAAGTGACAATTATTTTATTGTAAAATTCATAACTTCTAAACGGTAACTCGGATTGAAAATCCGAGAGTATCGATGAGATCGTTGGGGCGTGTTTTACTTAGGCAGAGCCTAACCTTGACCGGCGCGGGTCGAGGGCGACTGATAATAATTTTCCGAAATTTTTTTCGGGTACGTTCAGGAAACGTACGTGCGGGTTTTTCTATCTTTTGAACCAGTGCTCGGAATTGAAATCTGAGGGCACCGATGAACTCGCAGCACCGGTAATTGCTTAAGGGGACCTTTACTGCAGTTGTGTTTTAAACAAGTTGAGTTTTATTAATTTTGGAGTTTAGTTAAGAAAAGGTAAATAAATTTGTTAAAACAAATTTATATCTAAGGAAGTTAAATCCTCCCATGTGTGGATATATGAGAGGTGGGGCCCACACGAGCCCCAACCTCTCATCTTCCCATAACTCTCTCCAACCCCCCTTTAACACCCCTTCAATTTAATGTGCCAACCCTCTTCATTAATGAACTAAACATCTTTTAATTATTTGGCACGTTTTCAAAATTCTCTTGAAATATTTATGCCAACTCTTTAATAAATGGTTATATTTTATTATTATGGGTGTTGGCATAATCTCTAGTGGGGAGAGTCTTGAGAGAGGGGATTTGGGAGGACTGAGAGGACTTCTTTCCCTCATCGAAGAATGCAAAGAACATTGACGCCAACCTCGACTTCTTCCTTCTCGACGTTGACGAAGCAACGTCGTCATCCCGCGACAACGTCAACGGAACAAAGATAGCAACTCCTACCTTCGTCAAGCAATCAACCTTCTTGAATTGAGGTAGGGGTTTAATTTTGAAGTATGATAAATATCTCTGTGTTAATTCCTCTTGTTCTTGAATCTCAACGGCGGTGGCCAAACAAATATGGTTATCGATCCGCACATAGACTGTGAACCTTTCTCTTTCGTTTCTCGTGCATTATTCGTCGCCAAATAATTAAGCGTGCTAAAAAATCAATGTTACATTGAGCATACGGATGCGGAGATCTCGACCCGAGGATCACGAATCTGTGATTGTCACAATTTTCAGGTTTTGAACGAAGATACAGCGACCCACGGAAGGGGCGACGCGACGGTGTTATTTCGGCATGTGTTCAAGGCATGACTTCGGGCGAAAGAGAAAACCGCGTAAAGGGCTGGGTGACAGGGTTTGGAGGTTTGGGTTGGAGGCGCTAAAACGTGAAGGAATTGATAGATTGGAGAGAGAAAGTTTAAGTTGATGATATAATAATAAAAAGAAAGGAATTAATTGATGGTGTGTGTTTCCAGCACCCAAGAAGGGCTCCAAAAAATCGTGGATTTATTTGGAGTTAGTAATAGTAAATAAATAAGTAATTAATAATAATAATAAAATATTGTTGTTATTACTTTTGATGATAAAACACATTTTTGTCTGCAACATCCCCGTACGGCCTCGGTTTTACGAACCGTCTGCGGCGGTGTGACCCTGATTTCGAGAGGGACATTCCGAGTCCAATATTGAATGTCTTTTTTAGGTTTTTGGATTGGGTACCCGAAGCGCTCGGAAAATCATAAATTTAATATTATTATTAAATCTTTGACCCGTCATAACTCATGCGTGCGACGTCCGATTGGTTTGCCATCAGTGGCGATGTAATCCTGACATCAATACGGTCGATTCAAGTCTAATGTTGAATACTAAATTCTGGTTCATGGCTCGGGCCCATGAAACACCGAATAATAATAATATTATTATTACGGGATCTTGTTTTGAACATATCTCTCTCATACGGTGTCGGAATGTCGAACCGTCTGTGAGGTTGCGACCCTGAAATTAAGAAGGATGTTTCAAGACCAATTTTGGATATTTAAGTCGAGGTTGAGGTGCGAGCCCCACGAGTCCCGGTTCGCGCGTGTTGCGGTGAAATGCAACTTTTTCACCGGTTATCCGTTTTGGACCAATGTGTAGTCCATATCGTGTTTTTTTCTGTATGGATCGCAATGGTGTGACCGGTTTAATTAACCAGTTTCATTTGAAGTACGGCCGGGTTGGTTCGAACCCGAAACCAACCGGGCCCTCGGAGCAGAAATGCAAATAACTTGAGCTCTGGACGTCCGATTGACTTGCTGTCGACTTTGTTGGATTCCTCTTGATGAGACGGAACTTTTGGCATACTTCTCCTAAGTTTTGGTTGCAGTAGGATAGTGGGCGGGTTGGATTGTACCTGAAATCCAACCGGGTCCCTCGAACGGAAAAGATGACAACTTTCAGACTGGACGTCCGTTTGAAGAACCGTCAGCGGCATTGCTGATCACGTTGAGAAAAGGTCCCTATGAGTATACCCTATGAGAGTTCGAGGTATAGTTGAGATACATCCGGGTTGGTTCGCACACGAAACCAACTGGGTCCCTCGGACGAAAAAGGCTAATAACTCACAGACCGGGAGTCCGATTGACGCGCCGTCTGTTGTGTTGAGACCCCTATGACGAGGCGGTCCTTTGAGATATTTCTTCATGGGACTTTGTGATACTTGAAGTATCGACCAGTAGCTTGTGGAGCGGACCCTCCTGGAGACGAGCGTGCGGAGTACGGAGACCGTGTAGCCGACTGAGACTTGATGACCGCTGATCGATCGACTTGGTGAGTTTCGGATAGCCCAGTGGGGAGTGATTGGTTGTAGCGGCAGACCCACGATGGAGGAGCGCTTGGTTGTAGCATCAGACCCGTGGTACTCAACAGAAGGAGTACCTCTGGAGGCTATGAGGGAGAGCGCTTGGTTGTAGTGGCAGACCCATGGTGGGAAGCGCTTGGTTGTAGCGGAAGACTCATGGCAGAGGAGCGCTTAGTTGTAGCGGCAGACCCACGGTACTCAATATAAGGAGTACCTCTGGAGGCTATGAGGGGGAGCGCCTGGTTGTAGCGGCAGACCCAAGGTGGGAAGCGCTTGGTTGTAGCGGCAGACCCACGACGGAGGAGCGCTTGGTTTTAGCGGCAGACCCGCGGTACTCAATAGAAGGAGTACCTATGGAGGCTATGAGAGGGAGTGCTTGGTTGTAGCGGCAGACCCATGGTGGGAAGCGCTTGGTTGTAGTAGCAGGCCCACAGTACTCGACAGGTGGAGTACCTCAGCAGTCTTAGGTTAGTACCTCGGAGTCGTGACAGGATCACTGTACACTCCAGAGACGGGGCTCTTCAGCAGTTACGGTTTTGATAATTGAAAATCCTGGTTTGAGCTGAGTCGACAATATTTGTGTTTCCTCATGATTGAGATGAGTCACTTGATAACTTAGGTATATGTATGGGCATATACCTAGGTAGTGGTTATCCGTTGATTTCATAATCTTTGTGTTTCCTCAGGATTGAGATGGGTTACCTGATAACTTAGGTATATGTATGGGCATATACCTAAGTTGAGGATATCTGTTGAGATCTTCCTTGTGGTTATCCTTGTTGGATTTAGTGAGACCTTGAGGGTCTCGGGGTCCCTACTGAGTATCGTTATACTCACCCCTGCATGGGCTTTGCCCGCACTTCGTTGTGTTGGTTGCAGAAGACGAGCAGCGTTGACAGAGGTCGAGTGTTCGAGGGCTGGATGGTACCCGGAGGTGGAACTCACGACGAGTCAGTATCCGGAGGTGGACTTCACGGCGAGACGATACTCAGAAGAGGTTGACGGGCAAGAGCGTTGTGGAGGCTATCTGTACCTACCCTTCAGGTAGGATCCGTGGTGGACGATCCAGGAGCTGTGCTATCTGTACCTACCCTTCAGGTAGGATCCTTGGTAGACGACCCAGGAGCAGCTTGTCACCTTCCGGCTGTTTTGTCTTTTACCTTGTACTTTACAGTTGGGCTTGTATTTCCGTCCCCCTATACATTCAACACTGCTTGTATTCAGTTTTACCTAGTGATTACTTCTGCTTGTACTCTGTGGTGTTTAGTTTACTTTTTTAAAGGAAATTCCTTCCCAGTTATCGGGATTTATGCCTTTGGTGCTAGTCGCCAGCCCCTGGCCTATGGAAGGCGGGCTTGGGTTAGTCACGACACGGGCCCCGAGGACGGGTCGTGATAAATTGGTATCAGAGGAGTCGGTTCTACTACAGAACTCAGAACTCTGATCATTCCTTTCTGTGAATCAATAGTGTTAAGCGTACTGAGTGTGGTCTTCAGTTCAGGGAGTTCAGTTTTGGTGTGGCAGCCGACGTATCCATACACCGGGAACTTGACAACTGATTTCCGACTTAGTGCACAAAAACACTGATTGCGTGTGTGTTTCCAAAAGTTTTAAAGTCAGCTCAAACAAGGTCATCTCACCTGGTATAAATCATTGACGGTGTTGCATCTTTTCAGGATGTCTCCACGCAGACAATCAGTTGGAGTTCCGAGAGAGTACTCGATGACGGCCCACCGAGCGGTGAGGCTCCGGTGCGGGGACCTTTTTACTATGTTGGAACCCTCGGTTGGTGTAGCAGCAGCACCACCACCTATTGGGAAGCAGATGCCACTAGCTAAACTAGTGAACTGTCCACGTTGGCAGAGCGCGTTGCATAAGTTCCAGCAGCAGTGGCCTCCGAGGATACGTGGCGAGGCAGATTCCCAGACAGCAGAGCACTGGCTGGAGGCGATTGCTAGAGTTTTCCACCTAGATGAGACATCAGGAGAGTGGATGGTGGACTTGGACACTAGTGTTTTCTAGTGAATGACCATGACGATGGTCCGCATAGTGATGAGGCTTTAGTACGTGGACCGATGCCTGAGATAGTGCCTTCAGGTAGTGTGTCAGCTATACATCACTACCTGTTGGTCAGCAGTTACAACCGGCGGTACCGGTAGGTGACACATGTAATCTTACTACCTTACACATGTTCTAACATCAGATACCCTCAAGTTCCGAGGCGAACCTGATTCACAGGCGGCTGAGGAATGGCTTGAGGAGGTGGCTGAGAGTTTTCTAGAGCTTATACAACTTCAGCAGGACGACGTGTCGGTAGCTGAGAATTCATCGAGGCGTACCGAGCATTCCAGGTACTCGATGAATACGATTCGATCAGTGCTATAGATATCACACCTCTGAGTGTGGTGTGTTTAAGGATATCTGAGCCAGCACCTTTCCTCTATGCATTCCTACTTAGGCAAGGGTGCTAGAAATAACCTTTGTGGTTGAGAATTCTTTGCTGAATGGATGCAGTCAGTAAAGGTTAGCAGTGGGAAAGATGGAAACTGGCAGAGACATGGGCATGTTAAATGTTTCAAGAAGAGGATGTTTTAAGGACAGATGAATCTGCAGAGTAGTAGACATGGAATCAGAGCTAAGAGTGCAACATGAGGTGGTGTACATTTCAACATGTTACAACCACCCGTCTTTGTAGTCCCCGCCAGGCTCAGGGAGCTGGAGGGTAGGGGAAGAGAATAGATGCATGCAGTCACAGAGTGTGACCCAAGGGCTCTAAGAATGATTTGAGGTATGGTCTGTGTCTACTACGAGCTGCCATATCAATAGACATAGGTACCAATCATTCCTTCCTTCCACGAATCTTGTCCCAGACCTAGAGTTTCCGGTTAAAACCGCTGACTTGACCCTCACGTCGGGAGATACCATTTAGAGGAGACTCGATAAACACACTCACACCGACAGGTGTGATATGACCCTTGAGGTGAGAGTTTCGGTTGGAACCTCTTGGTGACAGCGTCGAGGCCTTACGACGTTAGTTTGGGTATGGGCTGGGCAATCACAGTTCATACACGGATTGACGATATTAGGCAAAAAGGTTGTGGTTTACTTACAACGATGGGATGGGTTTTCCTTGGTCGGAAAAAAAGAAAGCCCAGGCAGCACAAGAACCTCCAGAAGATCACATGGGAGCGGAAGGCTCAGATGCGTGCTCAGTACCACTTTTTGTTTCCCCTAGTGTGTGTTGAAGCTTTACGAGGACGTAAAGCCCTGAGGTGGGAGTAATGTAAAGACCTGGAAATTTCAAGGAAATTTTTTTCATAATTTCTTTGGAATTTTGTGAGTGTGCGGTTTCAGACAGAACCTGATTCTGAGGCCCGGTGTGCCTAGAATAATTTTCTGAAGTTTTGTTAAGCTTAAAATAACGCACGTAAGCAGTTTTCCTGAAAAAGTGGAGTAACTCTTGAACGGTTTCTCGGATCAGAAATCTGAGGGAACCGTTGCGCTCAGGATAACGGGATTACCCTAGGCGTGACTTAAGTTTAGTCAGCACGGGCCTCCTATGAGAAATCCCAAAAATGGCTTAACCGTAAATAAAATAATTAAATAAATTATTTTATTTTTCAAATGCTTATAACTCACAAACGGTAGCTCAGATTAAAAATCCGAGAACACTGATGAACTCGTGATGGCATGTTTTATTTAAGAAGATACTAACTTTTTCCGGCACGGGCAACCAGAAAAAGTTAGTTTTTAGCCTCAAATAAAATAATTAAGTGACAATTATTTTATTCTAAAATTCATAACTTCTAAACGGTAACTCGGATTGAAAATCCGAGTGTATCGATGGGTTCATTGGGGTGTGTTTTACTTAGGCAGAGCATAACCTTGACCGGCGTGGGTCGAGGGGGACTGATAATAATTTTTCGAACTTTTTTTCGGGTACGTTCAGTAAATGTACGTGCGGGTTTTTCAATATTTTGAACCGGTGCTCGGAATTGAAATCTGAGGGCACCGATGAACTCGCAGCGCCGATAATTTCTTAAGGGGACCTTTACCACAGTTTCGTTTTAAACAAGTTGAGTTTTATTAATTTTGGAGTTTAGTTAAGAAAAGTTAAATAAATTTGTTAAAACAAATTTATATCTAAGGAAGTTAAATCCTCCCATGTGTGGATATATGAGAGGTGGGGCCCACACGAGCCCCAACCTCTCATCTTCCCATAACTCTCTCCAACCCCCCTTTAACACCCCTTCAATTTAATGTGCCAACCCTCTTCATTAATGAACTAAACATCTTTTAATTATTTGGCACGTTTTCGAAATTCTCTTGAAATATTTATGCCAACTCTTTAATAAATGGTTATACTTTATTATTATGGGTGTTGGCATAATCTCTAGTGGGGAGAGTCTTGAGAGAGGGGATTTGTGAGGATTGATAGGACTTATTTCCCTCATCGAAGAACGCAAAGAACGTTTGCGCCAACCTCGACTTCTTCCTTCTCGACGTTGACGAAGCAACGTCGTCATCCCGCGACAACGTCAACGGAACAAAGATAGAAACTCCTACCTTCGTCAAGAAATAAACCTTCTTGAATTGAGGTAGGGGTTTAATTTTGATGTATGATAAATATCTCTGTGTTAATTCCTCTTGTTCTTGAATCTCAACGACGGTGGCCAAACAAATATGGTTATCGATCCGCACATAGACCGTGGACCTTTCTCTTTCGTTTCTCGTGCATTATTCATCGCCAAATAATTAAGCGTGCTAAAAACTCAATGTTACGTTGAGCATACGGATGCGGAGATCTCAACCCGGGGATCACGAATCTGCGATTGTCACAATTTTCGGGTTTTGAACGAAGATACAGTGACCCACGGAAGGGGCGACGCGGCGGTGTCATTTCGGCATGTGTTCAAGGCATGACTTTGGGCGGAAGAGAAAACCGCGTGAAGGGCTGGCTGATAGGGTTTGGAGGTTTGGGTTGGAGGCGCTAAAACGTGAAGGAATTGATAGATTGGAGAGAGAAAGTTTAATTTGATTATATAATAATAAAAAGAAAGGAATTAATTGATGGTATATGTTTCCAGCGCCTAAGAAGGTCTCCAAAAAAACGTGGATTGATTTGGAGTTAGGAATAGTAAATAAATAAGTAATTAATAATAATAATAAAATATTATTGTTCTTACTTATGATGATAAAACACATTTTTGTCTGCAACTTCCCCGTACGGCCTTGGTTTTACGAACCGTCTGCGGCGGTGCGACCCTGATTTCGAGACGGACATTCGGAGTCCAATATTGAATGTCTTTTTTGGGTTTTTGGATCGGGTTCCCGAAGCGCTCGGAAAATCATAAATTTAATATTATTATTAAATCTTTGACCCGCCATAACTCATGCGTGCGACGTCCGATTGGTTTGTCGTCAGTGGTGATGTAATTCTGACATCAATACGGTAGATTCAAGTCCAATGATGAATACTAAATTCTGGTTCATGGCTCGGGCCCATGAAACACCGAATAATAATATTATTATTATTATGAGATCTTGTTTCGAACATATCTCTCTCATACGGTGTCGGAATGTCGAACCATCTGCGAGGTTGCGACCCTGGAATTAAGACGGATGTTTCAAGACCAATTTTGGATATTTAAGTCGAGGTCGAGGCGCGGGCCCCACGAGGCCCGGTTCGCGTGTGTTGCGGTGAAATGCAACTTTTTCACCGGCTGTCCGTTTTGGACCAATGGGTAGTCCATCTCGTGTGTTTTTCCGAATGGATTGCAATGGTGTGACCGGTTTAATTAACCAGTGTCATTTGAAGTACGGCCGGGTAGGTTCGAACCCGAAACCAACCGGGCCCTCGGAGCAAAAACACTTATAACTTGAGCTCCGGATGTCTGATTGACGTGTCGTCGACTTTGTTGGATTCCTCTTGATGAGACGGAACTTTTGGTATACTTCTCCTGAGTTTTGGTTGTAGTTGGATAGTGGCTGGGTTGGATTGTACCCGAAATCCAACCGGGCCCCTTGGACAGAAAAGATGATAACTTTCAGACTGGAGGTCCGTTTGACGAACTGTCAGCGGCGTTGGTGATCACGTTGAGAAACGGTCCCTATGAGTATACCCTATGAGAGTTCGGGATATAGTTGAGATACGTCCGGGTTGGTTCGCACACGAAACCAACCGGGCCCCTGTGACGAAAAGGCTAATAACTCACAGACCGGGCGTCCGATTGACGCGCCGTCTGTTGTGTTGAGACCCCTATGATGAGGTGGTCCTTTGAGATACTTCTTCATGGGACTTTGTGATCTTTGGAGTATCGAACAGTAGCTCGTGGAGTGGACTCTCCCGGAGACGAGCGTGCGGAGTACAAAGACTGTGTAGCCGACTGAGACTTGATGATGGCTGATCGATCGAGTCGGTGAGTTTCGGATAGCCCAGTGGGGAGTGCTTGGTTGTAGCGGCAGACCCACGGTGCAGGACCTCTTGTTTGTAGCGGCAGACCCATGGTACTCAACAGAAGGAGTACCTCTGGAGGCTATGAGGGGGAGTGCTTGGTTGTAGCGGCAGACCCAGGGTAGGAAGCGCTTGGTTGTAGCGGCAGACCCATGGCGGATGAGCGCTTGGTTGTAGCGGCAGACCCACGGTACTCAATAGAAGGAGTACCTATGGAGGCTATGAGGGGGAGTGCTTGGTTGTAGCGGCAGACCCATGGTGGGATGCGCTTGGTTGTAGCGGCAGACCCACGGCGGAGGAGCGCTTGGTTGTAGAGGCAGACCCGCGGTACTCAATAGAAGGAGTACCTATGGAGGCTATGAGGGGGAGTGATTGGTTGTAGCGGAAGACCCATGGTGGGAAGTGCTTGGTTGTAGCAGTAGGCCCACAGTACTCGATAGGTGGAGTACCTCAGAAGTCTTAGGTTAGTACCTCAGAGTCATGACAGGATCACTGTACACTCCAGAGACGGGGATCTTTAGCAGTTACGGTTTTGATAATTGAAAATCCTAGTTTGAGCTGAGTCTATGATCTTTGTGTTTCCTCATGATTGAGATGGGTCACTTGATAAATTAGGTATATGTATGGGCATATACCTAGGTAGTGGTTATCCGTTGATTTTGATAATCTTTGTGTTTCCTCATGATTGAGATGGGTTACCTGATAACATAGGTATATGTATGGTCTTATACCTAAGTAGAGGATATCTGTTGAGATCTTACTTGTGGTTATCCTTGTTGGATTTAGTGAGAACTTGAGGGTCTTGGGGTCCCTACTGAGTATCGTTATACTCACCCCTGCACTGGCTATGCCCGCACTTCGTTGTGTTGGTTGTAGACGATGGCCAGCGTTGACAGAGGCCGAGTGTTCGAGGGTTGGACGGTACCCAGAGGTGGACCTCACGACGAGTCAGTATCCGGAGGTGGACTTCACGGAGAGACGATACTCGGAGGAGGTTGATGGGTGAGAGCGTTGTGGAGGCTATCTGTACCTACCCTTCAGGTAGGATCCGTGGTGGACAATCCAGGAGCTGTGCTATCTGTACCTACTCTTCAGGTAGGATCCTTGGTGGAAGACCCAGGAGCGGCTTGTCACCTTCCGACTGTTTTGTCTTTTACCTTGTACTTTACAGTTGGGCCTGTATTTCCGGCCCCCTTTACTTTCAGCACTGATTTTATTCAGTTTTACCTAGTGATTACTTCCGCTTGTACTCTGTGGTGTTTAGTTTACTTTTATAAAGGAAATGTCTTCCCAGTTATCGGGATTTACGCCTTTGGTGCTAGTCGCCAGCCCCTGGCCTATGGAAGGCGGGCTTGGGGTAGTCACGGCACCAGCCCCGAGGATGGGTCATGAAATATATAATTATAAATACCTATCTATACACAAACACACACACACACACACATATATATATTCATAAACACACACACACACATATATATATAAACACACACTCATAGATATATATATACATATATATATGTATATATATTAACACACACACTCATGTATATAAATATATAAATATATAATCATATAATATGTATAATATTAATATATATATATATATATAATATAAACACGCACAGTTATGTATATATATATAATATAAAATAAAAACATATATATATACATAAAATATTAAAAAATTATAAATATAAACCTATATATATTAATATATGCACATTAAAAAATATATATATATATATTATTTGATGAAATATAGAAATAAATATATAAATATATATATGTATATAACATTACTCAATTAAATAATTAAAATTTTAATAGGTGAGTTGGTATGCTATTATTGTTTCACGCTAGAAAGATGCAAGGTTCGATTCACATCCTATGCAAATTTAATGGTGAAAATACATGTGGGACGCTATGTGTGATAGTGGTATCACTAGCCTAATCTATTGTGAGGTTTGGGGGCAGGTACTGCAAGTACTAGGATATGATACAAGGATTTTTGGGCTTGGGTACTACAGATACAATGGACTAGGGCATGATAAAGAAGGGGTAGGGGGGAGAGGTTAGGGGAGGAACAAGGACATGATATGGGAGGAGGGGGAGGGTACTGCGTGGGATTAAAAGTGGGTTGGAGGGAACCTAGATTTTATAAAAGAGGTGGAGATTCATTTAGGGTTTTATAAGTGGATGTGGAGGCTGATACACAGAATGAATAATTTAAAAATAAAAATAAAAAAGGTTATAAATTTTCAAAAAGGGTTGTAATTTACTGACACTTCTGAGAAATGTTGGTTATTTTGAAGTCCCTATGTAGAGAACCTTAAAAATTCCTTTATAACATCTCTATTTCAGTGGTGTTTTATTAAAAATGATTCTAAAAAACAAAGTTAAATAAGGTATTTCAAATTATTGATTATTAAAAATATTTATAATTTAGAAACATTTATTTACAACTATTTTTCAAAAACCTCAGTAAATGAGGTGTCTTTAAATATATATGTTTATAAATTTCATGATTTAGAGGCATTTATAGACATCAATAATTGGATACATTTATAAACATAGTTGTAGCTTGGATTTTTATAAATAGTGCTAAATTATTAAGACCACATTTTCCTATTCTTTTTGTAATCATCGGTAAATTAATTAGAGACGTTTATAAACATTTACAATGAAAAAATATCTCTAATTATAATTTCTGTAGTAATCAAGAAATGGTGGAAGAAGATATATATCTTTAAAACCCCAACTCTTTGGGGACTTCCCCAGTAAATCACTAGTGTATTATGTACAGCATCTACATTCTCCCCTTAAATCTGGATGGGGTAAAATACCTAATCCTAGATGTCTAATCCATCTATGTCCCTAGTGATAGTGTAAATGAATAATTCGTCAAAATCTATCTAAAATGACTCAGACATTAGGGGATGATAATATATATTCTCATTACCTCTCTCATCTAGATAGTGATAGAGATTCTCTTAGATTTATGACCTCATTTGAAAGTGCCTCCATAGAATCAGAGGTGTAAGAGGTGGAGGATGACCTAATAAAACTTCCAACTTACATTAGAGTATGGTTTCTCCTGCTGCATTGATGAGTTCTGGTAGGTAAATCAAGGAATAGAAGAAGACTCATTGACCAAAATTATTAATTCTTCTATACATCTCAAGGAGAAAGGGATTTACATATCATTTCAAAAGAAGAAACAATATTTGATCACATGAAATTATAAAGAAATTACTAGCCTGAATCCATATGTGGCTGTGAACAATCTCAGATTATCCAATAACCATTAAGGATTCAATCAGGTGGTCAAGAGGGTGCACCCCTCTCAATATACAAATGTATAGAGAAATGTAGAAAAATGTATCAAATCCATATTTGCCTGAGATGTGAAATAACCAAGAATTAATTAGCCACATAATCCTTGTCGTGAATAATAATTGGAAAATTTGGGTCTGTATCAATTTTAGAGACCGTAATTGTTATTTACCAAAGGATAAATTCCCATTGCTGGTCACATAAGTCATGATTGGTGAAACTGATGGATTCAAAGACCTCTCCTTCTTGGATGAGTACCCATGGTACCACCAAATAATGATAGCCCCTAAAGATGAGGAAGCCACTGTATAAAGAGAACCTATGGGGATCTTTTTATACCAGGTCATCCCCTTGGGACTAGAAAACTCATGAACTACGTATCTATGTGTAATAAATTATATATTTAAACCCTTATTGTGAAAACATCTGAATGTAATGTCGATGAACTGGTGGGGAAATGCTGATAATGATGTGATCACTTCACAGAACATCAAATAGTCTATGACAAACTGCACAAACATAGTCTGAAGATAAATCTACATAAATTCACTTTCAAGGTTACATCAAGGAAGTTTCTTGAAATTTTGGTATATCACTATGGTATCAAGGTAGACATTAAAAATACTAGATATATTTTACGAATTAAACCTCTTTATAATCTCAAAGAACTGATGGGGTTCTAAGGGAACATCACATAAATTTGGTGTTTCATTGCCAACATGAATGGAATAAAATTATCCATAACTATTATAACAATGAATGGAATCACCAATGAATGGGAATGGGACTTCCAGGAAGTCTTTGAGAGTTTCATGTAGTACATGCTACACCCACTCGTCCGGATGCCATGGGTAGAAGTAAATCCAATCATATTAATTTTTTCAGTAATGGAACACTCACTGGGTATCCTTATCGCACAAAAGAAGGATGTATGATGTGATAATAGTATATATTACCTCAGATGAATGATTCAGTTTACTAAGACCTGATTCTTTGATTTCTAGAAGGACTGACTGACACTCTTCTTTTCAGTGTATAAGTTTCGGTGTCACATACAACACCGCGAAGTCCACTTGATCTCTAATATTTATCTACTCAAGTAAATACTTTTCCACACCTTTCTGAATTGGAATTTTTTCCAATTAGATATCATTCTAAAAATATATAATATTAATATTGGTAAAGAATAAATCAGTGAAAAAAATCCCATAGATGATTTCCCATATAAAATCACACCCTATAAAGAAAACAAGTGGAAAATGAATATACATATGAATATTTATTTATGCACATGACACCCCTCAGAAATGGGAGATGTATTTTTATTGTAGCTCTTGAAGTCCTATCTGAAAGAGACTAGAATGCCTGAGACTCATTAGGCTCAGCACAAGGATAATATATGTTTATCCTGAAAATAAAATTTACTCAAATATTTCTTACCTTATAGAGGATGCACAAATAATAAGGTATAATACCATTCCCTAATTCCATGCATTGAATTATCCGTAATTTTACAAATAGAAAACCGTAATGACAAATCAGATTCAGAGCCAGTGAAAAAGTAGATCAGTGGTAAATAATCCATCAAAAAGAAATAATTATCCCCTCTCACTGGCTACATCAGGGGATTAATGGTGTATTTCCCTTATGATCCCACATTTCATCACATTCCCCAATCACATAATTTTTATGTCGATGCATTAGAAAATTCAACCAAATTCTTGAATGACCCTCGTTAGGAGGAAGAAATATTCCATATCATGCACCGAAGGATGGTCCCATCGATCACCATCTACGAGATGAGAAAAATCAACTAGGTTAGAACTGACTCATATCAAGAGGAACCAATATCCACTCTTTTGTTGAGGGGTACAGTAATCAGTTAACTAAAAAATGGGACACTCCCGACATATCTAATCAGAATGGAAAATATTTGATGATGAGGGGTGAACATTATGCTACAAAGTGGTTCAAATGAACGAAAATCAATATAAAAGTGAGTCTTTGATGTATTCCTCATTATAGTCAGAAGAGAAAGAGATAATAATTCCATCATTGAAGAAGTATATGATGTTCAATGGGATTCACATAAGTTAGGATCTAGGCTCACTCTCCAAATCATGAGGCTAGGTTATTAGTTGAAAAACATGATACATGAATGTGTATAATTCACTAAAAATTTGTTTCATGCTAGATCCATAACAAAAATAATACATCAACCCCAAGAAATTATATATATAGATAAATATTTGTAGTTTTTCTCTTATGGGAAATGGATGTTGTGGGGCCATATCCCCCATCCAAAGAAAAATAGTTCAAGTATATCCTTGCTACTAATTACTTCTTCTCTAAATTGAATGAGTCAATACAAATCAAATATGTTGGGAAATGGAACACAATAATGAATGTAATGTTAAATACCATCAGTAGGTTTGGACTACCTCACATGATACTGAAGGACAATGAATCAAAAATCAATTCTATAGAGTTGATTAAATTGTTCCAATTGTACTATATAGTGTCTAATAAAACATCTCTATATCATGAATTTAGAAATGGATAGGTAGAGGCATTAAAAAAGAATCTATAAAATATAATCCATAGGATTGATAATAATGACAAGGATTCATGGTTGGAAAGTCTATTCCATGTTTTATGGGCCAACAATACCACTATGTGTACTGCTACCTTAGAAATACCATATTCATTAGTTTACCAAACTGAGGAAGTGTTACCGATAGATGTATAGATTGAATAACTAAAAATATTATTTTTTATAAAACTCATAGATGATGAGAAAACAAAAAATACAATATGAGTTGGAGAGGATTGATGTGATCATGTTGCGTACATTGCACAACCTCAATGTCCATCAAAATCATATCATAGAAGCCATCAGTAAAAAGGTTCCCATATATTCATTCATCCATTGAAAATTGGTGTTGGCTCTCCAGAACCCAATGATTCTAGGAAGGAATCCTTTGATGATGGAACCCATATGTGATTGTACTTATAATATATATATTTTATATCCTAATAGATCATACCCAGTAGCCAAAATAGATGGGGTTCATGCCAAAACCCCTTCCAATGCAAGATTTCTCACGAAATAATTTTTATAACTTTCATAAAGTGTCATTAATCCTCATTTAATGATTATAAATTACATCAGTTCATCTTGATCAAATGAAGTTAAACTATATGAAACCAATCTCAGTAGAATATCTCTAAATTGCTCAACATCCCCCATCTTTAGCGAAATATGATAAACTTCATGACTGAAGTCCTTACCACAAGAGGTTAAACTACACTAGAAGATTCATCTCACTCAAAATTCAAAGAACATGATCAAAATATCTGTATAAGAAAGATAAATTTACCTTGTCCCAATGTGAGAGTTGGATCAGTATAAGGAATACTTCCATCAAAGAACTATGTGTGTATTGATTCCTACCATCACATGATATGTAGTGATGCCCATACCTCCATTTTAGGTCCTAGATTAAATATTCATTTACTTCCACACCCACTAACCCACATATAAACTGCAAGACATTAAAATAAAAGGTATATGACCATATCGCATGTCGTAAAACTACATGGATCCACAATATTCATCTGCATTCATGATGAATCACCCACATCCTTATCACACGACATTAAACAAAACAATAGATTTCCATTATACATGACATTAAACTACATGTGTTTTTAGAACTACATTTGGTTTTACAACCATTCTAATGAGATATGTAGGGTCTCCTAGATCCCATATCCTATCCAAACCACCTCATTGAAAAAAATACGCAATTCCATTCTTTGGTTTCCTTCACGATATGAGGAAACTTTTATATTCCATGTTTATAACACATTCAATTGGTCATATGAGCTTATGAATATTGGTAAGGGATCTACTCAAATGGACATGGAATGTCAGTTTTCCAAAAATTTATCATTATCCTAAATGCATGACCATAAATATAAAACCATGAGTCCTTGTCTCATGACATTAAAATGAATGGTTGGAATATTTTCCACATAAAACTAAACACTATGAATTTATAGATCTATGTGCAGCATGATTCCTATCATCATTGGACACATAGTGATACCATAATACCAAATCTCAAGTTTAGTACCAACAAATAAACATGAAAAATTCCTCTACCTATAGGTTAGAACTTTATAGGGATTTTTATCAATAACGATGTGTGTCCTGATTCATATAACTATGGGATATTTAGTGATTCCTCAAAAACCATTAATGGGCCCAACTGAAACCTTCCATTTTAAAATTAGATAGACTACATCTTTTCTTCATGATTTTAAATTACAAGGTCCTTTAAGAACAATATATGGATTGATTCCTACCATCATAAGCTATGTAGTGATGTCCAAATTTCTAATCTCAGTCCCAGGTAAAACAATTAACTATAACAATACCCTCCTCTATATATGGTTCATTCCTGTCTATAATTGTTTATATTCAAGAAATATCTATAGCATGATTCATGCCCTCATAGGATTTGTAACTATTCTTGAATCTATGGTTCTTAGGTCCATCCAAGATAAAACAATATATTCCCCCAATAGCAGTGTATAAGTCTATCTTGCACTAGGAACTTCCCCAAAATATATAGGTTCTGAGCCATAAAAGATCATTTCTCCTTCGTATGATTCAGATCTACATATGTACTATCTATGAACATAATACATAATGTAAAAATTATCACGCTTGTCCCGACATCCATACCTCAAGAAGTTAAACTGTAAGGAAACAAACATGTCCTAATGATATGACATTAAACCATAAAGAAAATATCATTGTTAGATGAAATTAAAACATCACAAATAAATATAACCATACCAATGGAAATTTAAAGTTATAAAACATCCCTCATTAACATTCTGTATCAAAGGGGCATAAGAGACATAACCTATTCAATGACACTATGGGGTGCATCATCCGTATTCTATAAACCACAATCCATATACCACACTTCATATCTTGATAGCCTTATGTCATCAAAACCCATTCATGGACCTAGGAAATAAAGGGTGATATCTATGGTTAACCCAATAATCGATGCCTTAGGGCATAATCCTACTAACAAAAGACATTTTTCTATTATTAGAAGGGATTTCAAATCCTTGTGAACCTGACATCATCATGGCCGAACTTATCACCGGAGGGTGTTCTAGGCCATGCACTATATGATTGTCCCATATCATTACTCATGACATGAGAACCCCAAGCCCTTATTTAAACCTTCTTTTTCCCATTATATGGTGGTTGTTGGGATTCATTTGAACCTATTTATCCTAATTGGGATCTTTTGGAGCATTCGCTCTATATTTGGACTATGTGCCTAATGAATATAAACCACATACACATTGGTCAAAGATGTACAACCATAAAGACCACCTTTTTATGTTTCAAATAACATGAAGGTAAATTAATTTTTAAATAGTCATAAACCTTATCTGGTTGAAATACCAAAAAGGGAAGACTAATTAAAATTCCAGTCTTATCTTGCTAAACACATCATCTGCAGAGTTTATAAAAAAATTAATGCATTAAAAAATAAAGAAAAAAATAGTATGTTATTTTTTGTGGTCCTAGTAAAAGAAAAGATATGCTTGCTTGAACCCTTGGTTCAGGAAAAAATAAAGTAATTATTTTCTACATCTCCCTGCTATAAGAACAAGTTTAATATGAAAAAATAGGGTAATCAAACCCTTACTAAATATTGCATTCTATATAAATCAAACTTCATGATTTGATTGTGTTAGATCACTAAAAAACTTATATGGACCTTGGAAGAGGATACCTAGATTCAAGGGAATCTTTTTCCGACTATGAGTTTATGACTATAGATCCTTCATATGTTCCAATGATCATCAACTAAAATTTTCACTCTTGAAAAGGGATTTCAGATCTGTGTGAGACCAGAAATCTGCATGGTAGAATGTAGTAACATAGTAGGTTCTTGGCCAATCATGGAATGATTTTCCCACACTATAATAATGACCCAAACACATTAGTTTAGTATTTACCATCAGTTTTATCAAAATTTTCAATAGTATTCAACATCCTTGATTTTAATTCGCCATGTTTTGTTCCCTTTATCAAAGTGGGGATGCGAAAATCCATTCCAAAGAATCGTGATGGCCAAATCATTGTGATTCAAAACAATATGGTGTATGGATAGAGCATCACAAAAGAGAATAGCTTCCCTATTGTTCTAGAAACCATCCTAGATAGCATTTTATTCAATTCGCATCCTCATTTTATAAATGTTTATGTCTTCAAAAAACTCTCAGGGCCCTTAGAAATTAGTGGAGGTCATCTTTACATGGCCATGATATCAATTCATAAAGGATTTGACATAGACAAAAAGGAATCTTCACCTTACAGGAAATGGAAACGAATAATTATGAGCCCTTGGTAACACTATACAGGAACCTGGAACCTTATAGAGTTATAATTTATCCATTTAATGTCTTCCCATTCCCATATTCATTGAATCAAAATTTGGGGTTATGAATTACATCACCCACTTTCATACATCCTAGGTGGACTTAATTTTTTTAATATTTCTCCCATAGTCAATATCACAAAAATAAATCATTTATTACCCATTGAAAAGATTATAGGAACAACTGTTTGAAAATGATATTGATTTATAAGGGCTTTGAACTACCAGCCATATGAATCTCCTCCTTGCAATATAGGATCTCTAATCCCAATGAGCCTCAGAATCACCATGGTTGAACATAACATCTTACGGTGTTTAGGCCAATACTAGAATTTCTGAATGACATTACATGATCATCAATACATCCCTAGAAACTAGTTAATAAATTTCAAGAAACCTAATGGCCTATGAAAAAAAGTCTCTAAACTACATTGATAAAAGGTCCAGGCTAAAAGTCCATAAAGTACACCAATATAATGTTCCACCTAAAATAACCTAATAAACTTTGATAACAACACCATTCTAAAAGACACTAAAATACATATATATTAGTTCCAAGCATAAATTAGTACACACTAAAATGATAAATGGTAAGATATATAACAGACCATAAAATAGAGAACATCATAAATTTAGTCTACAAGAATGAAAAAGATAAGAAGCTTGTGATTCCCACGATATGGCCTTAGAAAATATCATGTTATGCTATCCCAATCCACAAACATTGGAAAAATATATTGCATTATCCCTCATTGAAAATTTTTATACCCATTTTCATTTTTTTGGATCGGTTATACTCAATATAGATGGAGAATATATGACCATTAGAGATCACTTATTAGTGGTCATTCATGAGTATTTCATGGGACAAATCTTTTATATTTTAAATATTTGGATCCCAACATTAATTATTACTTTATATTTTGAAAAGGATGGGTATTACCGGTGGTTCATACATATAACCATTGAATTGTCATGCATATCATGATTGAAAGCGAACTGGACCACATCATTGTTGATGCTGAAATTCAGAGAAGGGCTGCATCATGTGGATAAAAGAGAAACAAAAGAATTTGGGAGGGAAAGAGAAATGTATAGGGCCTGGGAGGTGGGCTCACGCAAGAGTCTACATATGAATTTAAGAAGCCTCCCGGCGTACTAAATATGACATGCATAGCCCCCCTTTCCATGCACAAGGTGACGTCAATTGGGACATTGCACGCGCGGCCCCCTTTTTGTTCACAAGGTGACATCAATCGTGTACTTTAACACCCGACCGTGTTTCCTCACACAAGGCGATGTCAACCATTCCGTTGCGTGCCTGACCCCGTTTCTGCAAAAAAGGTGATGTCAACCGAGCCATGCATGCCCGACCACCTTTGCGTGCCCAAGGAGATGTCAAAAGGGAGTTTGAATGCCCATCCACTTTGCACGCAGCCCCAAGGACTTTGGCTATAAAATGAACTGTATCCCCAACCTTCAAGGATGGTAATAGAAGATGCAGCGATGCTCTTCTATGCGAAAGCCACATCTTCCGCGACCACATGAAAAACCTAATGGCCTTCTGGTATGGAATTTTTCATGACAGATTCATGGGGGGGCGCTTTTGGGTAGGACCTCTGAGGCCTGATCCCCGTGAATTTTGTTTCTTCCCAAGGTCATTTACATGAATGGGGTCCCCTTTTTCATGCAAGTTCCCTCTGTTTTAGGCACCCTTGCGTGCAACCCATCCATCTTGCACACAAATCAACCATCTTGCGTGCACCCCTTCCATATTGCATTGAACCAGTACTTCTTTCATGCAAACCTTTCATCCTGTGTGCAACCACTCTGTCTTGCATGCAATAAGTCCCTCTTGCCCGCAAACCTTCTGTCTGGTGCGCAACCCCTCCATATTGAGTGAAAATAGTCTCTCTTACATGAAACCCTTGTATCTTGCATGAAAACATTCTATATTTCCCAAACCCATTCTCTCATGTGTGCTCCACGTGTTTCCCTCACCTTAAGGCACACTGTACGTACCCCCCTTATGCGCAAAAATCTTGTGTCACATGCTCTCTTCCCATGTGGCCCTTCATGTTTTCATGGAGCAATTTCAAAGTCCCTCGGACAGCGCTTTTTGTTGTGTTTCTTTACCTCATGCTTCATTACATAGGCACACTAACGACTATTGCTTCTTCACATAGCCACAATAATGTGGACTACCCAATGAATCTACGCATAACACCCCTTCACCATGACATTGTTGATTCCTTCCTTCCCTCAAGGGTGGGTAGGTATCAGTTTTGTAAGTCCTAAAGGTGTGGAGTGAACCCACATCGTCCAAGCTGTTGGATGTTAAACTACCAAGAACCATCATCCTCAGCGTATGATGTTAAACTGTGACCATTCCCCATGCATCGGACACGGGGTTCCCCCACCTTGGACATTCTTCCCACCCACTGGTCTCCAAGATAGTGAGATCATTCCTCACATGGAATGACATCCTCTTTATCGAAGCAGTGTCTGTCTGCGGGGAAGGGGCAACCACCTAGGTGTAAGCCCCTATCTTTTTCTTATAGGGGGTAGCATCACTGCTCCTCCCATCTTTCTTAGTTCCAAATCCCTATCCCACTGGGCTTTATCACCCCCCTGGGCCTCCACCCTGGAGTAAGTCCCAATTTCCATATCCTTGGGCTACTAACCACGCTTAATCCCGTATTTCCTCTTTGGGCTGCTGACCACGCATAAACCCTTATTTCCTCTTTGGGATACAGACTGCGCATAAGCCCCTATTTCCTTTTTGGGTCCTTAACGACGTGTTATCCTCACTCAACTTCCCACAAATTCACCTCTCGCGATGTGATCGTCTGGTCCTTACTACGTATTCTTTCTCACACATAGCATGACTCACGTGTGCTTAGAGTAAGCTTCAACAATTACATCCTCTCTGGGATGCCTTAGAGTGTAAGCCCCACATCATCCTAAACTACATGAACATTGATCCCTATCAAGGAAAGGTACGTAGGAAGAATCCCTATGGTTCAAGACCACCACCTGTTGGTCCCGACCATCTCCATGTCGGTTCACCAACACCATCCTGAACTATGTGGACTTTGATCCCTGCCATGTCAAGGTATGTAGGAAGCTTCCCTGATGTTCAATCCCACCACTCATTGGTCCTAACCATATTCATGTCGGTTCACAAACACCATCCTGAACTTCGTGGACTTTGATCCATGCCAATGCATGGTATGTAGGAATCCCCCTTGAGGTTCATGCCCACCACCTGTTGGTCTCAACCATCTTAACGTCTGTTCCCCAACACCATTTTGAAAAACATGCACTTTGATCCTTTCCAAGTCAAGGTACGTAGGAAGCCTTTCTGAGGTTCAAGATCTCCACCCATTGGTACAGACCATCTTCACGTCAGTTCAGGAACACCATTCTGAACTATGTGGACATTGATCCTTTATATTGAAAGGTATGTAGGAGGCCTCCAAGAGGTTCAATCACAACAACCATTGGTTTAAACCATATTCATGTCGGTTCCCACTCATCCAGAACTACTTGAACTTTGATCCATGCCAACGAAAGGTACGTATGAAGCATCACCGAGGTTCAATAACAACACCCTATTGGTTCCTACCCCCTTCACATCGGACCCCCTTCATCCCACATGACGTTAAACTACATTCCCCCTTTTCTTCCTGCACGACGTTAAACTGCTACCCCCATTCACTAATAAGCCATTGTCAATCCCATCCAGTGGTAAGCTATTGTGACCCCATCTAATGGTAATCCATTGTGACCCCATCCAGTGGTAAACCATTGTGACCCCTTCCAATGGTAAGATATTGGGAACTCATTTAGCAGTAATCCATTTTCAACCCCATCCAACGGTATTCCATTGTCAAACCCATCCAGTGGTAAGCCGTTGTGACCCCATCTGGAAGTAAGCCGTTGTGACCCAATCTGGCTGTAATTCATTGTCACCCCATCTAGTGGTAATCCATTGTCACCCCTTTCAGTGGTATTCCATTGTGACCCCATCAAGTGGTAAGCTTTTGTAGTCCCCTCAATTGGGACCCACATTTCTTGTCTGACCCTCTACCGTTAGACCAACTCTCGAGCCGCTAATCGCGCATAACCCCAACATGTCATCAAGTATTTGTCCTTCGTACGCACCCCAATTTGATTCCCCAACCTGGAGGTTTCACTTACTTCAGGTCCCATCCATACGGTTCGCCTCCTTAGGTGTCCTATCACTTTAAAAATTATGAGGACTTTGATTCCTAGCCATAGTGATACGTAGGAGGTCTCTTTGAGACTCATTCCAAACATCACCATTGACCTTGAGTAGACTCCATCTCATTCTCCACCCACTTCACTTAACCATACATCATCCATTTTGATTCTTACATGGGATGACACATCTTGGGGGATCATGCCACCTCATTCCTCATTCCCTTTAACAACATTCTGATAGCTAACCACGCGTCAGCCCCAACATCAGTGTTCACTCCAGGGGTTCCACCCACCTGGTCCACTCTAGTTAGTGTTCTGATCTGTCCGATCTGCCTCCTGTAGACATTAATCTCACGACATACCTAGTGTTAAACATAATAAGCTAAGGAAAACCTCATATACTTTCCTATGGCATATAATTTCCTACATTCGACATGGGATGCCTCGATCTTTTATGCCCTCATGAAGCCCTATAATAAGGGGATGAAACCCATACACGTTAGTGTTACAGTGTCCAGACACACTAGTGATGTCCAACGTGACTACTCCCTTGACCAAAGGTTACTTCCATGACTGGACCCCTTGGAAAGTACCAATAGAAATGTTGTAATTAACTGGTGTCTATGAAGATACGACACTGGGATGAGTTTCCCAAACAACATCTTAAGTCTATAAGGTAGACCCAGAGTATGTGATGAGTTATAAGGAGGAATCCATGGAAGGAAGAACTGAAATCACATAATCCTATTTTGATCAAGGAGAAAATGTCCTTGAACAAGGAATAGATGTCTCCCACCTTTGGAAAGAGGAAATGTGGGGGAAAAAACAGTGTCACCCTCCTCGAACAGACTGATGCGCGTGCCCCAGCAAAAGCATCAGAAATAGAAATGGTGAACCCTAGGTGAAGGTATTCTCCTCAAATTGGAGATTAGTAGCATCTGAGACATCAGTAGATTAGCGTGTCACCAGATCCAGCTATCTAGAACTGTGTCCCACCAAAAAAATAGAGGGATTGGCATTAAACTCGCCAGAAGTTGGGATAGTCAAATTGTTGGACATCTGGGTCTGTGACGTTGTCAGCGTGGATCCATCTTACCTGCCATGGAAGATGGAATGGCATTGGGACACTGGTCATCAGTTCCTTTCCTTTCAGCATTAATGGATTAATCTCCCTACTTTTCAAGAAAAAAGCTACGACAAGACATTGATCACCACCAGCCCACCAACATGGTAGTCCCCCACAACTCCATCGCTTTAGTGAAAATCTCCATGACTACAATCATCGAGAGCCCATGCCCCATCTCCCCGTTATAATTCATTCATTGGAGAGAGATCAATGACCTCATATGCCGGTACGAGGAGGAGTGGATTATACAGACATGGGATATGGACCGCCATGATCTATAGTTGTCTGCGCCTCATTGCCACCACCACCCCCAAGGGCCACACAAGGTGAAATTTCCCCTCACTCCAACATACAATCGTTTCTGGAGCCTCTCCCTAGAATGCCTCGATGACTCTCTCACCTATGAAAATGATGTAGGGGATGTATAGACCAGTCTGGTCGGGATCCCATTTCTGGGGGCCCTATTAAGTGATCCCAAAAGGCCACGCAAGTGCTTCCATCCAGTCCCACGAGTTGAGAAGTAGGTAAGACATGCACCTGCACCATTGTCCATTGTCCGATTGACCCAATGCTAGCATCAGGCACAGGCGGAGGAGGATGCCCGCCAAGGGGAGTCAACGTCAGCAACTACTATGGACAAATCCACCACTGAAATATATCACCAACCCCTCGTGTATTATGAGAAGGGGAACTTATATACCTGGCCTAGATTGAGGCCCCAACCACCCGACATGCAGGCTTGGTCGACTCTCTCGGTCACCGATGCAGGTAGTGGCCACCACTTGTACGGAGACCCACCCCATACTGCCACCATGGTGAACCTAGGAGTTCCCCTCTTCCAAGCTCGACATTGAGTTCTGCCTCATGCTACCCTTAGTCTGAATGAGGGACCTCCCCATGGTGGTGACACTCAGCATGGAAGTCACTCCCATTCACATTACATCAGGTATGGAGTCATCCCTCCATCCACAGACCAATGGTATGGGGACGTTGCGCATCTGGCCAATCTCTAGCATGCCCCCCCATGTTCTTACAATAGTTTGAGAATGTCCTCCTTGCCTCAGAAATCATAGGGGTGAAGGGAAGCCTTGCTTAACTTTCACATAGCACGAAGGTCGTACCTGTGTTTGGATCGACAAGTACAAGAACCTTCCTCTCACTGATATAGCAAGGGGAAACAAACATGGAGGTCCTACCCATGCCCCTATCAGATCCAGTAGAGGTCTTACCCTCTCCATAGCTTCCCAAGAAGGTCCTCCCCATGTCCCCTTTGATATCTTCCCCAGTACTCCTTGCACCCTGGCTTACGCAGGCAAGAATCCTCTCCGCCCCACCACCAGTATGGTTGAAGGTCCTCCTCATGCTGGAAATATAATCTGTCCTGAAGATCCATTCGGGGGAAGGAGGGAAGGACGTCTCCTCCATAAAAAGGATTCTAAGAATATTAAGACTAGGATCAATCTCGTTTACTTCTCAGATTCCAAAGAAGAATATGACTCAGCGATGAAACCCTTGCCTAGATCCTCCATGTCGAGGGTCGGGGAAGGAGCAAGGCACATCAGCCTAGTACTCCTAGAATGCAAGGAACATCAAATTATTTCCTCCCTCCATATGTATATCTAAGTGGAATTTTTTTTCCCGCTCCACGTGTTACAGTCGTTCAATCGCCACCATCATCACCAGAAGCACTCTCTACCTCAACTAGAGATCATAGAGAGATATTTTGGGGACCAACGATGGATGAGAAGTCGTGTGGTCCCCCACCAGCAGTCATAGTCCCTATTCTGGAGACTGTGGTAGTCAGCCCGTCTTACCACGATGTGGTGACTAAGCCGCATCACTCTTCTAAGGATAGCCCGAGATGTGGTGGTTTGTTAGCTCACTCACCGTATTCTCCACTGGCCAGCCTACCATCCCAACAGTATGCTTTTGTACCGCTACCCATTCCCCAATCACCTCTGGTTGAAGAGTGGGGAAAGGAAGGGTCAGACCTTGAATTCATGTCTAGGGTCTTATGGGAAATTCCCGCTATAGACCACTTCCCTGAGATGTTTTGGCCTATTGTAGTGCCAAATTTAATTTCACTAGAATCCCTCACCGAAGAGGAAGTCGAGTGTTTCCATAAAACCCTTTGTGCGACTCATATTTGTCTTCATCATCAATGAGTGGCATACCCTAAGAGCCAAGAACATTTCAAGGACATTGGCAAACAATACCGTATAGTTGATTTCGCCGCACTTTCTGTGGCCCAACGCCCTGAGTCGCCATGTCGATGTAAGGCCCTCCAGTAATGATGCGTTCATAGTTTTAGGGCACTTCGTATGATTATCAAATAGGCTTCTCCAAATATATAGATCCACGGATAGGGATGGTATGCTTCCCTCCTCTACAGTCATATCTAGTGACAACCCGATTTTCAAGGATACATTGAGGTTATGCCTCTAGGAATATTAGTGGTTAACAGGGAAGTCCATCTAGAGGGTGAGAACGAGCTAGAGATTCTTGGAGAGGACCTACCCCCTAAGGGAGTTTAACACTTATTTGAACCATCATGAAGTATCACTCACCATTAGAGAAATATATTGGGTCTTCATGTGCCCACTAAGGCACTAGTCCTCAGCTGGAATCCCAACATGGGAAAAAAACTCCTTGGAGCAGTCAAACCCTCTAAACCATCTGGGTTGGTACAGAAAGTGGAAGACGACCCCGAAGAAGCTATTTAGTGTAAGAAACTCATCGAGTAGAAGAATGTGGTCAACAACCTACTTGCGGAACACACTGCATAGTGAAGACCAGACTATGGTGATCCTAGGACGGGCAATAAGGGATGGCTCTGCTTCCACTAGGTGAATTGCCTCTAGTTGACCCTGACCATCCTTCCCATATAGACATGGTTGAGGATGGAACCTATGGCAAGAAGGGGCGGTATGTCTTGCCCAATATTCCTGAGTGGCCCGAAAATCCTTGAGACCCATCTCGGATTCCCCCAACTAACCCAGATGTCAATCCACCAGCCGCTCTAGGAGCCGTTGGGCCACCTTATCAAGTTGAAGAACCCTCCACTACACTGGTGGTCTAGGATCCCCGTCAAGACAAGAATCCCCACATGGATGATCCATTGGAGTCACTCATTTCCTGCCTCAAGGCATTATAAATGCAACGGGTGGCGCACTAGCACAATGGAAATCATTATCAAGCATGGGTGGATGATATGCTAGCTCCCCAAGTTTCAAGAATCCCACATTTTACCCCTTCAACAGAATAGGGGACCCGCCAAAGCACCTGGACATATTTATCTCAAGGTATGTCCCCATGTTTGGAACTATAGCATAGCAGGAAGCCATCAAACTCTAGTGTTTTGTGCAAACAATGGAAGGCCCAACATTTGTCTGGTAAAACCAGCTCCCCTTCGGATCAGTCCCCAACTAGGAGGACCTCTGTAAGAAATTCCTCTACCAGTTCAGTTCCACGACATAGAAGACGAGTATCACATACCACTTCAAGTTCATGCCATGGCCTGATGATCGCTTTGCCGACTTTGTCACCTGGTGGAAAGTTCTCACATATTCCCTTGACATGACTCTAACTCAAGAGGAATTTCTGAGAATATAAATTAGGAATTCCAAGACATATCTATTCCACTCTATGATCCCCCAGAACTATCCTTAGGGATTTTGAGACTTCTATGATAAGGACTAGTTCCTAGAAGAATCCTTATAGTAGGCTAAGCAGGCACGTCCATTGCCTCTTGCGATCACTGCAAGAAGGGCCTCTGGGGATGAGCCCACTGCAGTGGCCCAAATAGAGGCCCCCAGTAAACTATACTTGTAACCAATGGAGCCACCTCCACAAATTTGTAGAGGCCATCCACCTTATGTGTAGCAACCAACCCTGTAGCGCCCACCGTAGAATCTACAGGTGCCTTTGTGCAATACGCCGCCACTGTCCATGCCAGGAAACCAAGTTCTACCTCTCGATAGGATCCTCCAGCTCCTCATAAGGGTCAAGCTCCAAGGTCAACATTTTTGGACATGAGAAACCAGACCTACTCGTTCAATGAGGTAGAGGTTCCTAGTTACTTCTGTAGTGAATTGGAGCAAGGGATTTTAGGTTTTCTTGAGTGTAGAAGGACGGAAGAGGAAAACCTTACTGATCGCCCTACTTACTGCCTCTACCACCAGATCCTAGTACACTCTCCCAGGATGTGCTATGTGTTCAAATACTAGATTCAAGAATTGATATATAACAACATAGTCCAGTTAGGCCCAGCTCCAGCACTAGTGGCATGAACCTTCGTGAGTCCAGACAGCAGCAGTGACAGCGAGGGTGAGTGGCACCAGGTTTCCAGTCATGGGTCCCTGAAGTATGTTGATTGGATGGCTCTTAAAACAGTATTCCAAGCCCATGGTTTCATTCAGGAGCATCTGAATCAGCCTGAGACTTCAGAAGCTGCAACCACTACATCTGCATCATCTTATCAGTCGACCTCTTCTCGAAATAGAAAGCACCGACGATGTAAGGGAAAGAAAATCCCCCCACCAATGCAATCATCATTTTGTACTGTCGGTGAATTCATGCCCCTAGAGATGGTGATCTCTCCCAAAATTCATCCACTAGTGGATGAATCTCCGAGTTAAGGTCAAGGGTACGCCTCGGTTTACACCATACAACTGGTAAATCCCAACAAGATTCCTGATGATAAGCACCGGGCGGATCCCCCCAACATCCCCAGCCATCGTCAGCGTCGACGGAGCCATAGAAATATAGGCTGTCAGAGTTCCTCGGTCAAAACTTACTTCTAGGCTATGTGTGCTATTGAAACATGGAAATAGGCTCACTACAGAGTTCAGAATGCATAGCCTTCTCTTCTGGTGGCATCAGGCCCTCCCTCGCCGCCGTTTGTGTTTCAGGATCAGGCAGTGCCACCTCAACCACTTCATGTCCAGCCACACCCAACTATAGGCTGGTCTCAGTTGTCTGGAAGTATTCTAGTAGTAACATTTCAAGCTATGACTTGAGAGTAGTGGGATATTCCCATCAATAGTTAGCCGTTGGGCCAGTCAGTAGGGCCCACCATACCTTCTGTCATAGAGCGACCTCCTATAAGCAGAAGTTCACTCCTGGAATGCATATACGATGCTCTTAAGAATCTTTCCATTATTCTAGAAAGGAACTCCATCCTTGAGGCCCTACGCATATCTTCAGATATGTGTGAGGCCCTTCGATGAGGCTTTAAGAATCCCCCTCCATTATGAGACGGATGTAGCTACCATAGATGCCATTCATGATGAGGCGGTTGAGAATGCTCATTGCCAGACCATTATCTTGTTCTTTGGAGAAGATGACAGCCCTCCTATACAAGGTCACATTCATCCACTTTACATCACTGGCCAGTTCAATGGTGTGGAATTTCATCACTGTCTTGTTGTCAAGGGCTCTGGAATCAACCTAATCCCGACTTGGACACTGCAAAAACTGGGATTGTCTGAAGATGATCTGAGTCCCTCTAAACTAATAATAAAAGGTTATTAAATGATGGAACAAACACCGGTCGACAAGATTTACATGAAGACCCAGTTTGGTGGACTACTTTCTGGAACCAAATTTATGGTTGTCTCCCAGGACAATGCCTATAATGTGTTGATGGGAAGGCCAAGGCTATAGCTACAGGCGGCAGTTCCCTCATCTTACCACCAGTTCCTCAAGTACTCCTATAATGGTCGAGTGGGCGTGCTTCAAGGTGATGTGTCTCCCATTGCCTCTTGTGATGCTCGTTATCTAGATGCTGACTACTACATGAGAAAAGACAAGCATATTCAAGCTAACGATGTTGATCATTCCACGGCTACGACCGACCCATGGACAGATCTAGATGACACCTTTGTCTTTCCAATCCACCGATTGGGGGAAACAACCACAGACATGGGAAATTGTTTTTTTGTTTCTGTAATGATGGTGGAATACATCCCCAGGCCTAAGTGAAGTCATAAGATCACCTCATACTCCAATACAAATCAGGAACAGGTGATCCCAGAGCCTCCTAATCCCATAAGATATTGGGATGTCCACCCCAATGTGACGACAATATTCCATACTTTCTTGTTCCATCAGGACATAATTAACCAGCTCAGGATGATGTTACACTATTTCTTCAACCTCTACAAGAATTGCCCATTGGGATAAAGGCCAATGGGATTGGATCGACAGCCTTCATCGCTATGGTTGCGGTAGTACATGAGTCCTCCAATGTAGTGTCTGCTGCCGCTCTAGCTCGTACCAGCCTCCCGTCAAGATATGCTAACATAGAAGTGACTCCTCCTATCGAGGATTCCCCATGATTAAGAGAAGAAGAGGAGTTAGAGGATTCTCCCACACCATTGAGGAGGGAATCTCTACCATAGTAGACGGGTTGGTATAGGTGAAACTTGGTAGTGAGGATGACCCGAGACCCACACTGATCAGTGATTCCATGCCCCTAGAGGATCAATAGTAGTATGTAGACTTCCTGAGACAACATCATGTTGTGTTCTCCTAGAGTTCTGACAAGATTCCAGGACTAGATCCATAAGTATCCGTCCACCACCTCGATCTTCCTTCAAATCATTGCGGGTTCAAGAGGCCTCTTAGAAATATGCACCCTTCTCATAGTGCCCTAGTTGAGGAAAAAGTTGATAAGATCATCACAACCAGTTTTTTTAAGGATGTATAGTACTCTAAATGGCTAGTGAACATTATGCCATCCCGGAAGAAAAATGGACAGATCAGAGTCTACAGCGACTTCTGGGATCACAACGGTCACTATCGGAAGGATTATTTTCCCTTTCTTGTGACAAAATTGTTGATCGACACTACATCCAGATTCCACAACCTCTTTTTCATGGATGGGTACTATGTGTATAACCAAATATGAATGGACCCTGAGGATGAGGAGTATATAGCCTTCAGGTCACCATAAGCTATGTTTTGTTACCAAGTCATTCCATTCTATTTAAAGAATGGGGATTCCACCTACCAGTGGGATATGCATCGCATATTTAAGCCAATCCTTAGGAAATTGTTGGAATGCAATGTAGAAGATCTGGTGGTCATATCTCTCCAATGTCAGGACCATCTCAAAGTCCTTGAGAAAGTGTTCGGCTTCCTCCATTCCCATCACCTGAAGATGAAACCTTTGATGTTTTCCATCAGTGTCACCTCTAGAATGTTTCTCGGCTTCATTTTCAGATACAGGGGAATTGAGATCAAACTAGAGATGATCAAGGCCATTAGCCAGATGTCTCCTCTGAGAAATATTTTGGAACATCGAGGTTTCCAAGGCCACTTAGCCTACATACTTTGATTCATTGAGAATATGTCCACCAAGTCTAATCCCTTTTCTCGGATCATGAATAAAAGCACACTCTATGAGTGGGACAAAGAGTTTCTGACTACTTTTGAGGAGATCAAGCAACATCTTCTCCAACCACCAGTTTTAATGCCACCTATCTCCTAAAAGACATTATTCCTTTATGTGACCACCCTATAATGATCTCTCGGTGCTCTTCTCACTTAGAAGAATAATGAGGGGATGGACAATATCATTTACTACCTCATCTTCATGATACTCTATATAGAAACTAGATAACCCCTATCAAAAATAGTGGTCTTGTGCTTATATTCACAGTACATAAATAGTGACATTTTTTACAGCACCACAAGGTATAGCTGGTGTCCCTAGTAGATCCCCTGATGTAGATCATGAGTTGCCCCATTCTGATAGTCCCACCAGCTCAGCGAGCGGTAAACCTCCATGAGTTTGATATCAAGTCTGTACCATATAAGTCTATAAATGGGAAAGTGTTGACATACTTCCTTGCTTTCCATCCGGCTCCTATGGACCAGTCCCTTGATCTCGATTTCACTGATGAGGTGATCCTCTCGGTAGACCAATCCATGTCGTGCTGGAAGATGCACTTCAATGGTGTTTCTTGGAGCCCCACGGGCAGAAGGATCAATTATCCCAAACTCAATAGAGTAGGCATGGGAACCTTCTTCATTACCCTAACACAAGCATTTCTACCTTATTAATTCTTGTTGTTAGAATGTTTCACCAAAAATGAAGCAGAGTATCAGGATCTCATCACTGGTCTCGAGCTGGCCCTCGAGAGTGATGTGCCACATTTTCATGGGAAAGGGGATTCCAAACATGTCATCAAACAGATCAACGACGACTATGTCATCAAAAAGCCAGAGCTCCTACCATTGTTGGAGATCACTCTCCCACTAATGGAAAAGTTCCCATCTCGGAAAGAAGTGACTCTTGTCCCTCGATCCCAGAATGGTCTGCCTGATTCCCTAGCCAACCTCGTTGCATCACTCAAAGAGCCCGAATAGGACAATCTGATTATCCATGTGGCACACCAAAGAGTCATTTCTCCCTTCACCCAGGATGACGATGACGAATTTCAGGTGAGTCACCTTACCATCGTAGCCTCCTTGTATGGACCCCGAGGTCACCTGGATGCAGTGATTGAAGTGACTCCCAATAAGTGAGCCCCCTTTGTTGAGTATCTCTAGGATGGTAACCTGTTAGTAGATCAGGTCGAGTGCGAGAGAATCTGATGTCGTGTGTTGCAGTTCACCCTCCAGGACGACCCTGTCCTAGAGAAGATCCTCTAAAGGAGTGGGTTAAATGGGGTTCTCCTCCATTGCATTCAAGGAATCGATATTTCTCAGGTCATGCAATAGGTTCATGCCAGTTTCTGTGGGGATCATCAAACTAGGCCGAAACTATCTCCCCAGATCTAGAGGTTGGGGTTCATTTGGCCCTCCATGATCCATGACTGCATCGAGTTTTCCAAGAGATTCCATGTGTGACAAATTCAGCCTATCTTCGTGCATTGACCGCCAGAGCACCTCCACTCCACCAAGTAATCTTGGCCATTTTCGGTGTGGGGACTCGAGGTCATGGGACCATATCCACTAACGATAGCATACCATTGCAGATTCATCCTGACTACTATAGATTTCTTCTCCAAGTGGGAAGAGGTAGTCCAATTCAAAAAGTTCAAGGATTGCTCCATATATGACTTTGTGATCTCCAACATCATCTATATATTTGGAGTCTGTCACGGTGTCCTCGCCGATAACTATATGATCTTCCAGGAAGCTGATGTGAAGAAATTGTATGCTAAGTTCAACATCTTTTCTAACTATACCTCCCACTATCATGCACAATAAAATGGAAATATCGAGGCATTAAACAAAACCCTCTCTAACATTATGTAGAAAATGGTTGGTCCAAATAATAAGAGTTGGCTGAACAAGCTCCCCAACACCCTCTGGGCATACTGGATGACAACTCATAATTCCACATAGATGACCCCATATTCCCTGGTGTATGGTATAGAGGCTATCCTGCCCATAGAGATTCAATTTCCCTTATTTCATAAAGATTTCTATGATCATCAAGTTCCAAATAAATTATAGGAAAGCCGTCTGGCTGAGTAGGACGTGTTCAACAAGAACATGCTTCATGCCCAGACAAATATGGAAAGGCATCAGGAGAATATAGCTAGAGATTTCAATAATAATGTTTTTCTCCACTCCTTGTAGGGAGACATGGTATTGGCCCTAAGGGCACCAATGATGCCTCACATGAAACTACCTAAGTTGGAACTAAAATATGAAGGACCTTACATCATTCACAAGGTTTACCCCAATGGTGCGTACTCGCTGGTTACAATGGATGGTGAGCGTGTAATGACTCCCATGAATGCCTTATTCCTCAAGAAATACTTTGTTTGAGAGATAGGGTCCCACATGACCATAAACTATATGGTACTACAAGACCTTAAACTATATGGTCCTGTATGACCCTAAACTGTATGATGGTCCTACATGACCTTAAAATGTATGGTCCTACATGACCCTAAACTACATGAAGGTCATACATGACCCTAAAATGTACTATCCTACATGACCATAAACTATGCTTCATCTTGTGAGACATTAAACTGCATATTCAAAAGTACATATCACGTGATTCCAATCCTCATGGGATTCGTAGGAATGCTAAGACTCCTCGTCTTGAGTGTAGCCCCAGCTTCCTCTTTGATTATCCCCTCATAGGCATAGATATTTTGGATGATCTCACATGGCATTGTGTAATCTTCTATGACCCCAGCCATGTCAGGGTTATGATGATTTCACCATGTAACCTCTTCTATTCTTCTAATCATCCTACGTCCTTACTGCTTGACGCTAAACTGTGTGTCCCTTTCAGAACTACATGGGGCTTCATTCCCATCCTCATGGGATATGTAGGACCACCTAAGCATTTATTTCATAGGCCCAACCCCAAATGTCCCAAACATGGAATGATGTGGTTCATTTTTCCCCTCAGTCTCTCCAAATCTCCATCTACTCAGAGCAGGAGTGTAATTCCAACTATCAGACCCTTATATTATGGGGAGAGCCTAGTACTACTCCTTGTTTCTCACATCAAGTGTTGAACACTTGGGATTAGGAGACATGAATCCAATTCTTGCACGAGTGGTAATATGGATATATTTGGCTAGGACACTCATCCTTAGGTCTTTCGACCCCTTCAGGCCCCTGGTTCATGTTCTCATTGAGGATTGTGTGGTGTGGTATGGACTCACATAATAATTCACGTCGGGCTATTTCTCCATGCCACACATATCCCCTTGAGGCATCCATCCATTCATCTATCATCCATCCGGTGAGTGGAGGCCCTGTCATGCTTCATGAGTCCCATCATTTGGGTTTCCATCACCATCTATATCCAAAAGGGCCCCCGAATGGCTTGGATTCTTGACCCACGGGCTCTCCTACCATTATGAGATAATGACCTCGAGGATTGTGAGAAACAATTTGATATATGTCCCTTGTTTCGAATATGGTCAATGGTCGACACTCAATTATTCGCCCCCTTCTGGTCACACAAAGGTGGACACTGTGTTACGAACATGTTCAATAGTTGTCCTCTATCATTGTAGTCACTTTTTGGTCTTCTGTAGGAATGATGATTCACCCTCCCTATCCCCCCACATATAACATTAAACTAGTAATATGAGATCTGAGATCTATGACCATAAACTAAGATCACCTTCCTCCTCATAGTAAGACATTAAACTACATGCTGGTCGTGACATTCTATATGTGGCCTAGCCTCGGTCCCCTCGGCCATTTCGGGCCCATGGCCCAAGTTCCCACTTAGGGTTGTATGGTGTGTTGTGGGATTAAGTCCACATTCACAATGAGTTACTCATTGTGCCGTACACACCCCTTGTTGGGGTATATTTCCTATATTTGCATCATCCTTTTGTCCAGAACTATTTGTGGATTGATTCCCATATTCATGAGATACGTAGGACTGCCCGGATGTCTAGTCTTCAGGTCCAACCCCATCTCTTAGAAACATCCCTATCATTTTGGCTACTTAGCCTATGTTCTTCCAGAAGAGGGGTATACAGTGTGCTATGAGATTGTTTCCTCATTCACATCGGGTTTATAACAACCAATCCACATACCTCTATCCCTCTCCTGAGCGGCCTTTGCTCCATTTCCCTACTCTCATCTTTTGATTCAGCTTCCTATAAGTCATGTTCCTTGGCCCTCTTTGGTGATTCACCAATAAGCCCATGAGTACTCTGGTGTAGAACCTAGAGAGTCAGATTCAACCTATACATGCTTTCTACCACTTTTTAGGCACCATGTTCCTCTTCATTTGGGCTTCCATTATCTTTCACACCTGAAGGGACCCAAAAATGGCATGGATGGTAGGCCTAAGGGATTTCCTACCATTACAGGCCAACGTCCATGAGGGATTCATAAAATAAATCAATATGTGTCCCACGTTGTGAAAATGGTCTGTAGTCAAGGCTCATTTGTTGTTCCCATTTCAAGCCACACGACATGGATGCTGTGTTTCGAACATGGTCAAAAGTTATCCTATATCTTCATGCCAGCCCCTTAAAGCCTTGAATGTTGGTTCCATGATTCACATTATTTTCCACCCCATCATTTACAAATGGAATTTCGACACTCCTGACACTATCCCTAAGTGCGCATTTTCACGTTAAGAGGATAAAAGCCACAGTATGGAATCATTCGGGGATCCGCACCGACTTCCCTTTGGTGTGTATTCTAGGTATTGCAGAAGACCTCTTCCACCCTAGTTTCCCACACTGATTTTCACACAAATGGTCTTAGATATCTGGTTGTGTTATGCACCTACATGGAAGGATTCTGCTTCTCCTTGGTATGAGCTTTATTATCTTAATCTAAGATATCTTTTAGAACTATGTATGTCTTGATTCCCATTCCCGTGGGATATGTAGGAATACCCAAACATCTCATTTTTTAGTCCAGCTCAGCTAGGGTTATAGCCTCTCTTGTCTCATATCATGTAACCATTTCTGGCCCCCTTGGCCCGAGGTTTTCCCATAAGAATCATGCATGGTATGATGTGGACTGTTTCCTCATTCATGTCGGGTATGCTTTATCATGCCATGCACATTCCTTATGGAACCTCATCTTTCATATATATGTCTGATCCATATGACTTTAAACTATGTTGCCTAGTCCCACATGACTTTAAAATGTTATTCTTATACCACACATCATTAAAATGCATGGTTGGTCCCATCACATGAACCTAAACGGTGACATTATCTTCCTGGCCACATGACGAAAAACGGAATTGCACTGTGATATCCTCACTTGAGGGGACATCATGTTTGGTATCGGACATACACCGTACCATTTGTCAATTCCTGCATATAACTTGATTCTTGTGGTTATAGCTGGACTTTCTATCCTTGGTCCATCACTTCACACAAAATAAACAACACATTCATCTTCAAGGACAATCAAGATATATTAAAAGATGCTTCTTTTGGTGAAAGGGACAGACCCACACAACCTCACTATCTCTGGCACTAGTATCTTACTGTTCCATCCCTAGAACTATGTATGGCTTGATTCTCATTCTCAAGGGATACATAGGAACATCCGTGCACTTTGCATTGGGACCAACATAACATTCGTCTTCGGTCCCTCGACCTAAAACCTATCCAAGGAACACATAGTGATCTGGACTAGAAGTCCTCATTCACTCCAAGTTTCATAATTACCTCACCATGTGTCTCTCACATTCTTGGCCATCTTGGGTGTGAGTTGTATGACCATAATATAAGATCACTTCGCATCCTTGTTGCAAGACATTAAATGGCCAGACACCTTTCAGAACTATGTGCAGCTTGATTCCCATCCTCATGGGATACATAGGAATGCCCAAACACATTGTCTCCAGGTACATCCCTTGGAATCTAAAATATTGTCCTCTCTCCCCCCGGCCCGATCTCTTAGGGGAACGTGTGGTGTAGCGAGTACCTCATGGTCCTCATTCACGTTAGGTTTTGCAATAGTCATACCATGTTCCCTGTGTCATTTACCATCTTGGTCCGAGTTTTATGACCCAAAACTGAGATCTCTCTACGATAACTATGTGTTGGGTTTGGCCACTTCACCATCCTAATCCCGATTTATTATATCGAACCCCCATAATGGATCATCCTATGACCATTAAGTTGGAGGCGTGAAATCCCATGACCCTCATCTGTGAGATTGTACTCGAATCCCTCTATCTAATACGTCTTATTAGTCGTATTTAGATGTTTTTTGACATTGATACTGAAGTGATGAATTTTGATAGGGAAATTCCCCTCATTCCATGTCCAAGTTTCATGATCCATTCATTCAGACCCTCGTCCTATTTCATGTCTAAGGGAACCCCCCATAATATGAAGGAAACCTGGCTTATGGCTCACCTACTTTCTTGGGACAACATTCTGGAAGACAAATGGATAAAATTTCAAGTCAGGCCTCGTGTTTCAAACATGGTCAGCAGTCGGCCTTCATTTGATATCCCCATTTCCGGATAACACAATAGGAACACTATGTTTTGAACATGTTCAAAGGTTATTCTTCATTTTCATGCCATCCTACAGTGTTCTGAAATATTGGGTATCATTATTGACACATTCCATTCCCCTATGTTTGGATTAATTCCAATGCCCCTGGAGGTACCCCACACGTGCACTGGAGCATATTGGGGAAGTGACAGTTCAACTGACCCGATGACTTTTTCCTCCAGTTAGGTCTTCCCCTTTCTTCTCGGAAGCCCGAAAGGGTCATTTCTACATTGGGTGTCTGAAGGGTGATTGTCACGCCCACACTCAAATGGAGTAATAGCGCGAGCATCCCTTGTTTTTCACATAGGGAATGGACCATGTGAGCTTAGGAATAGACCACTATTTACTTCAGGATTGTGGTCGAACTGCATTAAAATAAAAAAGATAATTGTTCATTCATGCATACAATTTAGAGCTGGGAGTAATAAAGAAGGATGAGTTTAGGGGGATTGGCCAAAACAAGGCTTTTAGGGATTAACATTTTGGACTGACTTCTCCAATACTTCCACCTTCCGACTTGTGGCCTCCAATATCAATTCCTGTCACTTGAGATCTTTCCCTTCAACAACAGTAGTAGGACATAACTCATTAGCCATGGATTATTCCTATGATTGTTCAGTCTAGAGCTCAATCATTTGGAGATTCTCCTATACTATTTGATTCAGAGCATCCACGAGCGGGGCCTTCATTCACTCAATGAGATCAGATAGGTTTTCAATGAATGCCCCCCTTTCCATCATTTTCTCCTCAAGGTGTTATACCTCCTCCTATGCCTCCAAGAATTCCTAAGTATTATTTGAATCCTCCTGGAGATGGGAAACATCTAAACATATGTTGTCCTCCTGTATCTTCTCCACCATGTAATCGTGGATTACTACATAGAAATAGAGAGTGTCTAACTCTACAGCATAGAGAAGGTGTAGCCAGTTACTGAGTGACCCTATCCGGATTATCCATTCTTATTGTGGTTGGATGATAAAGCGTCTGATGAACTCCCACACCTTGCATCGTGTCATATGGCTCTCCTACACAACAATTGAGTCAGAATCATCTATTTCATCAGGGTCTGTGGGCCTGTATTCGGGGAAATAGGTTAGGACTTCTGTAGGAGGGTCTTTTTTGGGAACCTCCTCCTCATCAGATACTTCACTCACATTGGGCTAGAGCTCCACCCTGGCAGAAATATGATCCCTCATTTCAATATCTGGCATGTCGAGTACCAGGGTAGGGCAACCTAGAATGGTTGATTCTGAATAGGCCGATGTAGTCGTTGCCCATCCATCTCCTGCAGATATCCCAGACTAGATGCTTTTTCATGCCTCCAACCATGCGATCACTGCATTAGGAATCAGTATCTTGGTAAGCTGAATTCTCCAGCAAAGAGGGGAATCAATGATAAAAGGACTTACTGGAGCTGAGAGCAGTAGTGTCCAAGGAATATGTCATGGTGGGAGCCGCCTACACAGGGGAGCCTTCGGCACATGTCAACTCAATCATCAAAGTTAGATACTCTTGAACAATGGGGATGGAGGGGGACTATTCATCTGGCTCATTATTTCCTACTCCAAATGAAATCGGCACCCAACTATGCTCGGTATCATGGACAGGCTCTCGAGGTTACTCCCTAGTCTCCGTAGGCATAACTTTGCCCCCTCAGGGGAAGGATTACTGTGGAACCTCTCCCATGTGTTCCTAAATAGGATAGTGTTTGGTTGATGGATTGATATTATGAAAGATAAAGGCTGGTGGAGATAAGGTTGAAACCATACCTCAGGCTGCTGTACCATTTCTGCATCAGAGATGACGATATTGCCACTCTCCCGGGAGCTTCGCTGGTGAGTGGGAGATTCTGAAGGCCCCTTTCCCCCAAGAATGTAAACTTAGTCCTCCTCATATTCTTCATGTCCATTTTCTTCACCCCCTTCTTCTTCCTCTTATTCTTCTTCTTTTTCTTCTCCTTCCACTAGGCATTCATCCTTAGATGGTAGTTTCTCTAGGTCATGCTCCTGGCCAAGCATCACTTTCACCAGGAGATGCAGTTCTTCATACCTCCCCCACTAGCATGCATAGATATCCATGTCTATCAGGTATGCATGTCGATGATTAATTATTTCCCTACCCATCATCTAGATGCACCATATGTCTGGAAGATTGAGCCCGGTGTGTACCAACCTCCGCCACAACTCTTAGATGGATGTGGACTATCGTAGTGTTCTCTAAGAAGACCACATAGAAGGGAATATAGTGTCAGTAGACCACATCACGAGGTACCTGATTTACCTTCCTAGGAGCTCCCTAGATGGACCACGAGGCTGTATACGAGACCACCCTTCCCCAGAGGGTGGAGGCACATTCTTAGCTTGTGCTGACCCTACTAATGAATTACTGGCCTTGGCCATGCTAGCTGCCTGGTCTGTTCTTTTCCTCCCATCCCCAATGGCGCCACGTCTACCTCCTTTCCATTCTGGCTCTGAATTGGCCACCTTGATCATCCAGATCTATTTCCAAATAATCACCTCAGGATATGTTCTCGTCCAGTGTTCGACATACTCTGTTGACAACCATGAACTTACATCAGTGGGGGGGGGAGTGATGATTTCTACCTAGCCTACCATCCTGAACATAAGCCATAGCTGGTAGAGAATGCAGGGATTCCATTATTCCCGAACCTTTGTGTATACTTTCTTGGGCATCCGCTGCATGCACCCGAACAGCCTGGCGGACCTAGTCAGAACATACAGCTCGCAAAATATTTTTTCATCCATCCGGGCCACCAACACACCGCCCTGGATGCTCTACAGTTACTCCCTCTACTCCAGTGGACCCCTCCCTTCATCTACCATTTGGACAACAATGGTTCAGAACAGGTGGAAGTATATGTTGGTGTGGCTTCCGATCTTGATCTTGATTCCTACATCCCTGAGCATCAATGTGCAGATTCCAGCGATGTTCAAGATGGATGGCCGCATAACATTTCCAGGGGTGAAAGGCATTCAAGAAGTTATTCCCACCACAGTGGGATGTGACCCAACTGGGGAGAATCCGGAAAGGCCCGCATATCCTCCTGGGCATACTTCCCCTCGAGATGCGCCCTAGAATACTGTATAGCCCAGCCAACACTGGCACACCTATGTTAACCTTGTTCTTTGCCGCCATAATCCCAACCATCACTAATGTCTCTGGGCGGACTCTAATCCTCTTGTCCCTCATAGGCAACAACCATCTTCTCATGAATGCAGCAAAGAAGCCAGAATATTTCACATTAGGGTATTGACCTTCATTAATGCCAAGGCCCCATGATCTGTACTCTCGTATCTCCAAAATCTTCCAATATGATCCCACATTTCCCCTCTGAGATGTGTTCAGGCATTGCTTCCTTCATCCTAGAATCTTCACGACTCTGTCTTGGGTAAGGAAGAGATTAAACCACCCTGAATAGGATATTTACATTAGGATATATTTTATTTTGATCTCCTCTTTGGCCAGCTTTAGTAGGTGCCGGGATATGATTGGGGTGTGTGTCATATCCCCCGAGACATTATTCGTCGGGAAGAACTCATCGTTTTGATATCCCAAAAAGGGGATTCCCATGATATAGTGGAAATCCCATAGGTTGATACCCACCTCCCCATGGTTGAGGTGAAAAGTGTTGGTATCAGGTGACCAGTGACTGAACAGCTCTACTACCCAGTCCTTCTATCGGTCGAAGTGTAATTGGGACATCCAAACGGCCTCAAAAAAACCCAAAGGACCACTGATCCGACCTGAATTCATCATATTTCTGATGTACCTTATACGCCCATGCCCACTCATTGGTAATTTTTCCCCTGTATATGAAATCCCATTCCTGCCAGCCCTTCATCTCATCAGTATTGTTTCTTCTGAATGAACTTGATTAATTGAGGGAGATTCCTCGAGGACTGGATCACATCCCACAACCATCATAGTCTTTAGATTTAGGAAATTGATGTCTATGTACCATGTTTCCCTAGTAGGATGGCCATTGTTTGTAATGTGTAATTATGGAAGACTGCCCTCGCGTGTCACCCATGACTGCGATGTGTCTATCTCAAAACTAGGCATCAGCACCTCTTCCAGAAGACCTATGTTCTATAGTGGAAAACTACTGATCTGGACATAATCCTTTTGAACCTACACAAGCATGGTGAAAATAATTTAGTTACTAGAAAAACACTTCTCGCACAAAAAATCTGAGGGTTCGTAATAATTTGGGTTCTTCTTACAGCAGCGATAGCCTCCCGCTCAACATCGGTCTGTTGAGCGGACATTTTGGAAATCTGAGGGGTTTGGAACGAAAGAATGAAATTCAATGTGAAAAAGCGGTGGAAGCACGAAATAAGGTCATCATGAATAGAAAAATTTGGATGGCGCACAAAATCTGGATGAAGCACAAAATCTAGATGGAGCGCAAAATCATGAGTCAGTCGTGAAATATTATGTGCAGATCGGGACCATTTTCACATGCGATAGAAAAATGCCAGTCACATGGAAAAATGTCAATGTAGGGCCTAGGGGGCCCTCGACCTATTTATAATGATCTGATGTGCCTTCTGTATACAAGAAACTAGTTTGCGCATGAAAAATGCATTTTTGCACCCCCTCGAAAAGTTTTCCCCTTTTTCAGCAGACCCTCATAATCTGACCATTAGGTTCCCTTTCAGCTCCAATTCTAAGGGTAACATTCGTAAATGTTGAAATTTGGATAAGGGCCACATTGGGAAGATAAAAAAAAAGGAAGAATTCAAGAGGGAAAGAGAATTTTCCAGGGCCTGGGAGGCAGGCGCGTGCAGGAGTCCGTAGATGCGCGCATGCGGCCTCCCAGAGCATAAAATCATACGCACACAACCCCCCTTTCTGTGCACAAGGCGATGTCAATAGGGCCTTGGTGTGCCCAACCCCCTTTCTGCACACAATGGGACATCATGCAGGCATTTGCGCGCCCAGCCCTGTTTCCACGCAAAAGGCAATGTCAACCGGGGCTTTGCATGCCTGACCCCGTTTCCACGCACAAGATGACGTCAACTTGGATTTGCGCGCCCGACCCCCTTTTCATGCCCAAGGCGACGTCAAAAGGGTGTTTTCATTCCCGGCTGCTTTTCACGACACGCCAGGGACTCTAGCTATAAAACCAACCGTATCCCCACACTTTCAGGATGGTAACAGTAGACGAAGAGACGCTCTGTTGCACGAAAGCCACGTCTTCTGCGACCACACAAAAAACCTAATGGCCTTCAGGTATGGGATTTTGAGCGAAAGATTCCATGGGGGGTACCTTTGTGTGGGCCCTCTTGGTCTTGATCCTTCTGAATTTCTTTTCTTCCCAAAGTCATTTGGGTGCAAGGGGTCACCTTTGGTGGGTGTGTTCCCTTTGCATCAGGCGCTCTGGCGCGCAACTCATCCATCTTGCGTGCAAACTATCCGTCTTACACACAACCCCTTCGTCTTTCATGAAACTAGTCCCTTTTGTGCCAAACCTTCCATCTTGGGTGCAGCCCCTCAGCATTTCCCGTAACCAGTCCCTCTTAAGTGAAAACCGTCTGTCTTGTGTGGAACCCCTCTGTCTTGTGCGCAACCAGTCCCTCTTTCGCGCAACCCCTATATCTTGCACACAAACATTCTATCTTGACCCCGACCCATTCTGTCACATGTTCTCCATGTTTTTCCATCACCTTAAGGCACCCAATCCGATCCCCCCTTATGCGCAACACACCTTCTTCACACACACTCTTCCCGTGAGGCCCTTCAGGTTTTCATGAAGCAATTTCAAAGTCCCTCAGGAGGTGCTTTCCATTGAATTTTTTGCCTCATGCTTTTCCGCATAAGAACACTAACGGATATTTCTTATTCGCATTGCCACAGAAATGTGGACCCCTAGTGGATCACTCAATAACACCCCTTCACCAAGGCATTCCCGATGCCTTACTTCCCTCAAGGGAGTGAAGGTATCAGTTATGTAAGTCCTATTGGTGCGGAGTGAACCCACCTAGTCCAAGTTGCAGGACGTTAAACCTCCAAGAACCATCGTCCTTAGCACATGACAATAAATTGTGACCACACCCCAATCGTCAGATGCGGGATTCCCCCGGCTTGTCCATTCTGCACTCCCTCTGGTCTCTACGGGAGTGAGATCATTCCTCACATGGAATTACATCCCCTTTATCGGAAGGACAACTATCTGCGGGGAAAGGTCAACCACCCTCGTGTAAGCCCATTTTTCGTACAGGAGGTAGCATCCCTGATTATCCTCTATTCCTGGGTTCCAAATCCCTACCCACCTGGTCATTTTCACCACACAAGCCTCCACCCTAGAGTAAGTCCCAATCTCCATCTCCCTGGGATAATAACTATGTGTAAGCCCTTATTTCCTCTTTGGATTGCGGACCATGCGTAAGCCCCTATTTTATCTTTGGGATGTGGACCACACGTAAGCCCATGTTTTCTTTTTGGGTCACTCACTACATGTCATCCCCACTCAACTTCCCACGGATGCACCTATCACGATTTGATCCTCAGGTCTTTGCTGCCTCTTGTTTCTCTCATCAAGCATGACTCACACTATCTTAGAGTAACCATCGACCATGAAATCCCCTCTGGGCGCCTTAGCATGTAAGCCCCACACCATCCTGAACTATGTGGACTTTTATCCCTTCCATGGAAAGGTACCTAGGAATCCTACTTGACGTTCAATCCCACAACATGTTGGTCCTGAACATCTTCATGTCAGTTCACCAACACCATCCTGAACAAAGTGGACTTTGATCCCTACCTTCGTAATTTACGTAGGAATCCTTCTTGAGGTTCCATCCCACCACCCATTGGTCCTGATCATCTTCATGTCGGTTGAACAACACCATCCTGAACTACATGCACTTTGATCCTTGCCACAAAAAGCTACATAGGAAGCCTCCCTTAGGTTCAAGCCCACCAACCGTTGGTCCAGACCACCTTCACGTCGGTTCACCAACACCATTCTGAACTACGTGGACTTTGTTCCTTGCCAAAGCAACGTACGTAGGAAGCATCCCTGAGGTTCAAGCTCACCACTCATTGGTCCCAACCATCTTCACGTTGGTTCAACAACTCCATTTTGAATTACATGGACTTCGATCCTTGCCAAGGTGAGGTACGTAGGAGGCCTCCCGGAGGTTAAAGACCAACACCCATTTGTTCTGACCATCTTCACATTGGTTCCCACTCATCCTGAACTACATAAACTTTGATCCTTTCCAAGGCAAGGTACGTAAGAATCCTCCTTGATGTTCAAGCCCAATACCCTATTGGTTCTGAACCCCTTCACATCAGACCACCTTCATCCTACAGGACGTTAAACTGCATTCCCCCTTTTTTTCATACACAGCATTAAACTGCATCCCCCATTCAGTGGTAAGCTGTTGTCAACCCCATGCAATGATAATCCACTGTGACCCCATCCGGCGGTATGCCGTTCTGATCCCATCCAGTAGTAAGCTGTTGTGACCCAATCCAATGGTAAGCCATTATGACCCCATATAGTGGTAAGCTGTTGTCGACCCCATCCAGCGGTAAGCTGTTGTCCAACCCATACAGCGGTAAGCTATTGGGAAACCATAAAATGGTTAGCCATTTCAACCCCATACAGTGGTAAGCTGTTGTCACCTCATCCAGTAGTAAGCCCTTATGACCCCATTTTGTGATAAGTTGTTGCGGCCCCATGCAGCAGTAAGTTGTTGTAGTCCCCTCAATTGGGACCCAAATTTCTAGTCCTCCACTCTGGCGTTAGACCAACCCTCAGGATTCTAATTGTACATAACCCCAAGCATGCCATCTAGTCACTATCCTTCATATGCACCCCAATTTCCTACCCCAACCTGGAGGTTCCCTTCTCTTAGGTCCCATCCATGCGGGTTGCTGTTTTAGGTTTCCCATCGCTACAAGAACTACGGGGACTTTGATTCCCTGACACAAGGATATGTAGGAGGTCTCCTCGAGACTCAATCCCAACATTACCATCATCCTTGAGTCGACTCCATCTCATTCTCCACCCACTTCACTTAACCATAAATCATCCATTTTATTCTTACCTGAGCTGAAACATCCCGGTGGGATCATGCCACCTCATTCCTCATTCCCTTTAACAACAAATGGATTGATAACAACGTGTTAGCCCCAAAATCGGTGTTCCCTCCAGGGGTTGCACACACATCATCCACTCTAGTCAGTGTTCTGATCAGTCTGATCAGTCTCTACTAGATGTTAATCTCATGGAATACCCTATGTTAAAAATAGGAAGCTGAGGAAAACCTTAGTTACATGCCTATGGAATATAATTCCCCGCATTAGACTTGGGATACCTTAGAATTTCAGGCCCTCGAGAAGCCCTATAATAAGTCGAACAAACCTAGACGGGCCAGTGTTCCAGCGTCCAGACATGCCAGTGATTTCCAACGTGACTACTCCCCTGACCGAAGGGTACTGCCCTGACCAGATGCCTGAGAATGTCCTGAGAGAAGTAGTGTAATTAACTGGTGTCCACGAAGATATGACACTTTGAAGAGTTTTATGAACAACATCTTCAGTCTATAAGTGATACCCGGACAGAGTGACGTGTTCCGAGGAGAAATCTGCAGAAAGAAGAACTGAAATTCCATCATCCCATTTTGATCAAGGGGAAAATGCCCCTAAACAAGGAATGGAAGATGCCCGCCTTTGGAAAGTGGTAATGGAGGGCAACAAATAGAGTCTCCATCCTCGAACAGATGGACGCGTGCACCCTGATGAAAGCATCAGAAACAATTATATAGTTTTTGGAATATCCATTCACTAATAGAATAATTTATGTTGAATTTATAGATATCTTTGTCTCTCCCATGAACATACAATCTAATGAAAAATTGAAAAATTAAAATTTCATCATAGAATTTATTTACAGGAGGCATTTTGATCTATATTCCAATGCTCTAGGAAGGTAACATATTGATTTATTTGATCAAAATGATTTTTTCCTACCTCCCCAATCTATTGCATCTCTTCTACCTAACTGATGACATCAAGCCTATCCTTCTACACCATGTCAAGGAGTACCTATCTCTATAACATATTTTTCTTTGATATATGATGTGCATCCTAAAAATAGGATAGATATTTCGAAAGGAATCTAATTTATTCTTCATATTTCCAATGTCAACATCCCCATCACTAACAACTTATCGATGAGAATCCACCTCCACCACACATTGGGAAACAACATTTATAGATTTCTCATATTTTATCTTCACAGATGAGGATGCCTTAGTAACTTACACCCTCAACTTGAGGGACCTATTATTCCGTCTCAAATATATAACCTCCTTCAACAAAGATATGATTGGAAGTATAGTCAATACCCTCATAACCATTGGTTGTGAACATAAATTGCATGTAACCCCACCGGTCCATTAGCACTTCCAATAGGGTTTCCGAATCTAATGTCTAGATATCCCTTGACATCTATTTCCATATTGAATAATAAAATGACATTGTCCACGATCCCTGATCTAAACACATATTATAAATATGAACATATTTTGGGACCATGTCTCTAAAGGGGGGAGATGTACTCATAGCCTTCGATGAAGAATGTAGGAAGATGACCTCTACATTGGTTAACATAATTAAGGGAACCCATGAGGTAGAATGTACTGAATCCTATGAGATTTTAGGGGAAGACACTATAATAATGGGTAAAAGATGTTTATCAGTTATATGATAAATGACATGATATTATCAAATAATCAATGGATATAACTGATGATAGAATCATACCTTTTTCGGTTGAATATTTAGAAGCATATATTTCCCCTGCTGTATCCTCTAGAAAAGAGTGGACACCTTCCGATGATGAGTAGCTTCGTGGATCTTTTCATTATTTCCACGAATATGTGCTTCTAATTCAACACATGAGGGTTATAGGAAAAATATAATTTTTAGAGACATGACACAAAATGGAAAAGTGTCACATTTCTGAATAAGTATTCAACATATTCAGATCTAGAATCCTTCAAGGAAAACATAGTAGAGAAATAGTTACCTATGAAAGTATCATCCACTAGTGTTTACTGCATTACTGGATCAAGTTACACGACTAATAGGACTTCTACAATAGGCAATGTGCACGACTAAGTCGGAACCTCATCCATCTACACTTTTTTATGGTTCTAAACTAACGGTAAAGGGTATTCTAAAGAAGAAAAAAAATTCTCTCATCCAACCATATGAGATGATATGTGGACCACAATGGGCGATCTATGGGGGGTTATCATTTTGGTAATAATTAGGATATGATTCCACAATAATCCAGAAAAGGAGAAGAGTGAAATTCCATACTTACATGAGATTTCTAAAAGAGAGGGTTATGATATTTTTGATTATTTTATTTTACCATTCCCTTCATGGGAAGGCCTCATCAAAAGGTGATAAAATCCGAGGTCAATTCTATAGAAATATAAATAACTTCCCTCATTTGGGAAATTTTTCCCACAGATCCCTCATGATCAATCCCATTATCACTTCAAAAATCTTCTCTAACATCCATGCACTGTGCATAATATACAATGGATGGAAATAATAATTGATCCAGTGTGGGCTACCACTGTATTAATAAATACAAAAAGAGAGTTTGTTTGGTAATAATGGCACAATGACCATTTAAAGACCTTGGTATGTTGAAAAATTACCTCTTCCCCCACAATGAGATTACCCTATTCATCCATGTCCATTTTCAGTATGCCTCGAACAAAAAATTATTGAAACTATAGGGAATAATGAACCTGAACCTTATTGGTTTAAAAAATCAATATATGGTCCTAGGAAAAATATTTGACCACTATTGGTAGGAATTTGAAATTGATTCCTAGTGTTTTGGTGATGCGAGAAAAAACATCCTATAGTAACATTGAAGAGAATAGAATGCCCTTGATATTAGACTCTAAATTCAAAATAATCCATCTTTTCCACTAATGATATACGACAAGAAAAAATAACATGAATGAAACTTCACTTTATGGAACCACATTTTCTACTTCCACTTCGGTTTGTACTTCCACTAGAAATAAGGGTAATTTTAAGTGGATTACTTTATTATTGTGTTATTCTAGTGCTGTGATTCCACTAAAAAACCATCTGATTTATAGGACTAGTATTTTCATTAGTAGACAACCATAATTTGGAATCTTTAAAATTTAGTTTGAATAACTTCCAATTATTATATCAGTGATTCTAAACATCATAATAATTCTAGGATTAAACAATTGATGCATAATGAGGATGAAGGAGTACATCAACGCAAGTCTCATCCTAGATAATCATTATCCAAAATTACAGAGCCAGTAACAGATTTTCCTCAATTCAGACATGAATGGGGGTGAAAATATCGATTTGACACACATGAATTAGAGGATAAACAAATTGGGTTCATACCATTCACAAATAGGGTACCCATAAATTTGAGTACAAAGGACACCCTTGGGGAGAAAGAACAAGTTAGCATGATCCTCAAGGATGACCTCACCATTATAAACCATATTACTGATCATCATGGGCCTATAGGGTTGAAGGATAAATGTTAATAACATCTCATAAAAGACAAGACCTCCTAGTCCATCAATATAACAAATATTACACTACTGATAAACTATGAGTATGGATTGAAATGATCTTTTGGAATACTCAAGAGGTTCAGAAATTTGTATCCTCCTAGATGAGACTCCATCCAATCCCATAATACCTGGAAGGAGATGATATACTATAATGGGAGTTTCCCTTATAAATATTGTGTATAATGTGAAAAACATTTTCCATTATAAGGATGGTTATCCTGATATACTACCCCCTTCCAGGGAGATCGTCATAATAAATCTAGAGACTCAAACACTGCATTTTTCCATCATTGGATGTAATTACCCACATAGGATTATTAAAAGGAAACCATGTATATAATTATCATATCCAACATCATGGATACCTTCCCATCCACATTCTTTATGTTTACATTCTTTAACATTAGGTTAATAAGATCTTTCCCCCATGCAATATTCCTTTGTAGGATATGCCTTTCGATTTAAAGCGCTAGGATCAGAATGATCATTCTTGGTCAAGTATCTTTCCCACATCTTGAAAAGAATATCCACCCCCTCAAGTGGATCCTTCAAGAAGGCCTCTTCAAATAATTTTATCAACCCTCAAGAAATGAGATGATTCAACTTTAGGATATCCCACATAGAATATATAAAAAACCTCATTATACAACTCACCAAATATGGGTTCACTGTAGACCTGTTCAACATCATAGAGGTTGAGTCCCACTTCACCCTAATTGTGGTGAAAAGTGTTCATGTATATAATATAATGACAAATAAGGTCCTTCATCATACCCTTGTTGAAATTGGAAAAACAATTCATGATCCTGAGAGCCTCAAACATGCCAATATTCTTTAACTATGTGGAAAACTCAGAAGCTATATATTTAACCCTAATGGACCAACCCTAATCAATTCTACATTTTCCCCTAATCAAATTTCCTAGGTGGTATCCTACCTTAACACTTAGTTGGAGGAATATTTCCTCTTTAAAAAATTTTATATATGATCGTATAAATCAGGTTCATTATTTTCCTATCAATGTTTGTGGTAATGACGGTCAAAATAATCTTGTTTTGGAACTCTACCTTGGGGATATAATACCTCGCATGAGTGATGTTCTCAAGGAATGTATTATGGGTTTTCTAAAAAAATTTGGGTATTAAGGATGATTATGGTGAATTATTGGGGGTTTTATTTGTTATGAAAAAACTCATAAAGGGGAATAAAATCTAAAATGGGATATTCTCCATGTTTCTATCCCATCATCTCTATCAGGCCCACCTAAAATAAACCAACAACACAGTGAAAAGAATCATTTTCAAATTACATCATAGAATCCTAAATACCCATACTTCCTTTAGCATCATTATTTTATGTACAAGGGGATTTATGAATATATCTAGTGGCCATAAAAAAGTGGGATATGTAAAATTGATGAAAACAAAACAACATGTAAAATGTAATCAATAGATTTGGAATCCTCGTGTGCATCGCTTGGATCAAAAAAAATTCATGGTCTTATTATAGACTCATTAATTGGATGGATTAATGAACTTGTAGACCATATAAATTCACATAACACTGTATAACCACATGAACACATATAAGACTCACGAGCGCATAACCATGACATTGTTATGTGAGCCATGTTGTAGTGGAATGATCATGAGGCTGAGAAAAACATTCTCATTAAACATTAAATTGAAAACATTCAATAACCATGACTAAGGTTAAACAAATTATTGAATATATGTTTTTATTCTATTATATATTTATACTGGGAATATAAAGTATTGAAAATAATTTCTCTCCAAATGGTCTCAAGGTGATGTCTCATGATTAGTTCTTAATAATCGGTCATAGGATTAAGGAAGGGTGTAGGATATCTGAGAGTTGGGTTGATGGTGAATGTTTCTCTTTACATTCTCTTATTTATATGAAATTATTCTTAATACAAAATGTCACCCAAAAGAACAAGTGTCACCCAATACATTGATTTTCGACAATTACAATGCATTTGGTGGGCATTTACTTTCCTAAAAACTGATCCCTTATCCCTAAAAATATCACTCCATATAGGGGGGGATTTGTTACCCAAAAAATGATCATAAATATTTTGACAAGATAATTAATACCATAATATGGGTAAAATTTTCTTCACAAAAAAATGAAGGGGAAAGTGTCAAAAATCACATAGATCTTGTTATCCTCTAGAAGACATGTGATATCATGTCCTTTAGTGGATTATAGGGAAGGTAAAACAGAATGCATAAAATGAAAGAGTAAATTATGGGGAGATTATTTGGAAGGAGAGATTAATTTCCTTGAAAAATACTCATAGAAACCCATGAGATCCCCATTCCCTGTAGTGTAAATAGAGAAAAAGGGTAAATTATGGGATGTTTTTTGGAGGTGAATATATGTCGATCATATAAAAAACTAGGACATACTTATCAAGAGATCATAATTGATCATTCTACTCCCCATAAACAAGAAAACATTACCACAAAAAAGTACTTAGGCATGCCAAAATGGTTTTATGAAAGCCCCTTGCAAAGCCACATTTATATCATGGAAGAATCCCTAGAAATACACCTTTGTCACATGGAATATCATAGAAAAAGAATCTCAGATCACTAAAAAGACTTTTAATAGATAATGTGATCTTCTGAAGGCCATTATACATGTAATCCTAACCATATTAAATCCCCCTATAATGTCCACATGATTAAGATATACTGCTTTAATTATCCATAAAACACTTGTTGGGATACTAATGGGATGGTCTACAAGTGGCTCAAAATATAGTGAAGCCTCCTTGAATGACCTATGGTAGAATCTTACAAAATTATTAACATCAAATCCATCCACTTACTCCATCCTGGAAGTGAAAAATACTCCCAACACAAAGTGATATATAATCTAGGTGGTGGGGCCAATTAATCACCCACCCCATCATGAAAAAATTCATCCGTGGATCATCACACCAGCACACCTAGGAATCAGGGTAGGAATCTCAGAGTTGTAGATCTCATGATCATAAAGGTTTTATGTCATGTAAAATACATGGAAAAATAGAGGAGTGAGAGGAATGTATTGGAACATCATGTGACCACATAATATCAAGTGAAGGACTTTTGGTGGGTTATGTGAATTAATAACACAATTCTTCTTAATCATACAAGGATTAAACAGGATAAAAACTAAAAAAATGTAAGGAACATATGCAATAAATTTGTGGAAAAAAGACTAATACATGAGATACTTATGAAAAGAACACAAAGACCAACCCTCATGTGCTTATCATGAACTACCAAGGTCATGTGACATCACTGAGACAATTCACTAAGATCTTGAAATGCTTAAATGGAATACAATTTATATACTATGATATCACTAGGTCATAACAAAGAAAGTCACATGAATCCCTTAGGAATGAAACCCAAGTCCCCTAAAATTCTATATGCTTTCCATGAATACCATGTGATGTCAACTTGAAATATCTCCCAAATCATATGGACGAACCACTTCATTTTAGGTGAGTCTCATGATGACACAAGGGAATGTAAAATGACTCTTAGTAAACCCTCTAGAAAAAAATGAATCTCATGATAACCTCTAGAAAAGTCCACTAGATTTTGGGATGTCCTCAAGACACGTCTTTTGACATTCATGAAATCCTCTAAACAAGTATTCAAGGTCATGCCACACCCCCCAGGCAAGTCAAAATGACACTCATGACACCCTCCATGAGTGTCAGCTATCTTTCGAGATGAATGTAAGGAAATTAAATTGGGTTATGCGACACCCTCTAAGAATGTAATATGGGATCATGTGATGTATTCCACGATTAGTTAGTTAGGTCTTGAGAGGTCCTATTGAAATGTTATATTTGATCATTATATAACATTCAGACATGCCATCCTGATTATGAAATGTCCCTTAGAAAAGTTTACTTTATCATAAAATTGTATTTGGACCTCTTTGAAAAATAACTGGGAATTTCCATACATCCGTTGACATGTCTATCATACAAAAAAAGGAATTTTAGATAGACAAGAAAGAATGATAGGAAGAAAACTAGGCTAGGTCATCTTGGAATCCTAGGACATGATAACCTTATCTATCATATAGAAAAACCCCAATGTGTAAGCCCTAATTAGTGGAATAATATGATACGTACTGAGAACTAGGGAATTCTCATTGTGTAAACCCTAAAAATTGGCATGATATGATTGCATCCATACTAAGGGAACCCTAGTCTGTAGGCGCCAATCAGTGGAATAAAATGATATGTACTACATATTAGGGAAACCGAAGTATGTAAGCCCTGATTAGTGACATAATTTGAAATGTAAAACATACAATGGAAACCTGAGTGTGTAATCCATAACCAATGACAAGATATGAATGCCTCTATACTAGGGAAACCTCAGGGTCTAAGACCCAACTAGTGGGATGATATAACATACTTCATTCCAGGGAAACCCCAGTTTGTAACCCAAGATCAATTGAACTATAAGAACTCGGATTCATGTAACAATAAGGATAAGTAGGATGCCTTCTTAATTCAAGAGATAAAATGGGAATCCACTTTAGTTTATGTCCCCCATGTATCCAACATTTCAACTATCAAGACCCAATCATTCCCATTAAATGATTGTTCTAGCTCATCCACAAGTGGAATGAGAAATCTAATGAAAAATGATGTCTTTGATTACTACCATAACTTGGATACGTAGGATGAATTCCTACCGTTTGAGCTCTATATTAAACATATGAAGGGATATCCCAAGACATAAGTCCATCATCAATATGCAGTGAGACTAAATACTTGATATCCATTGTTTCTAACATGGAGAATGGTTCACTTGAACATAGAGAGTTACAATGGTCAGACCATTTGAATCAAGAATCTCCACCATCTAGGGAAACCTATTTGTGGAATCCAAGATCAGTTGAATGATATGACTACCTTAATAAAATGGTATCCAACAAGGGGCCAGTCCCCAGTGTGCGGCAAGACAATGATGACTCAAATTATTATTATAACCATGATAATGAAGCCATATCCACAATAATCAAGATCAAATAACTGATGTTTAAGTTCCCACATAAATTTTATTTATGCATGATATTAAACTACCAGGGTGTAACAAATTATGTGGGTTTTTATTCTTACTATAAACAGGATATTTCAGACTCTTCGTAAAGGATTAATGAAATCATTGACATATTAAATGCCTCCCTACATGAAATAAAATTCTTAATCCCTTCATATGTGGATTAAACCTATAAACATCCACCCATCATGGTAAATTGATGTAGAAAATTTGACACATACAGCTGGAATTACTAAAGTATTCTTCTTTATATATAAGATAGATTTATTATATCATAATTTTGTGAGGTAAGTCAAATCCATACCAGGGGTAGGAAATTGCATTAACCAATGGTAATTCCATTTGGGTAAATGGTTCCATATTGGTGTTTGTATGATATTCACAAACATATCTTTAATATATAAGAGAGTCCCGGAGTAGGAATGAATTCCTCCCAAAAAGGGTGTGATGAGATTGACCTCTCATCCTCTTCACCAATGTGAGTTTCTAAGTGTCATTTGGGTCTAAAACCCCTACCGAAATCATGCCATTAGAAAGAATGATTGTGCATAGATATGGATGTGGGAACCGTTGGGATTTTCCCTTATGAACAAAAAATTGATTCCCAACATCAATGATTGTCCAAGAAATTAATCCCCCAGAATCCACTGTCGGGACTAACTGAATTCACCACAGTTGTTTTCCTCTTCTGTCAAAATAGAGTCCTAGGACTCAAATATAATTCCATTAACATTTTTTGAAATAATTTTAAAAAAAATACTTGAAATGGATTCATATTTCAATGTTTCTTCAGAAGAATAGATACATAAGATTTACATCCTAAACATAAAAACAAATTCGTTATTTAGTACAAAAAATTGTTATCTGAACTCTAGAAGTTATTCTAAAACTATATACAATTATATGGGGGAATGAACATAAGGAGTATTTTTGGATATAAGTAATTTTCATGTAATAAATATGGAAAAAAATTATAACACGAGGGTTAAGAGGCATAACATGATATTGTAAAGAGAATGAATATGATATTCGAAACATGTATTATAGTTATGAAATAGAAGATCATGGTGTCTTGGAATATATTGAAACTATATAAGACACGAAATAAAAAATAATTCAACATCCACTACTAAGACAATAATCAGGAATTTGATAAAGTCCCATGGGGGATTGGTCTTTCTCCCCACTCTTGTAAACTTATTATACTATGTTCCATAGTAGATTAGGTTCAGTCATAAATCTGAAACAAAACATATATCGAGATTTAAATTAATATTCTATGCAATGTAGGTCTATCTAATTTTGGTACCATTAGTCACATAATGAAAATCAGACATATTTTTGAAACATGATGAAAATGAACCAAAACTATATCCTAACCTGTTCAAACCAATGAAAATGATTGAATTTAATAATTATAATTTTTAAAATAACAAAATTCTAAATCCTCATGATTACAATGTAATGAAATAATTCAATCATTCAAAACATCTATAATTAGAAAATTGGAATATTTCTTGAAAATGGAGTATAATGATGAAAATTATTGAGTTGGATTTAGGAGAGAAAGAATAATTTCAAACTGGATAGAAGATTATTTATAAAATATATAGGGAAAATTATAAAAAAGTAATGATTATATTATTTTCAAAAAAATTGGAATTGAAAAGTGATGGATCCCCATAAAATATTGATTCATTTCATATGATTTTAATTGTGTCAAACAATTTTATGGGGGTGATCAGTGAAATGAGTCTTGAAAATGGATAGCTCCCTTAAATTGTCTTTACTTAAAAGTAGAAATTTTGAATAGAACAAAAAATATATATAACCCCATCAGTGAAAAAGATATTTAAATAGGTATATATGTATGTTTTAGAACAATATACATAATAGAATAAATTTTTAATAATAAGGTTTCTTAAATGGGGGTAAAATAAGGAAAATGTGAATGTCAAATGTTGAGATGGTGGTATGGATGATACCTTACCATGTTTATAAAATAAAAAATCACACAAACATAACATGAAGAAAAGTTAAATTTATCTCAAAAGATTTATACACAAGAATATTATTCTGATATATATATTTTCATAGGGTCTATCTATTATCTTTTGATATTTAGTTTTAATATAGTTTTTACTTATATTGGATAAATGAGGTTTTTAGGATAATTTCATTGTAACACTTTTAGATTATTGACTGTGTTAAAAGCTGTTTTTAAATAGTGTCACGATATCTTGAAATTTTTAGGACTATTTCCCTTATTTTTCCATAAGAAAAATAATAATGATGATTTAAAACATATCAAAAAATATAACCATATTTCGAAAGGTTACATGGTAAATCCAATAATTGTGGTCAATGTTACCATTGTAATTTATTTTTCTATTATATAATGATTGAAATATATTATTGTTACATAGTATTAATAGTGTCAATAATTTCATTTATTAATGAAAAATTTAATTCTAATGTTATATATTCTATGTATTCATGGAATATAAAATATATCATTCATGGAATTGACAGTCCACACACACGTGACAATGTTTTAAATTTTCTCATCAATTTTGAAGGAATGTATAAAAGGGATATTACATTTGTATAATTTCATTTAAGAATATTGATAATTTTGTTTTTATAAAACTTTATTGGTTGGAGTTTACATGAGGTGTGTAGAAGAATAAAATAACTTTTAATAATTAGGTTCAAATAATTACCTCTCCCTTAGATGTTATCCCTTATATATCCCCTTGAGGATATTTAGAAACATATATTGGTGAAACAATGACTAAAATTTATTTCTTCTTTTTTATGTAGAGACTAAAAAATAAGTTTTGTTTAATTAATTCTCTTTAATTAATTGAAAAATGTAGATAATGTGGTATCCATTTATATGATAAGAAACAATAATTCATGTAAAATCTCATTATGTCTCAATAGTTTTAGTATATTATTAATTTAAGGCTCCAAAAGATGGGAAATAATTATGTGGGTTTAGAGATAATGCTTTACCACTCACTCCCATCTAATTATAGACTTATTTTACACATGTTTTAACCACTTAACCTATATGGAACTAAATATATCCTTACCATGGTAACTTGACATTCAACAATGGAAACGTTTTTTATTAAAAAATATAAAAAATAAAAATACATTCATAAATATATATGATTATTTGAAATATGCAAATAATTTAAACAATAATATTTTTCTAATTTAGATAAGTTCATCTTAGTATTATCAATCATGACACATAAAAATATTTTCTTAGTAAATGATATTTCTAAGATGATAATTTATGCATGGGATGTTATTATAAATGTTTTTTATTTTCAAGAAGTAAATTCATTAGTTATATAAAATTTATTTAATTTAGTTTTAAAATCAATTCAAAACCGAATGTTATTAATATAATGTTTCATTAAATAAAATGTAAAAATAGTATTTTATTATAAAGAAAATATTGATTTAGTTTTATAATGTTAAAAAAGATTTTATAAATTAAAAACATAATATTTAGAATGAGTAAAAATATTCCCAAAATAATTATTTCTTTATTCATATTCTAAGTCTCACTTATACACTGAAAAAAGTTAATATTTTTGGAAAAAAATATAAATTATCACATCTATGATTGAAAAAAAATGAAAAAAGTAATCCTAATCTTTTTATGACATAAAAATTTAGAAACTAGAATAAATTTTATTATATAAAACCCATATAATAGATTAAAATTATTTTTTGATAAAATTTCATGAAATTTCATTATAGTTTTTTAAATATAACAAATTTATTATAATGTCAAATATGGGTTTATAAATTCTCAAAAAAGATTGTGTAATAATAATGTACTATATATTGTATATTTTCCCTTTGAAAAACGTTTTTTGATTTAAGATTCATATTTATATATAATAATTTTCTAAATTTCTTGTTACCTTTAAAAATAGTGTTTTCACTATTCTCTAAAAAACAATATTTTTTTCATAATAACTAAAAATTCAATTTAAACTAATATTAACAATCCAAATTTATAAACTATGATTATAATGAAAAATTAAATTTCTAGAAATTTGTATTTTAACTTTTAAATAATATTACAAAATATAATGATATATTATTTTTACTGGAAAATAACATTTCAAACTTGTAGTTCTTCATATTCATAATATATATAAAACACAAAAAAATAAATAATTAATTATTTTATATTATAATTTATTTAAATCATTATTTGGTCATAATATAGATAGTTTTCTATAATGAAAAAAAAAACAATTCATAAAAATAATGATCCCAAAACAAATTACTGATTTAAGAAAATTTTTAAAAAAATCACACACACAGATATATATATATATGTGTGTTTTTTAGTTCAATTATTCCTATACATACATAATAATTCTACTTCTAGTTTTTACCTGTATAATCATATTATGGTTTAATTTTAGTTTAGTATTGCATGTGTAGCTGGTTATCAAACATATTTTACTTAATTATAGAATAATATATATTTATATTTTGACTTGTTACCTTATAAACCCATAATGATACAATAATGAGTACCATTTACACTGGTATATTTTTTGATTCAGCATTTGACTGAAGAGCACTATTGATCCCAATTGGCTAACAAAAATTCATAGGCATCCAAAAAACCATTGGTAAAATTATAACCCAATATAAAAGATACCAGTAATAAAATTACATTGTGGAATCAATGTCATAAAATTAAATAAATATCACCAACTAATGATCAAAGAGAGAATAACAAAAATGAAAGTAAAACATAACTAAAAAACATGTATCTTAGTGATCCATGATCCCCATTATAACCCTGGTCTCCTTCCCTTGACAAACCAAGAATTAACCTAAAATTGAAAATAATGATAACATGAACAACTCCTATATTGACATAAAGTTTGAATACACCAAACAATAAAAATAGTTGTGAGGTACATATTCCACAAGGATTTCAAGAGTTATTCTATGCAGTTACATCACAATTTAATCTAATTATATTAAAGGGAGAATCAATAAGGGGAAAAGGATATAAATTTTATAATAAATAATTAAATTCAAAACATTATATTTCAGAAGGATGGGTTTAAAAAATAAATCTAAACAATTCGAAACTCATTTTGGAAAAAAAGTTGGAATCATTTCGTTTATTCTTTAAAAAAAATAAACCCCTTTCTTAAAATTCATTAAAACCCATTACATAAGATAATTTCTTATAAATTGTACAGAATGTAAAAGAAAGAACTTGATTTAAAATCTATATTCGATTCAATAAAATATATTCATTCCTCCTCATATAATTAGGTAGATCAGTCATGAGAAAGAATCAATTTGGAAAGGAAACTCCATCTATAAGTAGTGATAACAAATAATGTCATGAATCGAGTAATAAGTATATATATTTCATTTGTATGACATAGATATGATAGTCAGTCCACCAGAGTAAGGAGAACAAAAAATCATTAATGATCATCAGTCTTACAAAATGTCTCATTGGTCTTAAGAAAACCAAGTCCAAATAAACAAACCTTCATGTCATGGAATAATATCTAAAACCTATCAGGTTCTATATGAATCCACAAGTCATAGTGTGAGTCCACCAGAAAAGGATAAATCTTGTCCATTTTTTCAAACAACCTAGGTTTCTAGAACTAGTAAAAAAGGTGAGCATGAAATTTAAGAATTCGGGATTCTAAAAGAAATCCACATCAATGGTAGCATATAATCAGGCCCTAAAAATTTCCATTAAAAATCACTTACCATCTCACTCTCAATTTGAACTCCATTGTGTGAATAATTACTTTCTCAAGACCCATCAGTTTGGATGCATAAGAATCAAGTGATTTATATCAATGTATTTTCAAAATAATGTATCCTAACAAAGTATTAATTGATAAATCTAGTATCATCAATTTAAATTTGAAAGAAATACATAAAATTAATGTTATAATGATGTGATCATCCATTATTCTTTCCACAAATAATTATATAAATTAAAAAGGTGTCTTTTGTCAATGTATTTCCATCAAAATATATCTAAGTAATTCCACGGGATTTTTCATAATCTAGAGGCTCAATGTCATTTAAATGAATGGGTTTACACCCTTTTTCCTTGTAAAAATATCATACATTTCAAATCACCCAAGAATTAATATTTTGAATACATTGAGAGAAAAATTAAAATAGGGGTGTTGGTTATTTAAAAAATTCAATATATTTAATCTCTATTGAAATAATTAAATAAATCAACTCATTTAATTTAAAAATAATCCATTACACATTAGAAATAAAAACCAGGAATAAACCCTGAATTTCCCAAAAATAACATTGAAATTATGCTTAAAAGGAAATAGAAATAAATACAGTGTTCCTAAATTTGTAAAACCATGAGAGGAATAATTATTATGATCAAATACGTTAAATCCACATTCAATTCATATAGTAAAGGTTAAAACAAACATTCATGACTCATTTCATGATCAATATACTTACAACATATATTAGCAATAATAAATAAATGTATATGAATTATCTAGAAACGATGAGTCACATAATGATTTAAATGCATATACAAACCTATATATATCCAAAACCCAATAAAAAAAAATCTATGATGGTTAAGCATTAATGAAACTCACCAATTTCAAGTAAGGGGGATCTCAATAAAAGTGATAAGATACCCTAGACCACAAATTCCACTTCATCGACATAAGATCGTATTAAACTAAAGGAGACCATTGCCACAAAAAATAATGAATCAAGAGATGAGTATTGATAAAAGGACATGTGGAGAAGAATATAATGAAATAGTATCACCATATTTATTGACACATCAGTCCACTAAATGAATTGGTTAGAGAGCCTAAACACCACTAGAGAGATTCCAAAATCATAAGGGTCAGACTATGTTCAAATAAACGGAGTTTGGAGTAAAATAGGTTGGGGTGGGGGTCTCCAACCATCACATAATAATTTCATATAATTAAATTAACATATCGTTATTTCCTAGGGTAGGCTACATGTTTAGTATGAATTATGGACCTATTTGTTTACCATAGTAAAACTACTATACAATATTCTCAATTTATATATGTGGTTCAAAAAACTATGAACCCCCTCCCAGGTATTTTGTGGAAGATGAATGGTCAGCCCCTAAAATTGGACAAATATTATTACAACCATGCTCTCACCAATAAAGATCATTAAAAAGGTGAATAGTTTCCTATGAAAGGATGCAAAATTTTCACAAACCATCTGACAACTATTCTAAGGACCATAAAACTTTTTAAAAACAATTTTCACTAACAATAACAATAACAATGATCAACAAACATGGACATATAAAAAATTTTCAAACCACCAAAAATTTGGTAATAAGTTGTTACAATCTCCTCACCATTTCATTCCTAATAATGATTCTAGTCCAAAATATATAAATTTAAAATAAAAAAAGAACCCCCTAAGTCATTTATTTTTGGGGTGGATGATCATAATGCATACAAAATGAGTTACACAAAAAGAATCAATCTAGAACTACACCATGACCAATATATGTTAAATCAAAAAATCAGTAACACTAAGTGGAACTAGAAATAAATATTAATTAATCGATGTCCTATTATATTTTCCCCACAACTTATTGATTTACCCAAATTGTTTAGAAAAATAAAAAACACCCCTACTACCCAAATATATGATTTTCGTCACTCATACAAGAGAGAAATCTATGACATAATACCAAAATCATCAATGTAACAAAATATACAAACATATAAATGATTCCATAAGATAAAAAACGGTTAATATATATGATCAACGTTCTACTTTAAAGGAACATGATGTACATGGATTTCTACCCACGTGAATGTACTTTAGGGTAAACTATTATTGTCACGACCCGTCCTCGGGGCCCGTGCCGTGACTACCCCAAGCCCGGCTTCCATAGGCCAGGGGCTGGTGACTAGCACCGAAGGCGTAAATACCGATAACTGGGAAGGCATTTCCTTTATAAAAGTAACAAAACACCACAGAGTACAAGCGGAAGCAAAACACTAAGTACAAAAAGAAGTGATGAAAGTAAATGGGACAGAATACAAACCCAAAAGAAAGTACAACTATAACTGAACAAAGTAAAACAGAAAAAGACAACAGCTGGAGGGACAGAAGCGGCTCCTGGGTCATCCTCCTCGGATCCTACCTGAAGGGTAGGTACATATGGCACAGCTCCTGGATCGTCCACCACGAATCCTACCTGAAGGGTAGGTACAGATAGCCTCCACAGTGCTCTCATCCATCAACCTCCTCCGAGTGTCGTCTCGCCGTGAAGTCCACCTCCGAACACTGACTCGTCGTGTAGTCCACCTCCGGGTACCATCCAGTCCTCGAACACTCGGCCTCCGTCAGCACTGCCTTTCGTCTGAAACCAACACAACGAGGTAAGGGCATAGCCCGTGCAGGGGTGAGTATAACGATACTCAGTAGGGACCCCGAGACCCTCAAGGTCTCACTAAAACCAACAAGGTTAACCACAAAGAAGATCTCAATAGATAACCTATACTTCGGTATATGCCCATACATATACCTAAGTTATCAAGTAACCCATCTCAATTATGAGGAAACACAAGGATTATGAAATCAACGGATAACCACTACCCAGGTATATTCCCATACATATACCTAAGTTATCAAGTGACCCATCTCATTCATGAGGTAAACACAAAGGTCAAAGATTCAGCTCAAACCAGGATTTTCATTATCGAAACCGTAACTGATGAAGAGATCCGTCTCTAGAGTGTATAGTGGACCTGTCATGACTCCGAGGTACTGCTCACTAACCTAAGACTGATGAGGTACTCCTCCTGTCGAGTACCGCGGGTCAGCCACCCAAACACAGTAGTGCTTCCCGCCGGGGTATGTCACCCAAACACAGTAGTCCACACCCCCAAGTAGCCTGCTGAGGTACTCTCCGGACGAGTACCGCGGGTCTGCACTGTCACACAGGTAGTGCTCCATCCGCCATGGGTCTGCACCCAAACAAGGTAGTTCTCCGTCCACTGGGCTAGTCGACTCACTCCAAGTCGAGTCGGTCAAGCAGTCGTCAGGTCTCAGTCGACTACACGGTCTCCGTACTCCGCACGCTCGTCTCCGGGAGGGTCCGCTCCACGAGCTAAAGGTCAATACTCCAAGTATCTCAAAGTACCACGAATAAGTATCTCAAAGGACCGCCTCATCACAGGGGTATCGACGCAACAGACGGCGCGTCAATCGGACGCCCGATCTGTGAGTTATTAGCCTTTTCGTCCCCGGGGCCCGGCTGGTTTCGTGAGCAAACCAAATCCGGTCGTATCTCAACTGTACCCCGAACTCTCATAGGGTATACTCATATGGACCATTTCTCAACGTGATCACCAACGCCGCTGACGGTTCATCAAACGGACGTCTGGTCTGAAAGATATCAGCTTTTCCGTTCCAGGGGCCCGGTTGGATTTTGGGTACAATCCAACCCGAGAAAACTCCAATAGTGTCCAAAACTCGGGCGAAGCATGCCAAAAGTTCTGTGCCATCTAGAGTAAAACAACAAGACAGACGGCGCGTCAATCAGACGCCCGGTCTGTGAGTTATTGGCTTTTTCGTTCCAAGGGTCTGGTTGGTTTCGTGAGCGAACCAACCCGACCGCACTCCGACGGCATCCAAACCTCTTGCGGAGTAAGCCAAAAGATCCGTCTCACTTAGAGGAAACCATCAAAGTTGACGACACGTCAATCGGACGTCCGGAGCTCAAGATACGAGCGTTTCCGCTCCGAGGGCCCGATTGGTTTCGTGTACGAACCAACCCGGCCGAACCCAATGTTCTCCGAAACCTTGATTGCGATATACCGAAACGACCGTCTGGATCCAAGGATCGTGTTGCCACTGACAGCGAGTCGTTTGGAGGCCCGTAGATCAAGTTATGAGCAAAAGACCGAAAACGGTCCGGAAACGGGGGGTCTGGGCCCGGGTCGACCCGGCCCGACCCCCCCTGGGTCGGCCCGAACCGGGTCGGCCCGACCCGGGTGCGACCCTGCTAGACTCGGCCCGGCCGGCGCGGCTCGGCAGAACCGGCGGGTCGGCTCGGCCGCTACGGCCGAGCCGAGGGCGGGGGGCGCGCTGCCCCTGCGGATGAGAAGCATGGCCCCTCGTGGGGCCGCCCCGAGTCAACCGGACGCGGCGGCCCAACCGTGTCCCTCCACTGGTTCCGCGCGGCCGCGGAACCGCATCGCCGCCGCGGCTTCAGCCGCGGTGGGTTTTGCCGACGGTGCGCCGACGGGAGTTTCCGCGGGCCACCGGACACGTTCCGGTGGTCCGTTTTGTGTGCGATCTTCACCAGTGGCCCTCCCGGGACCCGATCTTCACTGCGAGGCTCTCAAATCGTCTTCGTGGCCCGCTTCGTCGTCACTCGTCAATCCACACGTCAACACGAAACGTGCCATCTTCGCGGTTCTCTTGCGCGGCGTGCTGGCGCCACGCCCCTTCGTCGTGGCCCGACTCCGTCCGTGGATATCTTCGGGTTTCTTTGACGCGGCGCGACGGCGTCACGTGCTTGTTCTTCCTTTCACAGCGCGGCGCGATGGCACCACGCATATCTTCCGCATGAAACCGCATGGTGCGACGGCACCACGCTTTCTCGTACCAACCACAAGAAACCAACACAAAAAAAGGAGGAGGGTCGGCCGTGTTTGTGCGGTCTGACCCCCTCGCGTTATTCGATAACAATTGGTTTTAATCCATGATCATCATCAAGTTGGTATTCACGAACAAATATAAATAATTGAATACAAACCCCTACCTTGGGTATAAGCTGATCGGAAGGAGGCGTCGTCGTTCGAGGTTCATCGCGGTATGGCGTCGCGAGGATGACGAAGTCGAAGGGGGATGTCGGCGTTCATCCGAATCGAGGGAAGGCGAAGCCGTCGTCGCTCGCTACCCGATTCCGCTTCCGAGCTTGTTCGTCGATCCGTTGATGATGAAGGGGAAGAAGAAGATCTATTGAAGAGTCTCGCCGCGGAAGGGGAGAAATTCCGTGGAAGGAAAACGAGCATTCTTCGTCAGAGGTGGCACGTTCTTCGCGTTCTTCGCGTTCTTCGTCGAAGAATGAAGAATTCTCCCTCTGCTCTCCCAAAGGTTTTACACAACACAAACCCCTCAACAAAAATAAAATAAGTCCTCAACTTATTTTATTATCAACTTAAGAATTTGAAAAATAAAAGATAAGAAACGAACAATTAATTCGAAGAATTAATTGTAAAACTTAACTGCCCAATTAAATTGGGGCGTTTCTTAACTAGAAAAACGCACGGTTGACTTCTTTTAATAGTGGGGTGCGGGTGCGTTACTTAAGAAGAAAAGAAACGGTGGGGCTCGTGCGGGCCCCCACCTCATAAATATCCTACCAAGTGGGTAGGATATTTTGAATTGCACCCTATCCGCTTCAACCCATCTTTAGCAGCTTTTAAGTGGTCTTTAAGCAGCTTTAAGTGAAATAAAATAAAATTGTCATACATCTTTATTTTATTTCTTAACTTAAACCCCCCAAAAAAATTAAAAAGCACAACCGAGAAAACGCAACTCCGAAAGAGGCGTTTCTAAGAAAAAACCGGCGCTGCGATTTCATCGGTGACCTCAGAATTCGATTCCGAGCACCGATTCAAAAGTTAGAAAAACCCGCTCATTCGTTCACTGAATGCACCCGAGCCAAAATTCAGAAATTGATTCCGGGCACACCGGGCCTCGGAATCAGGCGCCGTCAGAAACTGCGTTCTTGTAAAATTCCAAAGAAAATTTAGGAAAAAATTTCCCTTGAAATTTCAGAGTCTTTACATTACTCCCACCTCAGGGATTTACGTCCTCGTAAAGCTTTATCACAAACTAAGGTCACTAAAGCGGTATAAAGCACGCATCTGAGCCTTTCTCTCCCATGTGCTCACCTGGAGGTTCCCGTACTGTCAAAGAATGTGCACCCAAGGAATCGATCGTCCCCGTAGGACCACCCCTGTCGATCCTCGATCCCCACTGGAACCTCCGTGCATGTCTCCCTATCATCGACGTCCAACTCCCTATGGTCGATGATGTGCGAAGAGTCGAGCACGTATCTCCTCAGTTGAGATACGTGGAAGTCATCGTGCACCCGGTGCAACTGAGGTGGATGGGTCAAGCGGTAAACCACCCCGCCTACCCAGCTGAGGACCTAAGAAGGTCCACTGAACCTTGGAGATAACTTGCCGCTTTGGCCACATCTCCGCAAACCTCGTCGAGATGAGACCCGTATAAGGACATGATCGTCATCCTCGAACTCCAGAAGTCTCCAATTCTTGCTAGAACTGAAACTCAAAACAACTGCTGCCACGAGGGTAAGGTTGAACGACTCAAGAGTGATCGGTCGCACCCTACCGTGCATGAGTTTATCTAGTGCTGCATGGGGTTTACTTTCCACCGACCAAGGAAAACCCATCCCAACGTCGTGGTTAAACCACAACCTTTTTTCCTAATACAGTCAATTTGTGTACGAACTGTGATTGCCCAGTCCATACTCAAACCTACGTCGTAAGGGCTCGATGCTTCCACCAAGAGATTCCAACTGAAACTCTCGCCTCAAGGGTCTGACCACACCGTCGGCGTAAGTGTGATTATAGAGTCTCCTCCCAAGGTATCTCCAGACGTGAGGGTCAAGTCCACAGCTTACCGGAAACTCTAGGTCTGTGAAAAGATTGTGAAAGCGAGGAATGATTCATATCGACGTCTGTTACTACAGCAGCTAGTAGTAGACACAGACTGTCCCTTGAATCATTTTTAGAGCCATTGGGTCACACTCCTTGACCTCAAGTAGCCGCACTCTTCCTCCTCCCTCCAGCTCCCTGAGCCTGGCGGGGATAACTAAGGCGGGTGGTTGTAGCATGTTAAGATGTACACCACCTCTTACTGCTCTCCTAGTTCTACCTCCACATCTGCCACTTCGCAGACTCAACTCTATTTAAAGCTTCCTCTTCTTGAAACATTTAACATGCCCGAGTCCCTAAGACTGGCACCGGTCTACTGTTTCTTACTGCACTGTGCAGTCTTCATCCGCTCCTAGATGAACTGCACCTCCTTTGCATACGATCTAGAAGAGCAGCTAAAATTTCTCCTTTACCGAAAAGAGAAACTTGGTCTCATCCTCTGGATGAACCACATTCTTTGCCTAATATAGTCAATCCCAACATGAATGATGCATTCATGCCATGGATGACTTCATAAGGCCTCGACGTAACTATCAAGAGATCCAACTGTCACTCTCGCCTCCAAGGGTCGAGTCACACTGTCGGCATCGGTGTGAGGTCACTAGGTCTCCTCCAGTAGAAATCTCGAAAGTGAGGGTCAAGTCAACAGTTTTAACCGGGACCACTCAGTATCAACCAAACAAAAAGACAGGAAAGAAAACAAAGATAAGTGTCTTTTTTATTATTGCAGCTCATAATACAAAGACACAAATACAACAGAAACATGGAACTAGAAGTACAAAGGACGTATCCACTAGTTCCTCTCCTGTCCACATGCTCCCGGAGCTCTACTTCCTTGTCCACTGCTCGGCTGTTGCTCAAGCACTCATCGCTGTTTCTGCCTCGGTGGCTCCTCCAACGCCTGCGGATCAACTGTAAGAGGAGTCGGATAGTCACGTTCCAGGTGACCCTTTCCGCCGAAGGAGTAACACAGCTTGTTTCTAGCACGCCTGGCTCTGACCCCACCCCAGGTGCCCCGCACCACCAGTCCTAAAACCCGAGATCGTCCAACTGCTGGTCTGGTCCTCCTGGACCTCTGCATCATCTGTCTACTGCCCACAGATGATTCGGCTACTGATCGAAAACCCTGCGGGAAAGGCAGAAGATCAGGTACACGCTCGTGGTGTAGAGCTACTGGCACAAACTCCACCCTGAAGAAGGTCTCGAAGTCTTCCCATGTGAAGGCCATCCCGTCACAAAACTGAAACAAGTGGCCCCACCACCTGCCTTCTGCTTCCTGAAGAAGGCTGGCAGCAAAGATCACCATGAGGTCTGCCGACGTCCCCACTAGCCTGAAGACTCTCACCACAGCCTCCATCCAATCCTCAGCCGCCTGCGAGTCCGTCTCTCCCCAGAACCTGGGTGGTCTCTGGCGCTGGAACTCGTGCAGCGCACTCAAGTGGCGTGCATCGCCTACTGCTGGGACTGGTGGCATCGGTGGCCCAACGTATGGTAGTACCACTGGTGCCTCAACTGCAAGAGGGACCTGTAACGAAGCCTCGTCGCTCGACAAGCTGTCAGTACGCATGTCCCTCTGGGCTCTAGCTAGTCGTCCGAGAAAAGGCATCCTGAAAGAAACAACATGACACTATCAAACGATTATCCCTAGTGAGCTGACCTGGTTTTAGCTGACATTTAAATAAAACTTCTGGAAAACATACACGCAATCAGTGTTTTCGTGCACAAAGTCGGAAATCAGTTGTCAGGGTCCTGGTGTATGGATACGTCGGCCGCCCGCACCAACACTGGACTCCCTGAACTGAAAACCACACTCGGTACTCTTAACACTATTGATTCACAGAAAGAAACATCAAAGTTATAAGTTCTGTGGTAGAACCAAACTCCTCTGATACCAATTTGTCACGACCCGTCCTCAGGGCCCGTGCCGTGACTACCCCAAGATCTCCTTCCATAGGCCAAGGGCTGGCGACTAGCACCGAAGGCGTAAATCCCGATAACTGGGAAGGCATTGCCTTTATAAAAGTAACAAAACACCACAGAGTACAACAGGAAGTAAAACACTAAGTACAAAAAGAGGTGCTGAAAGTAAATGGGCCAGAATACAAACCCAAAAGAAAGTACAACTACAACTGAACAAAGTACAACAGAAAAAGACAACAGCTGGAGGGACGGAAGTGGCTCCTGGGTCGTCCTCCTCGGATCCTACATGAAGGGTAGGTACAGATGCCACAGCTCCTGGATCGTCCACCACAAATCCTACCTGAAGGGTAGGTAGAGATAGCCTCCACAGTGCTCTCATCCGTCAACCTCCTCCGAGTGTCGTCTCGCCGTGAAGTTTACCTCCGGACACTGACTCGTCGTGTAGTCCACCTCCGGGTACCGTCCAGTCCTCGAACACTCGGCCTCCGTCAGCACTGCCTGTCGTCTGTAACCAACACAACGAGGTGCGGGCATAGACCATGCAGGGGTGAGTATAACGATACTTAGTAGGGACCCCGAGACCCTCAAGGTCTCACTAAAACCAACAAGGTTAACCACAAAGAAGATCTCAACAGATAACCTCTACATAGGTATATGCCCATACATATACCTAAGTTATCAAGTAACCCATCTCAATTATGAGGAAACACAAGGATTATGAAATCAACGGATAACCACTACAAAGGAATATGCCCATATATATACCTAAGTTATCAAGTGACCCATCTCATTCATGAGGTAAACACAAAGGTCAAAGATTCAGCTCAAACCAGGATTTTCATTATCGAAACCGTAACTGCTGAAGAGCTCCATCTCTGGAGTGTACAGTGGACCTGTTATGACTCCGAGGTACTGCTCACTAACCTAAGACTGCTAAGGTACTCCTCCTGTCGAGTACCACGGGTCAGCCACCCAAACACAGTAGTTCTTCCCGCCGGGGTATGTCACCCAAACACAGTAGTGCACACCCCCAAGTAGCCTGCTGAGGTACTCTCCGGACGAGTACCTCGGGTCTGCACTGTCACACAAGTAGTGCTCCGTCCGCCATGGGTCTGCACCCAAACAAGGTAGTGCTCCGTCCATTGGGTTAGTCGACTCACTCCAAGTCGAGTCGATCAAGCAGTCGTCAGGTCTCAGTCGGCTACACGGTCTCCGTACTCCGCACGCTCGTCTCCGGGAGGGTCTGCTCCACGAGCTAAAGGTCGATACTACAAGTATCTCAAAGTCCCACGAAGAAGTATCTCAAAGGACCGCCTCGTCACAGGGGTATCAACGCAACAGACAGCGCGTCAATCGGACGCCCGGTCTGTGATTTATTAGCCTTTTTGTCCCCGGGGCCCGGTTGGTTTCGTGAGCAAACCAAATCTGGCCGTATCTCAACTGTACCCCGAACACTCATAGGGTATACTCATAGGGACCATTTCTCAACGTGATCACCAACGCCATTGACGGTTCGTCAAACGGACGTCTGGTCTGAAAGATATCAGCTTTTCCGTTCCAGGGGCCCGGTTGGATTTCGGGTACAATCCAACCCGGCCAAACTCCAATAGTGTCCAAAACTCAGGAGAAGCATGCCAAAAGTTCCGTCCCATAAAGAGTAAAACAACGAGACAGACGGCGCGTCAATCGGACGCCCGGTCCGTGAGTTATTGACTTTTTCATTCCAGGGGCCCGGTTGGTTTCGTGAGCGAACCAACCCAACCGCACTCCAACGACATCCAAACCTCGAGCGGAGTAAGCCAAAAGATCTTTCTCACTTAGAGGAAACCATCAAAGTTGACGAAACGTTAATCGGACGTCCGGAGCTCAAGATACGAGCATTTCCGCTCCGAGGGCCCGATTGGTTTCGTGTACGAACCAACCCGGCCGAACCCAAATTTCTCTGAAACCTTGAGTGCGATATACCGAAACGACCGAATCGATCCAAGGATCTTGTTTCCGCTGACGACGAGTCGTTTGGTGGCCCGTAGCTCAAGTTATGGGAAAAAGACCGAAAACGGTCCGGAAACGGGGGGTCTGGGCCCGGGTCGACCCGGCCCGACCCCCCCAGGTTGGCCCGACCCGGCTAGACCCGGCTCGGCCGGCACGGCCCGGTCGAACCGGCTGGTCGGCTCGACGGCTACGGCCGAGCCGAGGGCGGGGGGCGCGCTGACCCCGCGGATGAGAAGCGCGGCCCCTCGTGGGGCCGCCCCGAGTCAACCGGATGCGGTGACCCGGCCGCGTCCCTCCACGGGTTCTGCGCGGCCGCGGAACCGCGTCGCCGCCGCGGCTGAAGCCGCGGCGGGTTTTGCCAGCGACGCGCTGACGGGAGTTTCCGCGGGCCACCGGACACGCTCCGGTGGTCCGTTTTGTGTGCGGTCTTTGCCAGTGGTCCTCCGGGGACCCGATCTTCCCTGCGAGGGTCTCAAATCATCTTTGCGGCCCGCTTCGTCATCACCCGTCAATCCGCACGTCAAAACGAAACGTGTCATCTTCGCGGTTCTCTGGCGCGGTGTGCTGGCGCCGTGCCCCTTCGTCGTGGCCCGACTCCGTCCGCGGATATCTTCAGGTTTCTTTGACGCGGCGCGACGACATCGCGTGCTTGTTGTTCCTTTCACGGCGCGGCGCGACGGCACCACACATATCTTCCGCATGAAACCGCATGGTGTGACGGCACCACGCTTTCTCATACCAACCATAAGAAACCAACACAAAAAAAAGGAGGGTCGGCCGTGTTTGTGCGGTCCGACCCCCTCACGTTATTCGATAACAAATGGTTTTAATCCACGATCATCATCAAGTTGGTATTCACGAACAAATATAAATAATTGAATACAAACCCCTACCTTGGGTATAAGCCGATCGGAAGGAGGCGTCGTCGTTCAAGGTTCGTCTCGGTATGGCGTTGCGAGGATGACGATGTCGAAGGGGGACGTCGGCGTTCGTCCAAATCGAGGGAAGGCGAAGCCGTCGTCGCTCGCTACCCGATTCCGCTTCCGAGCTTGTTCGTCGATCCGTTGATGATGAAGGGGAAGAAGAAGATCCGTTGAAGAGTCTCGCCGCAGAAGGGGAGAAATTCCGTGGAAGGAAAACGGGCGTTCTTCGTCAGAGGTGGCGCGTTCTTCACGTTCTTCGCGTTCTTCGTCGAAGAACGAAGAATTCTCCCTCTGCTCTCCCAAAGGTTTTACACAACACAAACCCCTCAACAAAAATAAAATAAGTCCTCAACTTATTTTATTATCAACTTAAGAATTTAAAAAACAAAAGATAAGAAACGAACAATTAATTCGAAGAATTAATTGTAAAACGTAACTGCCCAATTAAATTGGGGCATTTCTTAACCAGAAAAACGCACAGTTGACTTCTTTTAATAGGGGGGTGCGGGTGCGTTACTTAAGAAGAAAAGAAACTATGGGGCTCGTGTGGGCCCCCACCTCACAAATATCCTACCAAGTGGGTAGGATATTTTGAATTGCACCCTATCCGCTTCAACCCAGCTTAAGCAGCTTTTAAGTGGTCTTTAAGCGGCTTTAAGTGAAATAAAATAAAATTGTCATACATCTTTATTTTATTTCTTAACTTAAACCCCCCAAAAAAATTAAAAAGCACAACCGAGAAAACGCAACTCCGAAAGAGGCGTTTCTAAGCAAAAACCGGCGCTGCGATTTCATCGGTGCCCTCAGAATTCGATTCCGAGCACCGGTTCAAAAGTTAGAAAAACCCGCTCGTTCGTTCACTGAACGTACCCGAGCCAAACTTCGTAAATTGATTCCTGGCACACCGTTCCTCGGAATCAGGCGTCGTCAGAAACTGCGTTCTTGAAAAATTCAAAAGAAAATTTAGGAAAAAAATTTCCTTGAAATTTCCGGGTCTTTACAATTATTTTAAATATTGAGACTCGCCTCTTAAGGAGCTCATAAAATTATTCATCCTTGCTTTAGTGTTCACGGTATATCATGAATCCACCCCATCATACATACCCAATTAAAACCTCATCTTCTATCCTAGAACCACTATAAGTATCCATGAACAACAAATTCCGGGCACAAACTAGTAACTACCCTCACATAAAGGATACCTTCCACCACATTAATATATATATCAAACCATCAATTAAAAATATTATAGGATACCATGGGAAAATAACCAACCCAAATAGTATCTAACACCAAACATAGGAATAAAATCATAGAAGGAAGAAATAAGAGGTGTTTTGAAGTGAAAAAACCCTAACCTCTAATTTCCCTCTAACATAATATTCCATTCCATCAGTAAGATAACAATAAACCAGAAGAAACTAAGACCATTCAAGATTAAGGACAACTATTCATAAGTTAATGTTGGTAAAAAAATTAACTAATATAACAGGGAAATGAGACCATAAACACGATCACATCAAAGGACTAAAAGTTGTTACCCATAATTATCCCAAAACAAACCACCTTGATCTATAAAAAATGAGTTAAAAAAGAAAAAACGATTCATAACATTGAAAATTAAACCTATTTACACTATGAAATCCTAAAAAAATATATTGTATCAACATCTATAATATACAAAAACTCCTTTGGGATGTGAAAATCCTCACTCTATGGAATATTTCAAGTGAATATTTTCTTAAAGAATCTCCTGGCCCAAACTTAAGAGGGGTTGATCCCCAACTAAAACATATCCTTTCTATATCCCAACCTATAGAACCTTGTAAGATGACCCACATGGCCACACCATTAACAAAATTTCAAGGAATTCAATCATGAATTATTAGTAGGAATATATTCTCAAAACTAGAGGCACATGATATTCCTATTCAACGTCGAATAATATTATCACTCTATAGCCAACCACTTTTTTCCAATTTGTAACAATATGAGTTTTTATTGACCTTTTTTAGAATGACTTAATTTTCATTAATTATTTTTATTGCATTACATAAAATAATCCATTCACATGGAACATACATGGATTTCACTACATGAAGCATTGAATTAGTGTGCATTACATGCAACACTATGTTTCTAAAAAAATTATTTTATTTTTATAAATATTTAAATGAGATAGTTATAAACTGATGATTAATCATAGTGATATGAATAGTAATAAATAAATTTTAAATTTTTTTTTATTATTTTATCTTAATAGACCCTATTGATAATGAAAAAAATATTTTTTGGAAAATTATATACATGTTTACAGATAATATTTTATCAAAAGAACTATTTTTCTTATCCTTCTTTGAAAAAAAGTAAAATTAATTTTAGACACTTAGAAATTTGATTTTATACGATACTATTAATTTTTAAATTTAGAACATTGGAATTAGTTTATAGTGAATTTATTGTATTTGTATGACAAACTTAATTGTTGGATAAATAATGAAAAACTAAAATTTAATTAAATACTTATTTTTCATCTAATTTATTTAAATGGTTTAATTATATTTTAAGATGGTTTTAAATTAACATTCAGTAAGTTATAAATATATTGGTCCAATTATTTTCATTTGATTCATTTTATATTGAATTTGAATATAAAATCATAATGAAATTCTGAACATCTATACATTTAAACCCGTCTTTCTCTCTATGTCTGTGATATGAGCATTAAACACAATTTTTCTTCTCACATGAATTGAATTTATAAAAATGGATATACATTATTGTAATCACTTTTATATTTATATTTTAATAATGTCATATTAATTTTTTACCAAAAATATTAGTGAATATGATTGAGATTAATTACAATGATTAAGATAAAATTAAGCTTAACAAAGAAATAATCATTAAAATTAAAGGCACAAATGAATTGTAAACTGGTAAAACACCTATTTTATGGACATATTATGGTCATAAAAATTATTTTATATATTTTGGAATGTTTTTTGTGAAAATTTTACGGTATAATCTTTGGAACCCCAAAACTATTTTCCAAAATTCCATATGTGTCCCCTCTCTTTCCTATAACATGAAACCACCTCTCCCCCTTATTCACAACTATAAAACAAAATTGTTTCATGAATTATATACACAATATAATTCCAAAAATCTATATTTTACTCCATAAATCCTATATTTTTTTAATAAATCCATCCAATTAAACCCTTTGGAGAAAACTAAAAGGAGTTATCCAAAGAAGAGATAACATCCTTCCTCAACCCCCATTATTTTATTTTATTTCTCCCACACCAAAATTATTCTTATTTAATGCACACATAATATCCTCTGTATCATTTATATATTGATATTCGGTCATATTATGTGTTTTACCTACACATACACACACTTCCATCAAAGGGGAAACAAACATATTGTTATTTTGTAGGGAGAACTTCCATCTCCTGAAATGATGTCGTTCATTCTAACTCTAACACCACTTATCATTGTGAATTATAATGGAAAATATGTTTCTTATTATATATATATTATTTATTTATACTTATTAATTTATAATATAAATCCTACACTAATTATTTTCCTTTTGAGTAAATAAGATAATTTCGTTTGGGGAAGTGTGGACTACCACATCCTCAATGTGATGTGATTCGTTCACACCTTAAAATGAAAATAATAATTATGGGTATATAAAATTTATATGATATAAAAAATTATAATTATAATTTATTATTATTATACCCATATATACAGATAATTAAGTTACTTTCTTTCTCTTAATACGCTATGAAAATGGAAACAATGTTTTTGTGTTCGTATGTCTTACCTTCTCCATGAACGGTGTATTCCATTTCATATATATATATATTAAATATTATTTTAGATTTATATAAAATAAATATATAAATATATATAATATGAAATATTTTAAATTCTTGAATTAATTTAATCATTTTTTATGTAAGAGGATCGATAATGACTTGTCAAAACACTTACGACAAAAAAAATTATTACTTGAAACATTTATTTAACATGTAATTATTAATAAATGGTTTATATATGGACATAAGAAAATTTTAAACGGTATTATATATATTAATATGGTTTTTTGTAATGGTTTAATAAACATATAATTATTATTCAAGAGTATTTTACATATACGATTAATGTTAAGACACGGGTTATGAGAATTTAATATCACTTTTTATTTCAGTGAGAAACATGCCACATTCACCCCTTTGTTTTTTTGCAAGGTATATATATTATACCTGAATTTATTAAATTACTATTAATATTAAAATTATTTTCATTTATTTATCCCTTTTATGAACATTATTTCAAGTATTTTACGTATTAAAAAGTACCAAATCAGTAAGATAGTTTTTTCTAAATTTTTCATTCCTTGAGAGACATGTTTTGTCATACACCTAAAATATTTTTAAAGGGGTATATACTTCAATTTGAAATGTTATATCATGAATTCACTCATTTTCACCAAATTGTATTTTCCATGTAATTCTATTTTCTTAAATGTAGATTATTATCTAAAGTTACCTATGGTAAGTATTTATTGAAACAATATCATTGTTTATCAAGATTGCTTATAATTATTCTTACATTGATGAAATATTATGATCTATATCACTAAAAAAATCATTTTTTTCTTATAGTCTATTTAATAAATATATATTCATGTATTAGTATCATTTAACCACTCTTTGGTAATTTATATTATTAATATAATGTTTGTAGGAAAAATCAGACCACATTTATCAAGTCTGTTGGAAAACTATTTTATCTCAAAAACCATATTTTAAAAAAATATTTTAATTTTTTTTCATATGATAGTTTAATATAATTTTCTTTGACAAAGGATTTTTAAAATTAATTAAGGTTTTAAAATATTATTTTATATGATTTCAATCTATTTTCTGAGAAAACTATTTTCAAAATGTATAATGCAATAAAAATAAATTTACAATATTGAAAGGAAATTTACACCATGAAATGTTTTTAAAATATATTGGAAAATTATTTCCCATATAAGATGACATCCATTTATGTCACTCATGACTTTATATATAAAATTTCAATTCTTCCATTCATATTATTTATCTAGAAAGTTTTTTTTATAGAATTATGTTTATAAAACCTATTTCTCATTGATGGGTTATATAATTTTGAAACCATCTTATTTTAATGGGTTATGATTTTAATGGAATTATTATAAAACCTTTATCTTTTTTCACATGTTATGACATGATTACTTGTTTATGATACCCATATAATTTAATGGGTTATGGAATGATTATTTACAATTTTGGAGAAAATATATGTATGATTTCATTTTGAGATGGGTGAGACCAATATCTCTCTCTGATGTATTGGATAGTGATTTTTATCTCATGAGAAAGACTAAAATGGTTTTGGGTGTGATCTTTGACTTCAAATATGGCTATGGGATTGAACTATGAATACCAAGATGGTTTGGGGAGTGAACTCATACTATTAATATGGTCATGTGAGTTATCCATGACTACCTAGGTTGTATGGGTATTAAACCCATATTACTAATATGGCCTCGGTAACTATTCATTTAATTTTATGGAAATCATTTTATATGATTATGTGTGGACCACAATTCCATGTAATTTTCCTATGCTATACTTTTATGTATCAAGTTCTTTATATCCTTATAATTATTTTATTATGAACAACCAAGCATTATTCTGTGATTCACATTTATGTTGTTATAATATGAAGGTTATGATCTTATAATGTCATGATCACGTTCTCATACCCCTATTCCCATGTTTACGCTTACATGTATCCCTTTTTAACCATACTGAGAATCTAAGATCACCCCATTTTATGTTTCCTTTTCTAGGTTTTGATGGTATGTATTAATTAGGATGTGTTTAAGAAGGGTTCTTGTCAAGAGGAACCGAATGTGAGATAATTTAGCTCACTTATGTACCACTGTTTATGTTTCCAAATGTGATAGAATTGTATGGTATTTTGGAATCTATTTTTATAATGTTTTGTGTATTACACAAAATCTATGTAATGTTAATATATAAAAATAGAGTTTCACTATATTTGGTATCTGAGAAATTGTTTTTTAACATTTGGAAGCTAGGATGAGAAAAACATAGTGAGAACCATAAGGTAATTTCTAGGGATAAGTATAAGGATAAGGAATGTGTCAGAAATTTCCTAGAATATGTGTAAAGAATAGAGTGTTTTGTTTCCTAGATATAAATCCATGTCTGGATATGACATCTGAATGTGGCTCTAGCACAGATGTACCTAATAGTAAAAACTGGGATAAAGTGTGTCAGGCCTGACTTGACATAACCTGATACACAACAATGGGCCTTGCTACACACTTGGTTTGAAAATTCCATGTGATATTATTTGTGAATTCGAAAACTCTTCACAAGACATCATGAAGAATTTAAATAGAAGTTGTTTTTCAATAACCATAGATAACCTTAATGTGTCATAGTTTATGGAAGGTGTCATAATTTATACATCCGATAAGTAAATTTTCATGATTATGTGGATCCTCATTTTGAAAATTGTTTCTTACATTATGATTTTGGTTTTGGTCAATGGTTGGAACCCAATGGAACCAAATTATTGGTGATTGTGATGGAAAATGCAATGATTTTCCTCCTATGAAAGTAAATTCAATGGGATATGGAATAAAAAATCAATTTTCAATGATCACACAATGTTCTCAAGCTATGAATTATAGTGGAATTCAAAATGATAATAGAGGGAACAAAATTCTGTTGAGTCCATCATAGGGAAACATCAACCTTGTTTTAGTAGTAATTCACATACAATTGTTGATGAATAGTGGATTAGTATAAATGAAATGATAATATACATTATCTAGTGTTCAGGGTACAATAAAGTCATTCTTGATGTTTATTGGTTAGAAGGAGTAGTAGACCATCAATGGATGCTGATGAATAAGATGAGGCAGAAATATGAAATATAATCCATTTTTTGGGAAGAGTTCAATAAATTATATTTTTAATAAGTACTTTCCTATAATTATTCATAAATATATGGAGAAATAGTTCCTTAAGATGGAGAAAAGGGATGATGAATTTATCGGTACTAATGAGAATATTTTCACAATACTTGAAAGGTACATGTCAAGAATTTTCATCCAACCTAAATTTAATTTTGATAGGTTATAAATTTGAATAAATCCAAGTCAAATAAGGGAATTGAGTATAGTATACATTATTAGTGATGAAGAGATTGTGCATTGTGAAATCAGGGTTGAAATAGAGGTTAGATGTATGTATCAATACAATAGAATTGAAAAGAAATATAAGTTGGGGTATAAAAGAAAATCTAAAAACCATTAATTGAATGCGATAAAATTTATTTTATACTCTATGTATGGGAATTCGAATTGAGGATATTGACTTAAGGGTTATAGTAAATGTTTTAAGTGTTTAAGGTAAGGACATCAAAAAATTTACTACAGATGTGATGGTGTAGAATTTAGCTAACCTTGTGAATGGAGAAGAAGTGGAACATATTGAAAAACACATGCATCAATTCTAAAAGTGTAATGAGAATGGGAATTATTCTAACCAGTTCCAAAACCCAAGGACTCGTTATAAATATCGACATCAATATCCTCTTATTCTAACTGAAAATGGGAAATATCATGTAAATTCTATTTTTGATGAGGGGTTATATAATTACATGGTGAAAGGTATACATACCATTCACTATAGATCTTCAAATGAATTATTTGATTCTAGATATACCCACTCATTCATATCTATAGAATTTACTAAGTGTATTAAGATTCCAGAAAAATGATTAGATGTTAAATTCTCAATGAAAACCCCTAATGGTATGATAATTTCATTGGAAGTATATCAGTCCTATCATATTCAATTTTGTGGGAATATGATTCCAGTAAATATTTTCATTTTTTACATTGGTTGAATTTGATGTCATATTATGCATGGATTTCCATTCAATACATAATTTCCACCAAAATTTTCAAATAATGGAGGTTATTTTTGATATTTCAAACCCTCCTTGTCACGACCCGTCCTCGGGGCCCATGCCGTGACTACCCCAAGCCCGCCTTCCATAGGCCAGGGGCTGGCGACTAGCACCAAAGGCGTAAAATCCCGATAACTGGGAAGGCATTGCCTTTATATAGAAAACAAGCACCACAGAGTACAAGCGGAAGTAAAACACTAAGTACAAAAAGAAGAACTGAAAAGCAAAAAGGGGCCGGAAATACAAGCCCAACTGTAAAGTACAACTCGAAAGGGAAAACAGCGACTGAAAAGTAAAGCTGCTACGCTGAGATGTCCACTAGAAATCCCACCTGAAGGGTGGGTACAGATAGCTCCTCTGCTCCTCGGGTCCCGCCATCCGCTCCGAGTATATCCCGCCCAGTGGTCCACCTCCGGGTACCGCCTCGTCGTATAGTCCACCTCCAGGTACCGTCCAGTCCTCGAACACTCGGCCTCTGTCAGCACTGTCCGTCGTCTGCAACCAACACAACGAGGTGCGGGCATAGCCCGTGCAGGGGTGAGTATAACGATACTCAGTAGGGACCCCGAGACCCTCAAGGTCTCACTAAACCAACAAGGATAACCACAAGAAGATCACAACAGATAAACTCTACTTAGGTATATGCCCATACATATACCTAAGTTATCAAGCAACCCATCTCAATCATGAGGAAACACAAGGATTGTGAAAACGACGGATAACCACTACTCGGGTATATGCCCATACATATACCAAAGTTAGCAAGTGACCCATCTCAATCATGAAGTAAACACAAGAACGAAAGTTTCAGCTCAAACCAGGATTTTCATTATCGAAACCGTAACTGCTGAAGAGCTCCGTCTCTAGAGTGTACAGTGGTCCTGTCACGACTCCGAGGCTGCCGCTCACTAACCTAGGACTGCTGAGGTACTCCTCCTGTCGAGTACTGCGGGTTTGCGGCCAACTACCGGGCGCTCCGTCCGCTGAGGGTCTGTCGCCAAATACCGGGCGCTACCCAGATAGCCTGCTGAGGTACTCCTCCTGTTGAGTACCGCGGGTCTGCTGCCAACTACCAGGCGCTCCGTCCGCCGTGGGTCTGCCGCCAAATACCGGGCGCTCCGTCCACTGGGCTAGTCGACTCACTCCAAGTCGAGTCGGTCAAGCAGTCGTCAGGTCTCAGCCGGCTACACGGTCTCTGTACTCTGCACGCTCGTCTCCACCGTCGCGGGTCTGTCGCTACAACCAAGCGCACACACTCCGTAGAGTATCGCGGGTCCGCCGCTACAACCAAGCTCTCCACCGCCAAGGGTCTGCTGCTGCATCCAAGCGCACCACCACTGTCAAGTACCACGGGTCCGCTCCACGAGCTACTGGTCGATACTCCAAGTATCACAAGGTCCCGCGAAGAAGTGTCTCAAAGGTCCGTCTCGGCACAGGGGTCTCAACGCAACAGACGGTGCGTCGACCGGACGCCCGGTCTGTGAGTTATTAGCCTTTTCATCCCAGGGGCCCGGTTGGTTTCGTGAGCGAAACCAATCCCGGCCGTATCTCAACTGCACCCCGAACTCCCATAGGGTATACTCAAAGGGACCGTTACTCAACGTAACCACCAACGCTGCTGACGGCTCGTCAAGCGGACGTCCTGTCTGTAAGATATCAGCTTTTCCGTTCCAGGGGCCCGGTTGGATTTCGGGTACAATCCAACCCGGCCATACTCCGTCTGTATCCAAAACTCGGGCGGAGTATGTCAAAAGTTCCGTCTCATCAAGAGGAAGTCAACGAAACAGACGGCGCGTCAATCGGACGCCCGGTCTGTGAGTTATTGGCATTTTCGTCTCCGGGGCCCGGTTGGTTTTTAAGGAAAAACCAACCCGACCGTACTCCACCTTCGTCCAAACCTCGGGCGGAGTATGCCAAAAGATCCGATTCACTAAGAGGAACACAACGCGACTGACGGCGCGTCAATCGGACGTTCGTGGCTCAAGATATGAGCGTTTCCGCTCCGAAGGCCCGGTTGGTTTCGTGAACGAACCAACCCGGCCGAACTCAAAGTAACCCGAAACCTTGAGTGCGATATATCGAAACGACCGTCTCGATCCAAGGATCGCGTTGCCGCAGACGGTTCGTCATTCAGAGGTCCGAGGCTCAAGTTATGAGCCAAAAACCAAATCAGGTTCGAAACGGGGGGTCCGGGTCCGGGCCGACCCGGCCCGACCCCCCCCCCCCCCCCCCCCCCCCCGGGGCGGTGCGGCGGCGGTGCGGCGGCCGGCGGCGGCGGCGGCGGCGGGCGGCGCGGCGGCGGAGGCGGCGGGCGGCGCGGCGGCGGCGGCGGGCCGCGCTGGCGGCGGCGGGCGCCGCACGGGGTGGCAGCACGCGGGGGGCTTGATTGCCCCCGCTGATTGATCAAGGCGGCACGGCTTTGAGCCGTGCCTTTGACAAAAAACGGCCCCCGCAAGTGGGGGCCGGCTGGACGAACCGGGGGGGCTTTGCCCCCCCCCCCTCCTTTAATTGAACCGCCCCCCCTCATTAAGAGGGGGGTTTGAAGAACCGGTCGGGGGTTTAATCCCCCGGTTTTATGACATCCGGCCGGCCCGCTGGCCGGCCGGTTTTTACCAACGGGACCGGAATTTCCGGTCCCGCCCTTGACTTCCGACGCCGGCGGCCCGGCCGCCGGTCTTTCCTTCCGCCGCGGCCCGGAACCGGCCGCGGTCTCCTCGTCCCGCCGCGGCCCGGAACCGGCCGCGGTCTTCTCGTCGCGCCGCGGCCCGGAACCGGCCGCGGTCTTCTCGTCCCGCCGCGGCCCGGAACCGGCCGCGGTGTTTGTCGTCCGGCGCGGTGCGACGGCACCGCGCCCCTTTCGCCGTGCCATGAATCCTCCCAACGCGGCGCGACGGCGTCGCGTTCTTGAAGCCTCTCCTCGGCGAAGCGCGACGGCGTTGCGTAAAATAAAAGCACGATCATCCGCGTGGTGCGACGGCACCACGCCACTTGCTTCCACCCGCATGAATAAAACAAGAACGATGGAGGGGGGATTCGGCCGTGTTCGTGCGGTCCGGCCCCCCTCACGTTAAATTAATAACGCAACTTAAATAAATTAAGCCACACGTTATACTTGCTATTCACGATCAAGAAAAGGAATAAAGAAATAAAGAACCAACAACCCCTACCTCGGGTTTAAGATTTGAAGATTCGGCTACGCTCCGCGGAAGACGGCGTCGCGGAGGTCGGGTGTCGCGGTCGTCGTTCGTCAAATCCGTGGACGAAGAGTTATGCCCGAAGAGACACGTCGCTGGCGGATCTTCGTTTGCCGACGAAGAAGGTCCCAGGAGGGTGCAGCGTTCCCTCTTGTTGACACCGAGGACGAAGAAGAGAGGCGTCGTTCTTCGTCGGAGTTTGGGCGTTCTTCGTTCTTCGTCAGAGCTTGAAGATGAAGAGGAAGCTCTCCAAAAGACAAACAAAGAACTCAAAAAAAAAGACTGCCTCTTATTTTATTAACACATAACACAAAAGAATTTCAAACGATTCGTTTCTCACCTTAGCTGCCGAACGAGGATCGGCTGCGGAAGAAGAGGCGTCGCCGAAGAACGTCGCGGGTAAAGCTCGTCGACGTCGCAGATCTCGGTGTGCGTCGTCGAATTTCGGTCGCCGGCGTTCTTCGCGTTCTTCGCGTTCTTCGCGGGGAGATGAAGAAACAAGATCCTCTCAAATCCTTTCAAAGGATTTTTAGGTTGGTCTTATTTTATAAACATGCCAACACACGAAACCGGTTAAGAAACGATCCATCAATTCGAAAGAAACGACCCATTAAATTCACGAAAGAAACAGTCCATTTAATTCACGAAATAAGCCGCCCAATTAAATGGTCTGTTAAGAATTAAAGAAAACGCGTCGGTTGACTTTTCAGTTACTTTGACGGGTTTTCGCGGGTGCGTTACTTAGCGAAAGAAACGGCGGGGCTCGTGCGGGCCCCACCTCACAAATATCCTACCAAGGGGTAGGATATTTCTGGATAGCATCCTATCCAGTTCAACTCAGTTCAAGCCGCCTTTAAGTGGCTTCAAGTGGCTTCCAAGTGGCTTAAGCGAAATAAAATAAAGTTGTCGCAAAATTATTTTATTTCTTAACTTTAAGCCCGAAAATTAAAAACCACACCCGAGCAAACGCAACTCCGGAAGAGGCGTTTCTAAGCGAATATCGGCGTTGTGAGTTCATCGGTGCCCTCGGATTTCAATTCCGAGCACCGGATCAAAAGTTAGAAATTTCCGCTCGTTCGTTCACTGAACGTACCCGAGCCAAACTTCGGAAATTAATTCCGGGCACTCCGGGCCTCGGAATCAGGTGCCGTCTGAAACTGCGTTCTTGTAAAATTCCAAAGAAAATTAAGAAAAAAATTTCCTTGAAATTTACGGGTCTTTACATTACTCCCACCACAGGGCTTTACGTCCCCGTAAAGCTTCACCACAAACTTAGGGAAACAAAGCGGTACTGAGCACGCATCTGAGCCTTCCGCTCCCATGTGCTCACATGGAGGTTACCGCGCTGCCAAAGAAAGTGCACAAGAGGAATCGACCATCCTCCTAGGATCCGCTCCTGTCGATCCTCGATCCCCACAGGAACCTCCGTATAAGACACTCATCGCCACTGTCTAGCTCCTCATGGTCGATGATATGCGAAGGGGGTCGAGCACGTATCTCCTCAGCTGGGATACGTGGAAGACGTCGTGCACCCGGTGCAACTGAGGTGGCAGAGCCAGGCGATAAGCCACCTCGCCAACCCTGCTGAGGACCTGGAAAGGCCCGATGAAGCGGGGAGACAACTTGCCGCCTCGGCCAAATCTCCGCAAACCACGTCGAGGTGAGACACGCAAGAAGACGTGGTCGCCATCCTCGAACTCTAGTGGCCTCCGCCTCCTGTCAGCATATGACTTCTGCCGGCTCTGTGTTTTCCTCATCCGCTCCTGGATGACATGGACCTCTTCTGACGTGGCCCGGACCATCTCTGGTCCCACAAGAGCTGCGAGATTTCTTCTTTGCCGATAAGAGAAACCTGGTCTCATCCCCTGGATGAACCACATTCTTTGCCTAAAACAGTCAATCCTAACATGGATGATACTAATCCATACCAAGGATGACGTCGTAAGGCCTCGACGCTACTACTAAGAGATCCAACCGTTACTCTCGCCTCCAAGGGTTGAGTCACACTGTCGGCATCAGTGTGTGGTAACTGGGTCTCCTCCAGTAGATGTTTCACAAGTGAGGGTCAAGTCAACAGTCAACTGGAACCTCTTAGTAACATCACAAAAGTGGACAGGAAAGAAAACATCACAAAAGTATGCGTCTTTTATTATTGCAGAACATAATACAAGACGCTACATAAAAGCAACATCAACATGGAACTAGAAGTACAAAAGACGTATCCACTAGTTCCTCCCCTGTCCACCTGCTTTACTGTTGCTCAAGCATTTGTCGCCGCCTCTATCTCGGTGGCTCCCCCCCCAAGCCTACGGATCGAGGAGTCGGACAGTCACGTGCCAGGTGACCCTTTCCGCGGCATGAGTAACACAACCTGCTCCTTGCACGGCTAGCTCTGTTCCCCCTCCGGGTGCCATGCACCACTGGTCCTAAAACCCGAGATCGCCCAACTGCTGGTCTGGTCCTCCTGGACCTCTGCATCATCTGTCTACTGCCCACAGATGACTCGGCTTCTGATCGAAAAACACGCGACAAAGGCAGAAACTCCTATACACGCTCGGGGTGTAGAGATACTGGCACAAACTCCACCCTGAAGAAGGTCTCGAAGTCTTCCCATGCGAAGTCCATCTCATCGCAAAACTGAAACAAGTGGCTCCACCACCTACCTGCTGCTGCCTGAAGGAGGCTGGTAGCAAAGATCACCATGAAGTCTGCCGGCGTCCCCACTAGCCTGAAGACTCTCACCACAGCCTCCAGCCAAAACTCAGCCGCCTGCGGGTCCGTCTCTCCCCGGAACCTGGGTGGCCTCTGGCGCTGGAACTCGTGCAGCGCGCTCAAGCGTCGTGCATCGCCTACTGCTGGGGCTGGTGGCATCGGTGGCCCAACGTATGGTAGTGCCGCTGGTGCCTCCGCTGGTGCCTCAACTGCAAGAGGGCCCTGTACCGAAGCCTCGTCGCTCGACAGACTGTCAGCACGCTCATCCCTCCGGGCTCTAGCTGGTCGTCTGAGAAAAGACATCCTGAAAGAAACAACGTAACACGATCAAACGATTATACCTGGTGAGCTGACCTGGTTTGAGCTGTTTTAAGGGGAAAAACTTTTGTAAACACACACGCAATCAGTGTTTTCGTGCACAAAGTCGGAAATCAGTTGTCAGGGTCCTGGTGTATGGATACGTCGGCCGCCCGCACCAACACTGGACTCCCTGAACTGAAAACCACACTCGGTACCCTTAACATTATTGCTTCACAGAAAGAAAGATCAGAGTTATAAGTTCTACGGTAGAACCGAACTCCTCTGATACCAATTTGTCACGACCCGTCCTCGGGGCCCGTGCCGTGACTACCCCAAGCCCGCCTTCCATAGGCCAGGGGCTGGCGACTAGCACCAAAGGCGTAAAATCCCGATAACTGGGAAGGCATTGCCTTTATATAGAAAACAAGCACCACAGAGTACAAGCGGAAGTAAAACACTAAGTACAAAAAGAAGAACTGAAAAGCAAAAAGGGGCCGGAAATACAAGCCCAACTGTAAAGTACAACTCGAAAGGGAAAACAGCGACTGAAAAGTAAAGCTGCTACGCTGAGATGTCCACTGGAAATCCCACCTGAAGGGTGGGTACAGATAGCTCCTCTGCTCCTCGGGTCCCGCCATCCGCTCCGAGTATATCCCGCCCAGTGGTCCACCTCCGGGTACCGCCTCGTCGTATAGTCCACCTCCAGGTACCGTCCAGTCCTCGAACACTCGGCCTCTGTCAGCACTGTCCGTCGTCTGCAACCAACACAACGAGGTGCGGGCATAGCCCGTGCAGGGGTGAGTATAACGATACTCAGTAGGGACCCCGAGACCCTCAAGGTCTCACTAAACCAACAAGGATAACCACAAGAAGATCACAACAGATAAACTCTACTTAGGTATATGCCCATACATATACCTAAGTTATCAAGCAACCCATCTCAATCATGAGGAAACACAAGGATTGTGAAAACGACGGATAACCACTACTCGGGTATATGCCCATACATATACCAAAGTTAGCAAGTGACCCATCTCAATCATGAAGTAAACACAAGAACGAAAGTTTCAGCTCAAACCAGGATTTTCATTATCGAAACCGTAACTGCTGAAGAGCTCCGTCTCTAGAGTGTACAGTGGTCCTGTCACGACTCCGAGGCTGCCGCTCACTAACCTAGGACTGCTGAGGTACTCCTCCTGTCGAGTACTGCGGGTTTGCGGCCAACTACCGGGCGCTCCGTCCGCTGAGGGTCTGTCGCCAAATACCGGGCGCTACCTAGATAGCCTGCTGAGGTACTCCTCCTGTTGAGTACCGCGGGTCTGCTGCCAACTACCAGGCGCTCCGTCCGCCGTGGGTCTGCCGCCAAATACCGGGCGCTCCGTCCACTGGGCTAGTCGACTCACTCCAAGTCGAGTCGGTCAAGCAGTCGTCAGGTCTCAGCCGGCTACACGGTCTCTGTACTCTGCACGCTCGTCTCCACCGTCGCGGGTCTGTCGCTACAACCAAGCGCACACACTCCGTAGAGTATCGCGGGTCCGCCGCTACAACCAAGCTCTCCACCGCCAAGGGTCTGCTGCTGCATCCAAGCGCACCACCACTGTCAAGTACCACGGGTCCGCTCCACGAGCTACTGGTCGATACTCCAAGTATCACAAGGTCCCGCGAAGAAGTGTCTCAAAGGTCCGTCTCGGCACAGGGGTCTCAACGCAACAGACGGTGCGTCGACCGGACGCCCGGTCTGTGAGTTATTAGCCTTTTCGTCCCAGGGGCCCGGTTGGTTTCGTGAGCGAAACCAATCCCGGCCGTATCTCAACTGCACCCCGAACTCCCATAGGGTATACTCAAAGGGACCGTTACTCAACGTAACCACCAACGCTGCTGACGGCTCGTCAAGCGGACGTCCTGTCTGTAAGATATCAGCTTTTCCGTTCCAGGGGCCCGGTTGGATTTCGGGTACAATCCAACCCGGCCATACTCCGTCTGTATCCAAAACTCGGGCGGAGTATGTCAAAAGTTCCGTCTCATCAAGAGGAAGTCAACGAAACAGACGGCGCGTCAATCGGACGCCCGGTCTGTGAGTTATTGGCATTTTCGTCTCCGGGGCCCGGTTGGTTTTTAAGGAAAAACCAACCCGACCGTACTCCACCTTCGTCCAAACCTCAGGCGGAGTATGCCAAAAGATCCGATTCACTAAGAGGAACACAACGCGACTGACGGCGCGTCAATCGGACGTTCGTGGCTCAAGATATGAGCGTTTCCGCTCCGAAGGCCCGGTTGGTTTCGTGAACGAACCAACCCGGACGAACTCAAAGTAACCCGAAACCTTGAGTGCGATATATCGAAACGACCGTCTCCATCCAAGGATCGCGTTTCCGCAGACGGTTCGTCATTCAGAGGTCCGAGGCTCAAGTTATGAGCCAAAAACCAAATCAGGTTCGAAACGGGGGGTCCGGGTCCGGGCCGACCCGGCCCGACCCCCCCCCCCCCCGGGGCGGTGCGGCGGCGGCGGGCCGCGCTGGCAGCGGCGGGCGCCGCACGGGGTGGCAGCACGCGGGGGGCTTGATTGCCCCCGCTGATTGATCAAGGCGGCACGGCTTTGAGCCGTGCCTTTGCCAAAAAACGGCCCCCGCAAGTGGGGGCCGGCTGGACGAACCGGGGGGGCTTTGCCCCCCCTCCTTTAATTGAACCGCCCCCCCTCATTAAGAGGGGGGTTTGAAGAACCGGTCGGGGGTTTAATCCCCCGGTTTTATGACATCCGGCCGGCCCGCTGGCCGGCCGGTTTTTACCAACGGGACCGGAATTTCCGGTCCCGCCCTTGACTTCCGACGCCGGCGGCCCGGCCGCCGGTCTTTCCTTCCGCCGCGGCCCGGAACCGGCCGCGGTCTCCTCGTCCCGCCGCGGCCCGGAACCGGCCGCGGTCTTCTCGTCCCGCCGCGGCCCGGAACCGGCCGCGGTCTTCTCGTCCCGCCGCGGCCCGGAACCGGCCGCGGTGTTTGTCGTCCGGCGCGGTGCGACGGCACCGCGCCCCTTTCTCCGTGCCATGAATCCTCCCAACGCGGCGCGACGGCGTCGCGTTCTTGAAGCCTCTCCTCGGCGAAGCGCGACGGCGTTGCGTAAAATAAAAGCACGATCATCCGCGTGGTGCGACGGCACCACGCCACTTGCTTCCACCCGCATGAATAAAACAAGAACGATGGAGGGGGGATTCGGCCGTGTTCGTGCGGTCCGGCCCCCCTCACGTTAAATTAATAACGCAACTTAAATAAATTAAGCCACACGTTATACTTGCTATTCACGATCAAGAAAAGGAATAAAGAAATAAAGAACCAACAACCCCTACCTCGGGTTTAAGATTTGAAGATTCGGCTACGCTCCGCGGAAGACGGCGTCGCGGAGGTCGGGTGTCGCGGTCGTCGTTCGTCAAATCCGTTGACGAAGAGTTATGCCCGAAGAGACACGTCGCTGGCGGATCTTCGTTTGCCGACGAAGAAGGTCCCAGGAGGGTGCAGCGTTCCCTCTTGTTGACACCGAGGACGAAGAAGAGAGGCGTCGTTCTTCGTCGGAGTTTGGGCGTTCTTCGTTCTTCGTCAGAGCTTGAAGATGAAGAGGAAGCTCTCCAAAAGACAAACAAAGAACTCAAAAAAAAAAGACTGCCTCTTATTTTATTAACACATAACACAAAAGAATTTCAAACGATTCGTTTCTCACCTTAGCTGCCGAACGAGGATCGGCTGCGGAAGAAGAGGCGTCGCCGAAGAACGTCGCGGGTAAAGCTCGTCGACGTCGCAGATCTCGGTGTGCGTCGTCGAATTTCGGTCGCCGGCGTTCTTCGCGTTCTTCGTGTTCTTCGCGGGGAGATGAAGAAACAAGATCCTCTCAAATCCTTTCAAAGGATTTTTAGGTTGGTCTTATTTTATAAACATGCCAACACACGAAACCGGTTAAGAAACGATCCATCAATTCGAAAGAAACGACCCATTAAATTCACGAAAGAAACAGTCCATTTAATTCACGAAATAAGCCGCCCAATTAAATGGTCTGTTAAGAATTAAAGAAAACGCGTCGGTTGACTTTTCAGTTACTTTGACGGGTTTTCGCGGGTGCGTTACTTAGCGAAAGAAACGGCGGGGCTCGTGCGGGTCCCACCTCACAAATATCCTACCAAGGGGTAGGATATTTCTGGATAGCATCCTATCCAGTTCAACTCAGTTCAAGCCGCCTTTAAGTGGCTTCAAGTGGCTTCCAAGTGGCTTAAGCGAAATAAAATAAAGTTGTCGCAAAATTATTTTATTTCTTAACTTTAAGCCCGAAAATTAAAAACCACACCCGAGCAAACGCAACTCCGGAAGAGGCGTTTCTAAGCGAATATCGGCGCTGTGAGTTCATCGGTGCCCTCGGATTTCAATTCCGAGCACCGGATCAAAAGTTAGAAATTCCCGCTCGTTCGTTCACTGAACGTACCCGAGCCAAACTTCGGAAATTAATTCCGGGCACTCCGGGCCTCGGAATCAGGTGCCGTCTGAAACTGCGTTCTTGTAAAATTCCAAAGAAAATTAAGAAAAAAATTTCCTTGAAATTTACGGGTCTTTACACTCCTACAATCATTCATCAATGTGATGATATGCATGAATATCATGTGGAGATTACATCTAGTGTATGGGTCATAATTCCCATACATAATTGATGTATATCTCGAATGGCTGAGGATAAAATCAATATCAATGATCTTCATACTGTTCGGAAATTGTTGGATGTCTTCGAGAATGATTTTTTTAGCCTTCCAAAAAAATGTGAGGTTGATTTCTCAATATAACTCATACATTGTTCCACACCTATTTGAAATACTCACTATAGAATGGGCCAGAAAGAGTTGTTGGAATTGAAGAAGAAACTCCCAGAAAAACATGATAAGGGATTCATTTGGCCAAGTGTGTTGCCTTGAAGGCCACCTATTATTTTTGTGAGGATGAAAGAGGATCAATGAATCTTTACATTTATTATCCATATTTGAACAAGATCATGATCGAGGACCCATATATTCATTCCAATATTGATGACTTGTTTCAAAATCTATAATGATATCAATAGTTTTCCATGATTTAACATCATTTTGGATGTCACCTATTAAGGTTCATTATGGAGGATATATCCAATATGACATTACATATATTGTATGGACACAATGAATATATTGTTATGACTTTTTTTGTTATTAATTTCTATGATATCTTCATGGATTTAATGAATATAGTATTTAGATATTTCATTAATAATTTTGTGGTTGTCTTTATAGATGATATTATTATCTACTCAAAGTTCAAGGAAGATCATGAAAAAACCATGATAATTATTCTAAAAACCCTATGATGAAGAAACAATTTGAAAAGTTATAAATTTGAGAATTTTGGTAGGAAAAAGAATATTTTTTGGGTCATATAATTTAAAGACAATGTATTTCAATTAATCCATCTGAGGTATATGCAATTAAATGTTGGCCTAGAAAAACCACAATGACTGAGATCTGTAGTGTTCATGGTTTACCTACATATTATCCATGGATTTTTGGGAATTTATCACAACAATATGCTACTCTAACCATGTTAACTCATAATGGGTTGAAGTTCCTCTAGACAGATTAATCATAGGATTATTTCATGTATCTAAAGATAATATTAGTCAGTGCACATATGATTAAATTACCGTATAGTAGAGAATGGTTAATAGTCTACATTGATGCATTAAAGAAGTTATTGGGATGTGTTCTTATGTAGAATAATATAGTTTTAACTTATTACTCATGATAGTTGATGATTCCTAAGGAAAATTACCAAAATCTTGATTTGGATTTTTCCGTTGTAATTTTTTTATTAATGATATGGGGGAATTATCTTTATGGTGATAATTTTGATATATATAATTAACATAAAATTATGAAATATATATTCACAAATATGTAGTTGAACATGTACCAGAGAATACGGTTAGATTTTATTATGGATAATGAGTTCTCAATACATTACCACCCCAAAAATGTGAACAAGGTGGATGATGTTTTGAGTCGAAAGGATCATTATATATTATTAATGATGAGTATAAAAAAATCCAATATTTCCTAATTATAAAAATATAGATCTATAAATATTAAAGGAATTTGAAAAATATTATCTTTATCAAATGAATGTTTAACCCTTTATACATGTGAAGATTAAAGAGGTGACGAAGGAAGATGTAGAGAAACAAAAGAACGTCAGAAATGTTCTTGAGTTTAACTTGGATCAAGATGGAATGAAAATGTTATAGAATCGTGTATGTGTTCCTTCCATACCAGATTTTATTACAGAACTATTATTGGGACCTCATAGTTCATTATTCTTTATTAAAAATATTGTTAAGAATATGTATAGGGATTTAGAAGAATACTTTCGGAGGGAAGTCATGAAGAGAGGTATGAAATGGTTTATATCTTGGTTCTTGGTATTCCAATATGTTAAGGAAAAAATAAAAAATTCTAAAGGTATATTGTGTCCATTACCCATACCAGAATGGAAATGGGTGAATATTACTATAGGTTTTTTTCATTGGACTCCCTAAATCTCTAAAGGTTTTAATTCTATATGGGTAGAGTTCAGTCTCCTTAAAATTTCGGCACACATCATCTATATTAGAGTATACTTCAATATAGATCATCTTTCTATGATATACATTAAAGATTAGTTAAGAATGAATAGAGTACCACATTCCATTGTATTATATCAGGATCTGAGGATTACCCCTTTGATCTAGTGAATTCTTTACTAAGTAATTGATACCAAATTTGGTTATAAAACTTCTTCTCATCCTCTGAAAAAATGGTCAGTCTAAATGAAATATTCATACAACAGAGGATATGTTGAGATATTGTTTGTTATGTTTCAATGGTTTTTGGGATCAACAACTTCACTGAGTCATGTTTTTTAGAACATTAGAAATCACCCAAGCATTAAGTTGAAACCTTATGAAGCACTATATGGGAAGATATGTAGAGTTCCTATGTATTGGGATGGTGTTGGAGAATGAAATATACTAGGACATGAGATCTCTAATGTATTGGTAGAGAAGGTTAGAGCCATTCAGCAATATATAATGGCACTTCAAATTCCAATGAAAAGTTATGCTGGTAACCATCAAAGTGATCTAGAATTTGAATTTAGTAAATATTTGTTTCTAAAAATCTTTCATTGAAATAAGGTTATGAGATTTAGGGAGAAAGGGAAACTAAGACCTATGTTTATCGTTACCATTGAGAGACTTGATCATATTGAGATGGTAGCCTATCTCTTGTAATATTCTCCAAAAATCTCACAAGTCCATGATGTGTTCCACGTATCTCTCCTAAGGATGTACATAACCCAACCTTCACATGTAATGAACATAGAGGTCCTACTACTATATAAGGAGCTTTTGAATCAGGAACAACAAGGTGAAATTACGGATCATAGATAGAATGTTTTATGAAACAATACGACTCACCTAGTCAATGTTTTGTAGAGAAATCACTAGCTAAAGGATGATATGTGTAAACTTGAGAATATGATGAAGTAGAAGTATTGTCATTTTTTATCTAAATGATATAATTTGAGGGAGAAATTCATTTTACTACGGGTTGAATATAACACCTTATGTTTTTATGGAACATTTTTTTAAATGAATTAACCTTAGTTGATATTTCATTGAACCAAGTCATAAATTTCATTCTCATGACACCAACTTGGATTGTGCTACGTGTAATACTGACTTGGAATGTGTTACATGAAACACTAAGTTTATACAAAAAATCATTTTATTTTATTAAATATTTAAGCAAGATAATTTTAACCTAGAAGCTAAACATAGTAATATGGGTTGTAATTACTACTTTTAAAATATTGTTTTTGAGAGTTTTATATAAATAGAGAATATATATTTTGAAAAATATAATTTTTTGTAATGTCTTAATTTATTGAAAAAATAATATTTTCACAAATGAACTGTTTTCCATGTCCTTATGTGAAATCAATAATATTATGTTTAGAAACATATTGAAATTTATTTTCATAAAATAAAATTAATTTTCCATTTTATATTTTCAGAATTCACATAGGGTTATTTTTTGGTAATTTTTCTACGAAACTAATTTTTTGGATGAATATTGAAAATACTTAATTGAAATTCAAAACAACATTTCCATCGAATTTACGTATATATATAAAATATTTATTATTTTAGTTATAAAGTAAAATTATATATATAATTTAAATATATACATTAATCCAATTTAGGTTATTTGAATGTTTTTATATTGAATTTATATATAAAATCTTAATGAACTCCAGAACATTCTCACTACAAAAACCCACTTTCTTGCTACATCTGTGAGATTAGAATTAATTGTTTTTCATTTATATGAATTTAATTTAGAAAAATTGAAATTCATGGTTTTAACTATTATTATATTTTTACTCTAAAAATATCAACATAATTATTGACAAAAAATATTAATGAAGGTGAATAAAATTAATTATAGTGATTGAGGAAAAATAAAGATTAACATGGAAATAAAAATTAAACCTTTGGGTCCAAATAACCTAGAAAATTTTCATAAAACACTTTTTTTCCATATAACATCCATAAAAATTCAATTATGTTTTTTGGTTGGTCTTCTATTACTTAAATAATGTAAAAACATGGTTACAACAAACATGTTTCAAAAAATACCAAGTATGACCCCTCCCTCGCTGAGAAAAGGTACCGACACTCCCACTTCTTCACACCCAAAAAAATCATAGTTTAGGAAATTATCTACCCAATTCACTTCCCATCATCTATAACTTACCCCTTCAATCATCTCTTTGGATGAAAGCCACCCAGGGAAGACCATTGGTGAAGACCAGAAGGTGTTACCCAAAGAAGAGGTAACATCTATCATCAAGGCCCTTCTTTATTTTACATATCCAACAAATAAATGAACTATATTTCATGAATAAATAATATCCTTAGTGTCCTATGTATACTTATATTTTTTATGTTATCCATTCTACCTATAATTATAATCACTTGTATCTATTGGGTAACGATCTTACAGTTCTTTTCAACGACAAACTACTACCTCCCGAAACGATTTTGTTTGTTCAACCATCACCAACTCTTATGGATGAAAATTATGATGGAATATATATTTTTATATGATATATATTATATTTATTATATACTTATAATTCTCATTATATAATATAAATTCTACCATAATGATTTACATTTTTTGTAAATACGATAACTTCCTTTGTGTAAGTGTGGACTTCCACCTCCTCAAAGTGATGTGATTCGTTCACACCATACATGGAATGTATTAAATATATGTTCAGTAATATTATATGTTATATATGTGTATTAATGAAAATTAAATAATATTATATAAATATACAAATAAATTTCATTTCATTTTCTTTGGTCAAAATACCATGAAAATGGAAACATCATTCATGCATATGTACAACCCAATGTCTCCATGAACAGTGTATACTATTATATATATATGATATAAATGTTTATATAATGAATATATATGATATTGGAGTATATTTTTACATTCTATAAATATTTAAATCATTATTTAAGTAAGATGACCAAGAATGACAAGTCAAAACACATATGATAAACATTGTGGTTATTACCTGAAATGTTACACTAACATTGAATTGTTTATAAATGGGGAATACAAAATCATAAAAATTCATATATAATATTATATATATTAATATGGTTATGTGATAAATTTATAATGAAATAATACTTATTATAGAGGAGGTTTCTACGTGTATGAAAAAAGTAAAGACACAAGGTAAGGGAATTTAATCTCATGCATTATTTCTGTGAGAAACATGCCTTGTTCTCCACTCTTTTATTTTAAATGGTATATATTTTACCCAGGAATGTATTCTATGATTATTATTGTTATATTTATTTGTAACTAAATATCAATTATATGATCTTTATTTCATGGTATTTATATTTCAAAAAATACTAAATTAGTAAGATAATTTTCTTTCAATTTTACGTCACTGAGAAGCATGTTTTATTATACACATAAATTAGTTTTAAAGGTGAATAAACATCCATTTCACATGTTATATCATGAATACACATACTTTCATGATATTTATTGTTTCATGTATTTTAATTTTCTAACATTGAGAGATTGATCCCAAGTTACCATGTTGTATGATTTTATTGAAAAAATATCATCGTTTATCCAGATTGTTTATAATTATGCTTCCATTAATGAAATATAATGATACATATATAAATAATACTCAGGATTTTTGTTCTACTTTTTTATTAAATATATATACATGTATTTTTATCATTACAAACTCTTTGGTACTTAATATAAGTATGAAAATATTTCTATAAAAAATCTGACCTTATTTATCTCTTTGGTTAGAAATTAATTTTATTTAGAAGACCATGTTTTTCAATACATTTTAAAAAAATGTTTTAAAATGATATTTGATGATCATTTTCAAGGAAAAAGGATATAGAAAATGATTTCTGTTTTTCAAAGCCTTATTTTTATGTTGTGAATCTATTTTTCTAGAAAAATATTTTCAAATGTGTATTATGTTTTAAAAATAAATTTTCAATGCAGAAAAGATTTTTTCAGAAATATTTTTGTAAACGATCATGCAAAATTATTTCTCATATAAGATGAAATATATTTGTGAAACAAAAGTCTTTTGGTATAAATAATTCAATGATTCTATTCAAATTATTTCTCAAAATGTTTTGTGTTTTTATTACATAATTATTATGAAACTCATTTTTTCTTCCCCAATTTATGTGTTTTTGAAACATTCTTCTTTTTACGGATTATTATTTTGGTGAAATGATTATGAAACCTATATAATTTTCCAGAGGTTATGACATGGTTAAATGTTTATGATACAAATTTAATTTCATGGGTTATGATATTATTGTTTATGATTTTTTGGCACATGAATGTATGATTTCATTATGAAATGGGTGGGACATATATCTCCCTCCAATGCATTGTGTAAAACATTATATCTGCTGAGATAAATTAAGATGATCTAGGGAGTGAACCTTGAGTACAAAAATAACTGTGGGTGTGATCCATGACTACCAACAAAGTATGGGGAGTAAATTCATATTACTATGATCGTCATGGGAGTTAATAATGACTTCCAAGAATATATAGGGAGTGAACCCACACTAATAATATTTCATTGGTAGTGATGCCTTTAAGACTATGGAAATAAATTTATATTCATAGGTTTAAATAACAATTCCATTCATTATTCCTAGATTATTCTGTCATGGTTTATGTTCTTTATTTATTTATTATTCATGTCTTATGAACTAAAATGATTCATTCATTAATTCTTGTCTATGATCTTATAATATATATGGTATGATATTCTATTGTTCTAATCATGTTCTAATACCACTATGCACATGATTATTCTTTCATTTCTCCCGTTTTTACCCATAATGAGCATCTAAGATCACTCATTTTTGTTTCCATTTCAATGTTATGAAGATATGTATTATGTATAATGTTTCTAAGAAGGGTTATTGTCCATAATAACCTTGTGATAGATAGTGTAGCATATATTTTTACTAGTATTTATGATTCCTTGTTTCTAGAGGCATAATACTATTACAAACATTGGGAATATGTTTGTATAATTGTTTAAGTATTTAAATAATGCTATTTAATGATAATTTTTAAAAATAGAGGGTTGTTATACCCTGGAAAGAATATCCTCTCCCAAAACCACTATAAATGTGGAATTTTACACTTTTCATATTTCTAGTAGTTCCAAATCACATGAAAAGTTCCATTTTAGGAAAATTTTGTAAGAGATTTAATAGGTCACTAAGATAATATCTTCCATGTCTTGGTGAAGTCCTTTTCAGAATATAATTTCACCAATAGATTAATTATCAGCATGTTTATTTTGGAAACATGCCAAACCATGAACATTTATTCCCCTAATCCTCAACAGATTGATTATATTAACTAAAACATGTGATCTTAGAAACATTAAATTTCTTCATTTCCTAAGGATACTACCACTGCATGAATAATTTATTAATGAATTCATAAAAATTCATTCATGTATACATGAGAGAATAATAAAATTCTAGCACTGTTGGTTAGGTCACTTAAATAAAGAGACAATAGACATTTCCTTCAATGTATTATTAGTCTCAATATAAGTAAAAATATCTCCACCTTATTCCTAAAACATTTATAAATTTAGTTAAACCCTTATCTTTCCGTATGATGTTGGAAGAAAATCCATGAAAACCTGGTTGGGGTCTCATGGATAGAAATGTTTTGTATCCACAAGATGATTAAAAGTTTGGGTAAAGTCTTTAATTGAATACGTTACATCATGAAAACATCAAGGACTACACCAAAATATAGGATCGATGAATAATAATTTTTTCATTCCTGGAAAAAATCCCAGATGAAATTTCTGAAAAAATGAAACGTAGTCTCATTAACTAAAGCATTAATAACTCTCAAACAGTGAATAATTATATTAATAATTCTTTCAAACAAGGTCTGACAATCATTCAGGAAAACATAAAAAATTTTAATGAAAAATATTTCTCCATCTTCTAATTTTTTCACGTTTCTCTAAAAATTATAAATCAATAAATAAATAAATCACTTCTTCTAAAATCCTTCTGGATATCATGAGAATTATTCCATATATTCAGAAGCATTAATCAAATTTTCCTATTTTCAAGGACATTTCCATTTCACTCCCATTACAAACAAACATATATTCATACTGAATTTCTTCATCACATCTCTAATGAGTCATTGAAAATTACTATTCCAAACCAAACATTTCAGAAAACTCACTTTTTGGAAATTAATAATTTTCTCAAAAGACTCAATAATCCCTATTTTAATACACCATTCGGTTTTCATCATGGATTACAAATAATAAACAATGAGAGTTAAGATAAAAAGAATAAAAAGGGAATGATAACAACCACATCCTTGATAGTATAAACTAACCTCAAAATAATTAAGTCACTTGGAAGAATTAGATAATGGACATGTTCGAAATCATAAAAAAACTATGCATGGATTAATGAAATGGTATGGTAAATCAAACCCCATATTCAAAAAGGTTCTTGGATATAATTCATGATTAGTCACATTGATTACTAATGGTTTCCCAAATAGTGAAGGATCTATGATCCTTTTGTAAAACCTTCATTCAAAATCCAAATCACTATATATATTGACAAAATGAAATATAATATCATTGGGAATAAAAATATTATTTATCATCAATAAACTATTAACTCTAATGAAATACTTCTTCCCCCTTTCCCTAATAACTCAATTATCATAATGAAGAAGTGGTGATTGAGGAACCAGTCATGAAATACCTATTGATTCCAAACACATTAAAAATTGTATTTTAACCATATATTATCCCAACAAAATTAGAGCATTTAAGGGATAATTGAATTGTTTAAAATAAAAACTTCCATCATTTACCCTTTCTCAAATTGTGTGTGTCATTCTAGAATAGGGCCTATGGGATAGAGATAAGTTTATAGAAATCCAAAAATAAACTGGGTTACTAATTAAACCCATAATAAATGATATCAATAATCAAATAACATTATAGAAACAACTTCAAATAAATATATCAATACATCCACCAGATGTACTAGTAGATTATACAAAAATAGAAACTGAAATAAAACTATAAAACCCATCCCTTTGTGGTCTATGACCACCCAACATGTACCAAATAGCGTATCATCTAAAAACATATAATGAACCCACAAATAAAGAAAATTAGAACACAAGAGAATTCTATATTAATATAAAGGCCAAAAACATTATACAATTCAAGTGGAGTGTGTTCCACATTTCCCTGTAATATTTCCCCAAATATTCTAGGAAATTACATAATAAGGTGATCCAAATATGATTAAAGTGGTAAAACATGAGGGAAGATAGATGTAAATTTCATAAAAATAAACTAAATCCACTAAGATAATATATTAGTAGGATTGATTTTTAAATATAGAACCAAACCCAATTAAAAAAATAATTATGGAACCAACATTAAAATCATTCCATTTCATATTTTAAAAACCATTTATTTTCATAAAAATGTTGAAGACCATTTCATATGATAAAGTTCAATCAGTAATGAAATAGCTAGAACATGAACCTTAAATAAGACAAATTTTGGATTTTATTTAATTGGAATGGTTTCATTATCTGAATAATAATATCAATCAACAATATTAATCAATCTAGAAAGGCAACTCCAATTACAACTTGTAGAAAAAATATCATATATTCATTATCAATTCTACTGATGTAAATTAGTGTGTAAGAAAAAGAACAATGATAATTTTTTTTGGATATAATAAAAATAACTAGGAAAATAATTACGTTTACATTATGTCTCATGAGTCAAAATAAAAAAAGTCAACTCACACCCAGTTTCAATAGGAATATGTTCATAAACTGAATATATCATGTTCATTATAGATCCACTCTTTTGGGAGTGAGAATGCTAGAAAATCCATAATATGGATAATGACATCAAACTATATAGGATCTAATGACTTGTAAAATGTTGTGAGTGAGATATTCATGTTAGATAGATTCCAAAGAAAATCCACATTTTGTTATCAGAGGATCATAACCTATACATTTCAATTCATTCTCAATTCACAAATCATTCTAACTATGAACAACCTCAATTGAATAATATATTGGTAACTACAGATCAATTTGAAGAAAAAATATAGATTATGTCATATGAAGGGATTTCCAATATAGAGGACCATAAAAAATTTCTAACTGATCCATCATGTATACTAAATGTCAATTCCAAACATTTTTTTAATTTTTTTTGACAAAATGGGAATCATCGACCATTCGTTTCATGAATCAAAATATAAAATCCATATGATCTGTTAATTAATGTATTATTTTCAATATAGTCCAATGGAATTCAATGAATATTTTCATAATTTAAATTCTCAAGGTCAGGTCAAAAAATGAGTTTACACCCTTTTCTCTATGTGGAAAAATAACGAATTCAATATCACCAGAGAACAACCATTTTTAGAATAGGGAGAAAACATAAAATCTTGGTTTTTATTATTTTAAAAATCCATGAGTTTCCAAATGTCTTAGGAACCTTATAATTGTCAAGATATTTTTTTCAAATCAATGAATTTCACTTTATAAATAAAAACCATGAATAATCTATCAAATTTGTAAAAGTAGTCTTGAAAATATCATTAAAGGAGAAAAAAAATTCTACCTGGAATTCAAAAATTTATAAAAATATGATTGTAATAAATATCTAGAGAACATTTATCCATTCCATGTTCAATTCATTGAGAAGTGTCTCAATGATTCATTCATGATTATATTCAAGGTATATATACATAGACCATATATTTTGAATATGAAATACATGTTTATGATTTTTAAACCAATAATGAATAAAATGATGATAAAAAAGAATAGAAACACATTCATTTAATATACAGAATCTAATGGTATTGAATCAAAGATGTGTCACCTCTAATGGATATCACTGAATTCAAGGAAGTTAAATCTCGAGATAAGTAGAAGGGTCCTTAGATTAGAAATTTCATATCAACCATCTATTATCTAATGAATTAGATGTCCACCAAATAATCTAGAACCAATTAATCAATACAAGGGGAGATATCAAAGGTCGTGATGATGAAAAAATAATAGAATAGGGCCAATACTTCGATTGGAACATTGATATATAATGAGAGTATGATTCAATTTTTGATGTTGTTTATAAATGAAACGACATGAATTTGTCTCCTAATTCATTCCCTAAAAGGGATGAGAGAAGTTTGGTTTAAAAAAGTGGCATCTTACAAAATTAATTAAGAAAATTAGATTATTATATTCTCATCTAATGATTTCCTATGTAAGGCTTTGTGGATAGTAGTAACTATTGACCTAAATATGAGATCATGATTGAACCATAATAAGTGCTTCAAAATTAGGCTATATAGTTTGAAAAACTATTTTCCTATCAGGAACCCCCCATGGGATATTGCCAGAGGTAGGACGATGTGGCTACCTTGTGGGAAATAAAATTCTATAATTTTGTGTTCTCTTATAGATCCAAAAAATGGTTAACTCTTTCATCATCAAGAGACATGGTTTTCCCTAACCATGCTCTATATTTTCTAAATCCTAATGACCATCAACAACAACAAAAGTATCCAACATCATCGCAAAGTAATATATACCCATAGGGGAATCAATAAAGGAAAAAATCACCACAAAGTTGGTAACATGAAGTTACATACCCTTAAATAAATCGAGTCTTCATAATTTAAAAATTCGTACGATAGGTGTAATTTCTATATATGGATCATAATAATCCATAAAATAGTGCTTGACCAATGGTCAAATTATATTATAAAGTTATATTTCCCTATAATAAATTTGATATGAGTCCTTTATAATATGATATACTATATTCCCAGTAGAATCATATAGAGTGAAAAATGGACAAATTTATACGGTGTAACATCCCTCAATTGATGGATGTAATAATTATATAAAAAAAATTATTTTATTCAATGATGAATTCTTAGAAGGTGAAATAAAACATGAAATAAGTCATTGAAAAATGTAGTGTAAAAAGTATCTATCCACCAAAATAGAATTAGTTTCATAGGCTCTTTCTTATTCCCCCAATATAGGGTTTGGACAGTGTGAGCTCTCTAATTAATCCCTTAGATTATTGAATTTTAATTATTAGTGACCAAATTACTCACATCTGAAACATTGATTTATTTTAGTATCCTTATGAATAACATTATCATACTTCACAATATCCTTATTTTTCCCTAAAAAACATGTTGCTAAATTAAATCCTTTACCAAATGAAAATAATCATCCAATCCCACTTGATATAATTTCCTTCGTACTTCATCCCACCTTATCGGCAAACCATATGATGAATATAGATACCCTCAAATAATTAATCAGTAGATTTTTTAACCTATCATCAATTCTAATGGGTTGATTAGTGAGGTAGTCATTTCATTTTTCCTTGATCTCTAGGTTTACTCACTTTCTTATGGTTTTATCCATTAATAAAAAAAGTTTTAATGTGAGCGGTGAATAATTATAATAATAAGAGAAGTATCCTAGATAATTAAAGGTAAAATTATCCTACGAATTTGTCACATTATAATTCCAACATTTTATACAATATTTCATTTAGATTTAGATATATCACTCCCTATTTAACCTATATAATTCACATTTTAAACAATGTCATCATAGATCAAATTTTCTAATCATTTTTTCAACCTATATCATTCATCATTCATCTAATATTACCTTAACATGAGTTTTAACATATATATTATAAAAAAATTGTAAAAAAAACACGCGAATCAATACTTCATATTTCTTTAATCTAGTATATCAGAAACCAATTATTATCCACCAATAGTGTGAAACCAATTTTTATGTTTATCCTCCTTACTGTGCACTTGGTGATGAATGGGTTAATACCTAATTATATATATTAAAGTATATTAACCCAAGGTACATTCATAGTAGAGTGTTTTTCATCATGTAGTATACAAAATATGATGTTTTTTATTTAAAAACCACATAATCTCTACTAGAATAAAATTTCACGATGTTATCATGTATATTGACTTATCCACTAGAGTTTTCTTATGGATTTTCAATAACATTCTATAATCATAATCTCAAAAATTAAGTATAATTTACTCTAAACTATCTATAGAGACATTATCCATAACATATATTATTTCATTAATTTTTACATTATTTCCCTACAATACAAGATAAGGATTTTGAGGTCTAGTTTCATTAAATGATTAGACACAGAAGTTCATATTCCTCAAAAAAACAAAATAACCATTTTAAACTCCAAATAGATCTACTAAATCCCATAGATATTCTATATATATTTAATATATCCTTGAAAATTATTATAAGTTAAATTAAATGATAGAAACCACAATGAGATAATATACATGTAAATAATGTATATCATTGGATTCAATAAGCATGACACGATATCAATAAGAGAATGGACATGATGTTGAAAACATTGCATAAGGAAATGAAATAATAAGAAAATAGTTTCATGAAATATATTTAACCAATAAATGACATCAAGTCTTAAAAATAATTCAAGGTTCACTCCTAATACCATCATCATAATGTGGAAAAATTAGTATGCTGGATTGGGTTCACACACTATTCTAATAAACATAGAGGAAACAAGCAAAAACGTTTATTATGTTCACTTAGAAAATCTCATAAATATCATCTCATGAAATATTATTATTTACCCAATACATTAAAGGGAAGTATATGTTTTAAACCACCTAATTTTTTTGAAAATTATACTTAATTTTGACACATGGTGAAATAAAACAATACGTAAATCATAAGCATGACCCAACCCATGATATGAATATGGGTTTCAGAATTATAAATTATGACATAAAAAAGTCCAAATCATATTTATTACCAAGAGATCAATGGATTATGTTATATTTAACTTCTATGTTTAAAAAATGGATATAGGGCTTCAAAATGGATTTTACTTGTATGCAATTCAAGAGAAGGATTTATGAGAGAATGATTAAAAACAAATAGCTATGTTGAGGCTTCATAAAATATATAACGTTAGTTTTAAATAATGAAGGTGCATATTATTTTTAATGAATCCAAAATATAATGATGTGTGTTATATATTTAATAATGTGGGTTTTATAAAGCAGTTCATGGGTTGAAAACATTTTATGGGGGTGATACTTGACATGAGACATGAAATAGGATAGTTCCAGTAAAAAATGTATACTTAAGAGTGATAATATTGAACAGAAATAAAAAAATTTATAATCCAACAAATGAAGAGAATGTTTAAATATTTATATATGAAAGGGAAATATATAAAAAATAGATTAAATTCAGAAGAATAAGGTTCCAGAAAATAGGGAAAATCAGAATGTGTAGATTAAAACTAGTCATATTGGTATAGATAATCTCATCCCACATGTTGGAAAGGACCATTTACTAGCAATAATCATCCTATAAAACTAATTAAAATCATTAGATATATACTGATGAACCATATTAATTTATTTATAAATTTCTAGGGCCTATATATTATTTATTATAATTAATTTATAATATATTTTCATTTATTATGGTTACTCAAGTTTGATGAGTTAATTTCATTATAACACAATCAGTTTGTTAACTAAAATAACACCTGGAAAATTTAATATGTGATTACATTTAAATATTTCAATTTGTTCATTAGCTTAATAAACATAAAACACCAAACATAAATGAAACCACTATATATTTTGAAAATGAATAAATATTAAATATAAACATTAAAAGATAACTTCAAAATTTTTGTGAATAAAGAGTAGTATCTGGTTTGAGAAATAATAATATATTGAATGTATCGTATACAATTAATATTACTAAAATTAATTTAGTATTTCCAAAAAAACTAGGAAATGAATTTTATTTGAATTGTTTTTCTAAAATTGGGATTCCATTTCAAGAATCCCAATATATTAAAATTATATAATAATTAAAAATAATGATAATATGAATAATATATTAAAAAATTAACTATTAATTATTATGAAATAAGAATAAATAACTATTGAAATATTAATAAGATATTTTATAATTTGAATAGATTTCAACTATATTTTCATATTTGATAAAAATATTAAACTATAAAATATTGGATATTAAATTTGAAATAATGAACATCATTTATAGGTTAATAATAACATTATATTCTTAAGATTTTTTTATTTTCCAAAAAAGAATGCTTTTTTAGTTGAATAGTAAAAAATATCATTTTACAAATTACATGTATTTTTTGAAAATTAGGAATTTAAAATTAATCAAAACCATTTATATATATAAATATTTATTTTATATGGTACATTATAATTTAAAATATAATATTTTTCATTTATAATCCCATATTTAATATTTCATAAGAGAAGTAATATTTTATTAAAAGAATTATAAATACATTATAAATCATACTTTTAAAATCAAATTTTACAAATTTTATAAATTAAATAAATTTAAATGGTTTTAAATTTAGAATTTCTCGGTCTAAGTTTACTAATAAGAACCACATTATTTTCATTCATAAAAATTATGTTACCCAAATGAAAAATCTATTACTATGGTAAAATCTAAAAGCATCACTATTAAAATTATATGGGTTTTTGGATTTTAAATAAAATGGAAAATATCTATAATTGAGTGGATGAGTTCCAGAATGACATTATATCTTCTCCACTCCATTATTTATCAATATTGGGTCCATATTTTTTCTTAACATGTTCTCCCTTTGTATTAGATAAAATATTAACAAAAAATACATTATCACCACTTATCAAAGGGGACTCTCTCCACCACCTATTAGAAGTCCTAAAAACCCAATTTCATCATAAAACTATACACTTCCCTCTCCCCTAGAATTCTCTTTAACTATATTGTGCTTTTATTCATAAATGATTAAAATATTCCATCCATTTCTAAGGGATCTTCCCATGAAATCTCATTGTTCACAACAATAATGACAATTTTTACCGATAATTTTTATTTTCCATTTAATATTTTCATTTATCTTTGTGATAAAAATAATATTTCTTTTAAAAATTATTTTATTACATAAATAAGTATTAATCATCTTTTACCTTTCATTTTAAGAAAAACTCAACCATCATTTTTTTTCTTGACTACCACCACAAATACTAAACATGTTTAGATTTCATTCACACCAATAAATGGATGGTCTAAAAGATTATTTTAATAAATAATATTTATAATTATATAATTTTTATTTCTATAAAAAATTAAACTACATTAATATTCTCTCATATTCTATGGTAAATTAAATCGCCAACCATGAGTATGTGTGGACTACCGCCTCTAGGGAATGATTGATTTTGGTTTTACAATTCATAAACACTATACATAGAATGGCCTAAGGATTTAATTAAAGAATAAATATAATATTCATGATATCAATAATTTTATTGTATGTAAAATTGGATAGCCTATTAGACAAATGATCAGTATACGGTTACTGATAATTCAATAATTTATAACAAGTAGACAATGAAGAAAATTCACTCTTATTCCTCTATGATGAAATTATTTAAATTATATTCACTTAATAATTATATAAATTTATAAAACATCGCACAAATAATAACCCAGTAATATTCTTATGCTTATGTTAAAGTGATATTATTACAAAATCACCACATAATCACCCATTAATCAAAGTCGCTTCATGTTTGAGTCGGTTCAACAATATACATGAAAAATAAAATGAATCTAAATAACTTATGAGTTAGAGGAATTATATAATGGTATAATATGATATATATATATATATATATAATTTTTTTAATATTTTAATTTTTGTATGAATATTTTTCAAAATTATTAAGAAACATATTTCATTCATTATGAATCATAGAAACCTAATCATCGTCAATTCCATCTCAATAGTTTTTTTATAAGAACTACCATAGAATGAAATTATTTCCCCATAAACTATAAATGGAAATAAATTAATGTATTTTTTTCTTTTAATAAAAATATTATTTGGAAAAATAATAGGTACCCACACGTTTTTAAAGAAACTATTTCATGAAAATAAATCTTACATTATCCCAATGTTAAGAAAGTTAAAAACTAAATAATATATATAGATATATAATTATATAAATGAGTAATATAAATCATTAAATTTATTAATAGTGTTCTTGAGTATTTACTTAATGATCTTAATTTAATTATGAATCGCATGTGGTGCATCTTTGGAATGAATCATGATCGGGGAAAGGGTTTTATTCTCAAAATACCTTCTTTGATACATGTTTGGTACTATGAAATGAATATATTTTATGTGGTTTATATAGTTATACAGTAAGTAATTGAGAAATAATATGATGAATTATATTTCAATATAGTTATTTTTGGTTTAACAAAATTCCCACACATTGAATTTTTTTATTAATGTCTTACTGAATCCACATGTGTTTTCTTTGTCTCAATTTCGATTCTTTGAGACTTGTTATGTGTTTTCACAATACTTCCCTTGAATGGCATTCAATTGATTTTCTTTCCCCTGAATATTCTATTTATTATTTCCATATAATTCATGGGATAATATAATCCATATCATGTTTTTATTATAATTCCCATCGATACATTTCTAACCCTAGTAGTAAAATTTACAGGTAACTCAATTTTCATTCATTTAGTTATTAAATTAACATGACATAAATTCATACAAGTTCATTAAATTATTCCATATTAAAATATTTTATGTATTTCACTCATTTCATACATTATTACCATATAAATCACATTTTAGATGATTCATGCTTCATGATGTATGTTATCATCAAGGGATATTGATAACTCAAGTCTCCTTTCATTGAGTTATATTGTTTTTTCATGAACATATTCTTTCTTTTCATTGGTTCTCCCATGATAAATTTTTTTTCTAAGGTATTATTTTATACTATTTTTGAAAAATTATTTTCAAATCAAATTAATATTTTGTTACTCTTTCTATAATATGAATTTTAAAGAAATCTATAAAAGTGATTTTTTATTCATAATAACATGTTTTATCTTCCACTACCAATTAATAAAAGATAAAAATTATTTACATTCAATAATAAATTATAGTATTTTTTTAAAAAAAATTAAGCGTCTAAAAAAATTAGATATTAAATTTTTAAATGTTATATATGAAATTGACAGTTAAATTTTTATTTTATGACAATCATAAAAATGTTGTCTAAAATATATTTTATATTTTCAATTACACATCCTATATTATTTTACAAAGAATATTAAATTGTGGGAAATATTTAATTTTATCATTTTTGGGATTTCAATCTTAGTATTATACTATTAAATTCATTGAAAATGATTTTTTGGAAAATTCCAGGTCTGGAGTCGTCAAAAGCACAACTTCGATAATTTCTAGTTTATTTTTTCCTAATATAATGCCAATGAGGGGCACTTAGTATGTTCTCTATATTATCACTACCCTCTCATATTCAACATATTGGATAGTTTCTCCCATAGTGATCGTTTCCTCTACTAAAGTCGATGGTATATTAATTCTAATTTTCTATATAAGGTATGCAATTCCTGGAATAAATTAATGCATATTGGATCATGAGTGGGGTTTCATAATAAACTTATATAGTTAAATGGAAACCTCCACACCTAGTCTAGCTCTAAGGCCTCTATGAATATTGATTTTGATTTCTTCAATTATAATATTGAATAGGATAAAGTGGACCTCGAATCCGGATGGGATGATTATGTTTTTAATAAGATGGTTGGATTGAATAATCAACTCGCTGATATAACCCTTGAATTGGAATGGATTTCTTGAGTGAGATATTGGGTGATGTGGTTTAATGAGGTAAATTAAAGTACCTCCTTATTCCATTCATGCATTAAGGGATGAAATAGTGTAATGTTTCAAATATCCTAATGGAACACAAATCTTTTACCAATGACCCCAGATTGCTTGAGGTATGTATATGTATCATTTTAATGCTCATCTTATTGAATCCTACCCATGCAATCAGGATGGCTATGCTAGTTATCATAGAGATATAGTTGACTATATCCCTCATGTGATATACTCTAATGTTAATGGTTATTTTTAGAATCTACCTGATAAACAAGTGATATTGTGATTAGTGTGTTCTCATAACTATGAGAGTGCCCCTAGTACTATTGGATTCCAATGATGATTCAATATTTATTTTTGGAAAATATTGAATGAATAGAATGTGAGTATGATTAGTAATATTTTATAGCATTTATGTTTCCCCAGAGTTGTTGGTGCTACCAAATTGATACTTATTTCCTTGGCCAACATCCCATATTCATTGATAAAATTTAGGAATATCAGTATGTAAAAATTCCCTAATAATCTCATAATGGATGTGGTCAACCGAAGGCATTCTGGGCATCTTCCAAATTAGATATTAGATGAGCAATAATGTTTCATCTATCATTGACCCACTCAAATGGACCTTACCTTTCCCCATGAAATGATTAGTCATATTCATAAAAAAATTATGGGATTGAAAATAGACATTAAACATGACATGGATAAAGCATACGATATAGTTTATTAGACCTACATAATCAAATTAATGAGGTTCCTAGGTTTATCTAAAAATTGGTTGATCAATTTTTTAGATTTATTTGATCTCTATGGGTTTCTACCACCTTTTATAGTAAAAATTATGGCTTTTTCAAATCACCTGGAGGTCTCTAATTGGGGGATTCCCTATCCCTAGGGTTTTCATTATAATATAAGATTCCTTCAAAAGGTACATTAATTAATGTAATGTGTAATTATATGTTTGACCATTCAATTGTATATTGAGCCTCAATGGGATTACACACCTTATTTTCCAATGATCTTCTCATTTTTACGAATGGAACTGGTAGAAACATTTAAGAACCTAATTAGATTCTTGATACTTATTTAACATATTGTGGATAACAACTTAACTATGGAAAAAGTAATATATATATATATATATATACAAGATATTATAAGATATAAGAATAAATTGGAATAGAAGAAAGAGATCTGTAGAAGATAGTTTCCTATAGTTTATTTAAGAGGCCCAATTTTTCCAAGAAGAATTCATATTTACCATTTTGATGGAATTTTCTATAATATTTACCCTCGTATTATAAATAGGAAAAATCTATTTCTCTCATTATAAGGACATATCAACCTTTTCAATAGAATTTTAACCTCAATCCCTATGCATGTTCTATCATACACTATATTCCCAAGATAGATTTATGAAAAAAAGAGAGTATCACAGTTATTTTTATTTGGTATCCTATGGAGGAGGGGAGATTATACATAGACTCATTATATAAGATGGAAATGGATATTGAGGATAGTGGTATCATTCCCAGGAATATAAGGGACCCCATGGCCTTTCTCCATGCTAGGGAGGCTTGAGATGTGATGGAAGAGAGATCTCTATGGGCTAGTTTCACCAGCCACTAAAATAGTGCGTGTTTCTATAATTCTGATCATAGATGTACCAAAATATGGGAGGTTACTTGTTTACAGATTCTTTACCTTTAATACCACTTGAAATGGATTTTGGGAAGAAGCTCGCTCAGCTTTTAGAACTAAAATTGGGGTGGGACTATTCATATATTTCTAAAAGGCCCATCACCCAAAAATACTTTCATTAAGGTTATCTGCATGGCTAGATTTATAGAAGATACTATCAAATCTCAAGAGAAAGAGGTTATAAATGGAATTTTATCTTCTACTAAACCATACAATATGGTTTTTACATTATCCACTTCTGAAATTTTCTCTTCAAAGACTTATCATCATTCTCTGTATTCTGAAAATTGTATTGATTCGTGGAGTAAAATATAGTGCTGAGAATACATATTTTCTAAATTTAAATTATTATTTTGAGGCATTTTAATCATTATTTTACCACTAATTATGCAGTATGGTGCAACGGGGTTTCCATTGCATCTAAATGTTCTTGTTGTTGTACACGACACATTGAGACCACCGATTACATTTTCTTCCACAGTGAATAGGAATGTACGATCTGGAATGACTATGACAACTTCATTGGAAGTAACATTCCTTGAAATATCAAGGATTCCTTCATTGAATCATGATTTCAGTGATCTAACACTATTTATCAGTAACATATCTCCCATTCACTATTTTTTGGATTTTTTTTGGAGTCTCTAGTTCGCTCGTAAAAAGGTCAAACATAATGACTGAAACTACTCTAAGTAAGTAGTAAATGTACTTGATAGGGATTTAGTGGTGTTTCTTGCACTATTAATCAAATAGTGGAAAAATTATACCTATTAATGTTGGATCATGGATGGTATTAGAGCACATGTCATGGAACAAGAGTTCCCACCTCACACAAATTTGGTGAGGTTGTCTCCTCCTGAATGGGGTATTGTTCTGAACATCGATAGATCCTTGAAGAAAAATTTTATGAGGGGATGAGGGGTGGTATAAGATGATAATGTTTTAGTTTTCCTTTCATTCAATATTTTCCTCAGCCTCGAAGACTCCCTTATGAAAGAATATAATACCATGCTTAATGGTTTATATTTGGGTCGCTCTCATGGAATTGTTCTCAAAATAGTGAAAACTTTTTCATTTCTTATCATAAAATTAATCAAAGGAGTGAGGTCCTTCCATTGGGTGATCACAAATATTGTTCATAAGAGTATAGAGATTTTTAATATCAATATTCATCTCACCCTTACATAGAGAGAGAGTAACGTAGTTTTGAATTTCCTAGATTTCTTGGCTATGCCAGATACCTAGAGTTTCATTTTTTCTTGTGATGGTTCACTTCCTCAAGAGTGCGCTAATAATGTTTAGGATGATTCCTTGATATTTCACTATTTTAAATCCCTATTATTTATTCGGGACTCCTCCCCATTTTTGAAATAAAAAATCCATATACCTGGATGGATTAACACTTCTTTTGTGATGTCATTAAAAGCATTCTTTTTCTGATGGTTCTTTTCATTTATACCAAAAAAATATATGTTTTTTTTTTGTTTTACGTGGGTGATGTTCAATTGAAATCATCTTCTTTCATTCTCATGATTTCATAAGATCATTTTACTCAGGTATTGACATAATAATATACCGATGAAACTATATAGCACAAACATCCAATTTTATATAAGTCATATTTAATTATGTCCACTTTAATATGTATGTTATTATATTGATATGGGGATATATATATTTATATAATAAATATTTTTATTATAATATATATATATTGTTAATGTTAAAAAAATATTTTCTGACCATCAACCTTGTTTCTTAGGAGGGGTTACGATAATATTATCCCTTTTATTGACATGTGGAAAGGTATTGGGAATCTAAATGATTTTAAACTACTAGAACTATTTGATCATGTATTTATATATTATATTATTCAATATATAGATATACATGTTTATATATATGAGTACATTTAAATATGTCAATGTGTTAGATTTTTGTCTCCACATGAAATAATGAGCATAAACGAAACTGTGATATGTGAAGAAAAAAATATAGATATTTTGTCTAAAAATTTACAAATAGACATTGAATTTCTAATAATTAATATTAGTAACATATTTATATATTATTTAAATAGTGAAAATAATGAATTCCTTGATTATCAATGAAACTAAATTAGTATAGTGAAAAAAGATGGACAATCAATTTATAGTTAAAATATTTATTTTTAGAAATTGGTGTTTTAATTCAAGGAACTAATCAAATTATGAATATATAATAATAAAATATAATGATATATAAAATTTTTTAATAATAAAATAATTGGTAACTCATAGTAAGTAAGATTAAATAATTGTTAATATTTTTAAAATAATTTTTCAAATATAAACAGTTTGGAAATATATTTTTATATTTTATTTAGATATCATATTTTATAATTTGAGAATAAAATAATTGAAAAAATGAATGTAGTTTTCCGTTTAACAATAATAATATATTATTAAGACATTTTTTTGGTATTTTTATTAAAATATGTTTTTAACTGAATAGTGAAAAATATCAATCTTTTGATAAAAGTGGTTTTCACATTATTAGTACCCAAGTAAGAAATGTAAATTCATCAACTGTTAGTCCAAATAGGTTAAATACCATAAGGGGTGATTCAGGGTATGAAAGATTGAATCGACAACCCCTTTGGATATTGTTTCATCATTAAAAAAACAATATTCTCTTGGTTTCCTATAGCAATGTATGAACAAAATTGAAATCAAGCATGAGAAACAAAAATTTTACTTGGTTCACCCCCACTAGGATAGGTCAAAGGACAATTAAATGGTGATGTGACGACATAGAAAATATACTAAGGCATACCAAAAATTTATATGGTTAAGGAAAGATCACTTCTATGCCTAAGCTGACTACCTTTACAAGGTGTAGGTTTATCTCACTACTTTCCCAGTGGTCACTCAAGGAGAGTCTTTCTCTGGATTAGTACTTATTGAATGGATCACCATCTCCCTTTTCCATTACTCCCTTCACTTCGTGGGATGCACACGGTGTTTATGGAATTGTAGGTCCCTTTATTTTCAAGAATTCACACATCTATAAATATATATATATGCTATGTTGAAGTCTCATTTTCAGCCATATATGAAATCCACTTTTCTGTATTATGTTAGTTTGCGAAAATTGCATTCATGATCTATTTTAGTGACTTTATAAACGACCATCAATTCTCCAAGATCTAACTGGAGTTCTCCACGCACCATGCTTCACCTCATTGAATGTGCGCTTTATAGACTACCTCTCATTCCATAGTCATCCATCCTTTTGTGGACCACCATTGCTATTGCGGACCGCCACTGCTTCCGTAGACCATATTCTCTTCCATGTTCCATCTCTTCTATTGTAACGTCCCGGTTCCGGAAGCCTCCCAGAGGTGCCCCGTACCCGGTTGGTCACATGACCCCAAGCACATTTCCCCAAACGCCAGAGGCTACCGAAAAGAAGCCAGGGCCTTCGGTGTGATAGTGGGGAAACTATGCCCTCATTGGCAGAGTACACAGCGGAAGAAAAATAAACATGCAATAGTAGAAACAATAATAACCAACAATGTAAACAGTGTAAGACTAAATCAACAAACTGGAGCACATATGTATATATATGAAATGATTCATGATAAATGTAACACCCCGACCACAGTTACCCAAAGTCAGTGCATTATTACATAACATTGGCATGATCACAAAAGATCATGTCTCAAAAGACCGATTAGTTTAGTAGTCTTGGAAACACTAGATACATTCATAAAGTTTACATAACATCATAAAGTAAAAACTACAACAACATCTTGTCTCCACACTCATATCCCCTTATACTATCCCTGCAGGTCATTCATAAAATACTTCTTCACATCCTGGGAAAAATAAAACATAGAAAAAGGGTGAGCTCAAATTCCCAGTAAGGATAAAAATATATCAGAAACTTTTATAAATAAGCATAAACATTTAAGGAAATTTATAACTAAAACAAAAGCCTTTTAAAATTGAACTTCAGCATAATATGGAGAAAATAAAATGAAATAATTCCATTTACATGGATATTCTACTAGTCGAATAATCACATGCAATATTAATAACCACTTTCATAATGATTGAATGCATAATACAAGACTATCATAACAACAGAGCCAAGGCCTCGTGCCAAGACTAAAAATAATATTTTGTCAAGGCCTTGTGCCAAGACATTAGTTTGTCTCATGAGACCCAACGATGCATTGAAGAGCTATAGCGGGCTCCACCCATCACTTATTAAGTCCAATACATTTCTCATATGAACAGTTTTAAACATAACATAAACATTCATATTAAAACTAGCATACTAAATGTCAATACTTTCTTCATAAACCATGAATGGTATAAAAATAACACTTACACAGTCAAACATATCAAAAAACCATCAATACAATAAATAAGTTTTGTATCATAATAAATCAACTCCAAATAATCATAAAATACATCAAAGGATGTTGACATAGATGAAATCAAAACTCTTTTTAGAGAAATATATATTTCTATTTTGAAATCATTTAAGATTTATATATTAATAAAATAAAACATTTTATTTTAAAATATTATTATAATCTTGTAAGGGAAGTTTCAACGATTTTATAATGGCAGAAAATAGCCGCACCCACCGTATAAGTAAAAAAAACATTCTTACCTTAATTCTGTCGAAAAGGTTAAAAAGGACCTTGTTTGGAAAACAACAGAAATATTCCTTTATAAACATCTTATAAAAAGTAAAAAAGGGTATAAATGACTTTATACCATATTCATTAAAATAGTAAGAATGATTTGAAATACATTTTTAAGAAACATGGATGTGGATGATAAAGAGCTCCCAGTAGACAATTACGTATAAACAACCTCGAATAATGAAAAGATTGTGATATAAACCCTTAAATTGTACTTTTCCTTAGTCGATGGTATGTTAATCTCTTGTATAATAGTTAAAACATTGTTATTAAATTATAAAAGAACCATATACAGAATTATGATTCATATATGATCTTTTAACATTGATTTGTTAATAATATCTTAGTATTATCATTGTTTCAGGTGTTAACTTACTCATTTTCTTTTTATATGTTTTGTTACATAAGTCGTGTTTGTCATGGATAGGTTTTATATTATTCATATACAGAATGATATCAAGTCCTTAAACATTTTTTTAATCATTAAATGAGAATTAGTCTTGAATGGATACGATGGGGAATGAATGTCATCGCGTTCGTGGAGACGATAGTCCGTACGTACGCACGAGCGACGATATTATTCTTTTGATATTAAAATAATATATAACTAGATGGTATATCATATATACAGAATCATTATCATGTTATATTTATTATTTACATGATTTACACTTCATTATTATATCCATCCAAATAATAATATATTGAATAACAATTACACCACGACTTGGAGACAGTAAGCCGTATGTACGCACGTATGGTGACATGTCATTCAAAGGATGGATAGAATACTGAATATTGTTGTACCATATTTATAATAATATCACTATATATATGAGATACTAGATTTATTATTTTAGAATAACAATGAAATAAGAGGTTGAAGAAGAAAGGAACTTGAAAGAGGGTGGTGAAAATATTACCTCTTCTTCGGGTTCTTCCTTTTGATTTGATCAAAAGGGATCCTTAGGATGGCTTTCTGATCAAACTAATTCCTCTAGGTTGAATTGAGGGAAGTTTAGAGAGTATTTGGGCAGGGTTTGGCTGATCCAAAAGGCTTTGAATGTGTGATTTAGTGAGAAGGGGGAGTGCCCTTTTATAAGAGGTGTAAGGGGCACCTTTGGAAAAGCTAGAAATATTATTTTATAATAAATTCAAATTCGGTTTCTAATGGCTCAAAAGTGTATTATTTAAAGTTTAAGGTGGGGATGGGTCTAAAAACACTCAACCAATAGGTTTTAGATAGGTTTGGGTCACTATATTAACCTTATCTTTTAGTTTTAACTCTTAGTTAATTAGTTTTACACTTACCATGTCACTTTGTATTTTTATATTATATAGTTAATAAAATTACTATATACCTCCAAGAGACCCCAACTGGTCCCTTAATGATACACCTATCAAGATATAAGTCTCTTGGTCGAACCTTAGATTTTTAGGAATTGAATATAAATTAATAATATAATATTTGTTTTAAAAACTCTTTTATGTCAATTTTGACACTATTGGGTATTTTGTTTTTCATAAATTCATAACAGCATTATTACTTCGAAATAAATTCATATAACCAATCCTAATATGTAATATTAACCTAGAAAATTAGTTTAATTCATAAAAAGTCTCAAATTACATTTATTTGGATATTTATAATATCAATTATTTTAATATTCCATTAATTAGGTAATTACTTCATCACCATTGTGTCATAAATAAATTAAATTATTTAATGTCTAAAAATTATAAATAAAATACAATTATGTAGGAAATCGTTTTAGCTTTATATTTAATATTTACAATCGAATGTATCTTATGTATAACCCTATATTAAAATGTTTTAGTAAATAAACATTGATTTTAACTCTTTTAACTCTTCTTTGAATTAAATAATAATAAATGTCCTAATCTAATCCAAGTGGACCTAAATGATAATATTTTATTCCTAAGGTTGTTTTTGGTCGAGATAAATTCATCCAATAGAATTATGGCATGTGTTAGGGTAATATTAATATCATTTTACCCTTAATTACCCTATTTACTTTTAACCGTGGTAAATAAAAGTAAAAAATTACTATTCACCAAAAATTATTTTCAACTCATTGAACCACATTTTACTCTGTAATATTAATCGTGTCTCTCGGATTTTCGAAATTCCACTCACAGAAGCGGTAAAATTAAGTTTTATGTGAATTTCCAAATTCTCCTAGGAGGTGGGTAAAAGGTGGTGAAAAGTTCAATAAAATTTTTATATATCTAAAATTATTCTAAACTAACTCCAATTAATTACATCGAACTTATATAGGTATTATGTATCTATTTTGACCATAATTAAATTTAAATAAAATAAATAATGATTTAAATAAAAATTTGGTTTTAAACTATAACTCTGTGTTTTTTCACAATTCATCAAAAATTGAATGTTTTCATAAAATTACCAAAATTTCACCCTAGGCTAATTTCGATATTCCGAATCCAAAAATGAAGTCCATTTTGAAATAGAAAATTTATAAAATTTCAAAAATTGGGTATTACTATTCATAACAGCTAGTTTGATTGGTTGTGGTGTGTGTGTTAGAACTCAAAGTTGCGTACAACACACGCTACTTTATTATTCAAAGGAAAGCGTACCGTGGAATCTTGGGGTGTTACATTATCCCTCATTCAAATAATTTTGTCCTAGAAATTTCTTGAATACTACTACATGAAAAGACTTGGGTGGTTCTTCATCATAAGTTCCTCGGGTTCCCACTTTGCCTCTTCCATCTTATGGTTTCTCCACAAAACATTTACCAGACGAGTCATCCGGTTTCTCAGTACTTGTTCTCTCATATCAAGAATCCTGACGGGGTCTTCGCAATAAGATAGATCGGGTTCCAGTTCTAATTCCTTGTATGTGAGTACATGCAATGGGTCAGGCATGTATTTCCTCAACAGTGATACGTGGAACACATCGTGAACTTTGGAGAGACTTGGTGGCATTGCCAAACGGTAAGCTACAGCCCCAATTCGTTCTAGAATTTCAAAAGGTCCGATGTACCTGGGACTTAATTTAACTTTCATTCCGAAACGTATAACTCCCTTCCATGGAGATACCTTCAAGAAAACATGATCTCCTACTTGAAATTCCAAATCCTTCCTTCGGTTATCGACATAGCTCTTCTGCCTACTTTGAGTTGCTTTGATGTGGTTTTGGATTACCTTCACCTTTTCCATCATTTACTCCACCAGTTATGGACCTACAAGTTTTCTTTCACAAACTTCATCCCAACAGGTAGGTGTGTGACATCTATTTCTCTATAACGCATCATATGGTGTCATCTGAATACTCGAATGGAAGCTATTGTTATAGAAAAATTCTACCAGAGGTAAATATTGATCCCACATACCCTGAAAGTTAAGTGAGAAAGATCTCAACATGTCTTCTGTGGTCTGAATAGTCGGTTCCGATTGTCCATCTATTTTATGGTGGTAAGTAGTGCTCAAATGAAGTTCAGTATCCAAGGCTTTTTGAAGACTCTTCTAGAATCTTGAAGTAAAACAGGGATCACGATCAGAAAAAATCGATAGGGGTATTCCATGAAGTCTCACCACTTCATTAATATATAGCCTTGCTATACGTTCAAGTGGTAAATCTTCCCTTATAGCAAGAAAATGTGATGACTTGGTAAGATGGTCAATAATGACCCATATTGCATCATTCCTTCTAGGAGTCTTTGGTATCCCCATGACAATGTCCATCGTAATATTTTCCCATTTCCACTCCGGTATGGGAAGAGGTTGCATGACTCCTCCAGGCTGTTGCCTTCCAGCTTTCACTTGTTGACAAACCATACATCTTGAAACAAAATCAGCAATCTCCCTCTTTATGTTGTCCCACCAAAAATGTTCCTTCAAGTCTCTATACATTTTGGTTCTCCCATGTTGAATAGAGAAATTGGAACTATGAGCATCATATAACAATTCCTTTTTTAAATCAGGTATATTGGGAACACAAAGTCTCTTCCCAAATTTCAAAATTCCTTCTTCATACACAATGTATCTAAATCCCCCATCATTCACAGCTTTAATCTTCTTTTTAAATTCTTCATCGTCGGTCTGAGAACTCTTAATCCTTTCTAATAAAGATGGTTTAGAAACCATTTGAAAAAGCACCGATGTTTCACCTTCCATTGTTATTCCCATATCCATCTTCCCTAGATCCATGAAGATAGGATCCCTTTAAATTCTCATGATGTTCAAAACTCCGTGACCTTTTCTGCTCAAAGAATCTGCCACCTTATTTTCCTTCCCCGGGTGGTAGTGTATTATGAAATCATAATCCTTGAGTAGTTCAAGCCATCCCCTTTGCCTCATGTTGAGTTCTTTTTGTGAGAAAATATACTTCAAACTCTTGTGATCAGAATAAATATCACATTTTTCACTATAGAGGTAGAGCCTCCATATCTTCAAAACAATGATCATAGCTGCTAATTCGAGATCCTGAGTAGGATATTTTTCTCATGAATTTTCAACTGTCGTGATGCATATGCAATCACCCTATCATTCTGCATAAGGACACAACCAAGTCCTTTCTTCGATGCATCAATATAAATAAAAAACCCATCATTCCCCGATGGTAGAGTCAATATAGGAGCATTGACGAATATTCTCTTCATTTCTTCAAAACATTCTTCACACTCTTTTGTCCAAACAAATTTAACCCCCTTACGTGTGAGCTTTTCTAATGGGTTAGCCAATCAGGCAAAATTCTGGACAAAACGTCAATAATAACCTGATAAACCAATAAAACTGCGTACCTCAGTTATACTCGTAGGTGCTGGCCATTCTGGGATTGCCTTGGTCTTAGAAGGATCAACAGAGATTCCATCTTTAGAGACAATATGGCCAAGAAAAGAAATCTCCTGAAGTAAGAATTCACACTTTCTAAACTTCCCATATAATTCATGTCTTCTTAGAGTCTTCAGGATAATGCACAAGTGATTTTCATGATCTTCATATCTTTTGGAGTATACCAAGATGTCATCAATAAATACCACCACAAAATCATCGAGATATTCCTTGAAAACTATATTCATTAGATCCATGAATACATAGGGTGCATTAGTTAGACCAAAAGTCATTACCGTAAACTCGTAATGCCCGTACCTTTTTGAAATGCTGTCTTCGGAATGTATTCCTTATTCACACACAACTGATGGTATCCAGATCAAAGTTCAATCTTTGAAAAGTATTGAGATCCATGAAGTTGGTCAAATAAATCACCAATGTGAGGTAGAGGATACTTGTTATTTATTGTTATAGTATTGATCTCCCTGTAGTCGATACATAACCTCATAGATCCATCTTTATTTTTAACAAAAAGAATAGGGGATCCCCATGGAGAAACACTAGGGAAAATAAATCCCTTATTACTCAATTCCTCTAGTTGTTTCTTTAGTTCAACTAATTCCACAGTGTCCATTCCATAAGGGGTCTTCGATATAGGCCTTGATCTAGGAATTAAATCAATGGAAAAATCAACTTCTTGTTCTGGAGGATGTCTAGGTAAATCTTCCGGAAAAAAATCTACATATTCATTCACAACAGGTACATCCCCTATTTGAACATTCCTTTCCTCACCCACAGTCATTTCATTCTCTTCCTCCACAATAATTGAATTTAGTTGAGCTACTGGGGGTGGATCTAGATAGGAATTAGGTGGTGATGATTCTGCTCTAAAGATAAGGTGTTCCTTATCATCATCATCAAAAATAGTATCCTCTTTCTTCTTACAATAAATTTTTGCATCACGGTCTGAAAGCCAATCCATAATGATGATTATATCAAAATCAATCATAGGTATGGCGATGAGATCAGCGGATAAAGAAAATTTATGTGCTCTAATGGGGACTGATTCACAAAACATTTTTGCAATGATACTTCACTTAGGAGTTTTTACTGACAACTCCCTTGTTAAATCAAATTGGAAATATCTAATTTTCTTAGCAAAATGGGAAGATATGAAACAATGCGATGATCCGAAATCAAAAAATGCTTTTTCTAAACTTGAGGAAACCATTAAATTACCTGCCAACATGTCTTTTGGAGAATCTACCTCAGCAGAAGTGATAACATAAGATTGACCTTGATCCCTTGGACTTTTTTGAGGTAAGTTCTCTTGATGATTAGGAAATTAATTAGCATAATGTACCATCTCTCTGCAGTTGTATCATTGAACATCAGTAGCTTCTTTCTTCCCCTTGCAATCACGATCTTGGTGGCCTTTTTCACCACACTTGTAACAGACTCCCTTTCCTTTCAAGAAAGTAACAGGGTGTTTCTTCCCACATTTATTGCAGGATGGATATTCAACTTTTACCTTATTCTCCTTATTTCCATTCCCAGATTGATCGACATATCTCTTCTTCTCTTTCTTTGATTTAATGTCATAAGACTTAGAGAATTCATTTTCTATCTTTATAGGACATGAGACAAAATCTTCATACGAAGAGAAGGATTGTGACACTAATGCCTGACGAAGAAATGGTTTTAACCCATCAAAGAAATGATCAATCTTACTTCTTGGGTTACATATATAATCTCCAGCATACCTTGATAACCTTGTAATGTTAGCCTCATACTTTGTGAAAATTTCACCCTCCTTTTGTCTCAGACTCAGAAATTTCCTTTCCAAATCTGCTCGATGGTCACGAGGAAAGTATTTTTCTATGAAAATCTCATTGAACTCCCTCCATTCCATATTTGATACTTCATCATCTTCCTCATGTTTTGAATCAATGACCACCATTGATCAGCATCTCTAGTGAGGCGGTAAACTACCATGATAACTTTTTCCCTTTCACTACTCCCCAAAGCCATAAATATTTTCTCTAGGGAACTTATCCATTGCTCAGTTACTATTAGATTTGTACTACCATTTAATGTTAGTGGTTTCTGCCTCATGAAGCGATCTAACATTGATCCTCCATGCTGCGGATCAGGGTGCTCCATACGGGTAAGGTTATTATTCATAACCTGAGTGAGTTGTCCCAGTATGGTCATTATTTGATCAGCACCAGTTTCATCACCATCTCCACTATAATTATCTTGAGCATGAGGTAAATCCCTACATAGAGTGTGTGCATTGATACAGTTTCCATTTCATCCACTAGGAGCCATTTCTAAACAATGGCATAAACTAGATCATTTTATGAATCAAAATACATAATTCCAAACTTATAAAACACTTAACATAAATTGAACTATTTATGGATATAATCCATAATTATAAAAAAAATCTTTGAGGACGTATATACTCATAAACCCTTCATAATGATTTGTAAAGAAAATGAGAGTTATCCTAAGCCTATCCCCTTGGAGTGTTGTAACCAATAGTGCAGCAAGGCCCGTTGTCATGCACCAGTTCCCATTCGAGTCTAGCTCAAAGCGGTGTTTTCAGGTTTTACCCCTAGTTACATCTGTGCCAGATCTGCCTCTACCTACTCGTATCTAGACAGGGATTTATTTCCTGAAAAACTCACAAAATCTCTACAATACAAAAATTATAGGAAGTTCTTCTATACTAATCCTCAAATTCCATCTTAAATCTATGTTCTCTAATCAGAGTTTATCTAAATCTAGCTTCCAAGGTTTGTACTAAACTTCCTCTGATACCAACTCTAACGCCCTGACCCCAGTTACCCAGAGTCGGTGCATTATTACATAACATTGTCATGATCACAAAAGATCAAGTCTCAACAGACCGATTAGTTTAGTAGTCTTGGAAACACTAGACACATTCATAAATTTTACATTACATCATAAAGTGAAAACTAAAAAAACATCTTGTATCCACAATCATATCCCCATATACTATCTCTGTAGGTCATTCATAAAATACTTCTTCACATCCTTGGAAAAATAAAACATAGAAAGGGGTGAGCTCAAATTCCCAGAAAGGATAACAATATAGCGGAAAATTTTATAAATGAGCATAAACATTTAAGTCAATGTATAACTAAAAAAACTCTTTTTAAACTTGAACTTCATCATAATATGGCAAAAATAAAATGAAATAATGCCATTTACATGGATATTCTACTAGTCGAATAATCACGTGCAATATCAATAACCACTTTCATAATGATGGAATACATAATTCCAGACTATCATAACCACTTATCCAAGGCCTCGTGCCAAGACTAAAAATAAGATTTTTTCATGGCCGTGTACCAAGACACTAGTTTGTCTCATGAGACCTACTGATGAATCAGGAAGCTATAGCGGGCTCCACCCGTCACTTTTTAAGTCAAATGCATTCCTCATATGAACAAGTTTAAACATAACATAAACATTCATATTAAAACTACAATATGAAATGTCAATACTTTCTTCATAAAACATGAATGGTATAAAAATAACACATCAACAGTCAAACATATCAAAAAACTATCAATACAATATGGAAGTTTTGTATCATAGTAAATCAACTCCAAATAAACTTAAAATCCATCAAAGGATGTTGACATAGATGAAATCAAAACTCTTTTTAGAGAAATATCTATTTCTATTTTGAAATAATTTAAGAGTCATATATTTATAATATAAAACATTTTCCTTGAAAATATTCTTATAAGCTTGTAAGGGAAGCTTTGATGATTTTATAATGGCGGAAAATAGCCGCTCCCGCCATATAAGTAAAAAAAACATTCTTACCTTAATTCTGTCGAAAAGGTTAAAAAAGACCTTGTTTGGAAAACAACAGAAAGATTCATTTATAAAATTCTTATAAAAAGTCAACAAGGGTATAAATGACTTTATACCATAGTCTTTAAAATAGTAATAATGATTTGAAATACATTTTTATGAAACATGGATATGGATGATAAAGAGGTCCTAGTAGACAATTACGTATAAACAACCTCGGATAATGAAGAGATTGTGAAATAAACCCATACATTGTACTTTTCCTTAGTCGATGGTATTTCAACCTCCTGTATAATAGTTAAAACATTGTTATTAAATTATACAAGAACCATATACCTAATTATGATATCATATATGATCTTTTAACATTGATTTGTTAATAATATCTTAGTATTATCGTTGTTTCGGGTGTTAACTTACTCGTTTTCTTTTATATGTTTTGTTACATAAGCCATGTTTGTCATGGATAGGTTGTATATTATTCATATAAAGAATGCTATCAAGTCCTTAAACATTATTATTAATCATTAAATGATAATTATTCTTGAATGGATACGATGGGGAATGAATATCATCGCGTTCGTGGAGACCGTAGTCCGTACGTACGCACGAGCGGAAATATCATTCTTTTGATATTAAAATAATATATAATTGGATGGTATATCATATATACAAAATCATTATCATGTTATATTTATTATTTAAATTAATTTCACATCACTATTATATCCATCAAAATAATAATATATTGAATAACAATTACACCACGACGTGGAGACGGTAAGCCGTACGTACGCACGTATGGTTACATGTCATTCAAAGGATGGATAGAATACTGAATATGGTTGTACCATATTTATATAATATCACTGTATATAGGAGATACTGGATTTATTATTTTAGAATAACAAATAAAAAAGAAGTTGAAGAAGAAAGGAACTTAAAAGATGGTGGTGAAAACATTACCTCTTCTTCGTGTTCTTCCTTTTGATTTGATCAAAAGGGGTCCTTAGAATGGCCTTATGATCAAACTAAGGCCTCTTGGTTGAAGTGAGTGAAGTTTAAAGATTATTTGGGTAGGGGTTGGCCGAGACAAAAGGCTTTTAATGTGTGATTTAGTGAGAAGGGGGAGTGCCCTTTTATAAGAGGGGTTAGGGGTACCTTTGGAAAAGCTAGAAATATTATTTGATAATAAATTAATATTCGGTTTATAATGGCTCCAAAGTGGATTATTTAAAGTTTGACGTGGGGATTTGTCAAAAACCACTCAAAAAATAGGTTTTAGACAGGTTTGGGTCACTATATTAACCTTGTCTTTTAGTTTTAACTCTTAGTTAATTAGTTTGACACTTACCATGTCACTTTGAATATTTATATTATATAGTTAATAAACTTAGTATATACCTAAAAGAGACCCCAAAGTGGTACATTAATGATACACCTATAATTATATAAGTATCTTGGAAGAACGTTAGATTTTTAAGAATTGAATATAAATTAATAATATAATATTTGTTTTAAAAACTCTTTTATGTCAATTTTGACACTATTGGGTATTTTGTTTTTGATAAATTCATAACAACATTATCACTTCTAAATAAATTTATATAACCAATAATAATATATCATATTAACCTATAAAATTAGTTTAATTCATAAAAAGTCTCAAATAAAATTTATTTGGATATTTATAATATCAATTATTTTAATATTTCATTAATTAGGTAATTACTGCATCACCATTGTGTCATAAATAAATTAAATTGTTTAATATCTAAAAATTATAAATAAAACACCATTATGTAGGAAATCGTTTTAGATTTCTAATTAATATTTACAATCTAATTTATCTTATGTATAACCCTATATTAAAAATGTTTTAGTAAATAAACTTTGATTTTAACTCTTTTAACTCTTCTTTGAATTAAATAATAATAAATGTCCTAATCTAATCCAATTGGACCTAAATGAAAATATTTTATTCCTAAGGTTGTTTTTGGTCTAGATACACTTGTCCAATAGAATTAGGACATGTGTTAGGGTAATATTAATATCATTTTTACCGTTAATTACCCAATTTACTTTTAACCGTGGTAAATAAAAGTAAAAAGTTACTATTCACCAAAAATTATTTTCATCTCATTGATCAAGATTTTACTCCTTTATATTAACCATGTCTCTCGGATTTTCTAAATTCCACTCACAGAAGCGGTAAAATTATGTTTTATATGAATTTCCAAATTCTCCTAGTAGGTGGGTAAAAGGCGGTGAAAATTTAAATAAAATTTTTATATATCTAAAATTATTCTAAACTAACTTCAATGAATTACATTGAAATTATATAGTTATTATGTATATATTTTTACCTTAATTAAATTTAAATAAAATAAATAATTATTTAAATAAAAATTTGGTTTTAAACTATAACTCAGTGTTTTTCACTATTCATCAAAAATTGAATGTTTTCTGAAAAATACCAAAATTTCACCCTAGGATAATTTCGATATTCCAAATCCAAAAATGAAGTCCATTTTGAAAGATAAAATTTATAAAATTTAAAAAAGTGGGTATTTCTATTCATAACGGTTAGTTTGATTGGTTGTGGTGTGTGTGTTAGAACTCAAAGTTGCGTACAACACACCCTACTTTATTATTCAAAGGAAAGCGTATCGTCGAAGCTTGGGGTGTTACAATACATAACTAGGAAAGAAGACAAACAAGTCACAATGCTGGAAAACACTACAGTACCAAAACAAGTACAAAAGAAAAGTAAACAGCTCCTCAGCATCGCAAGCCAAAGCTTGGTCCCATGCTCTCCTACTCCAAGAAATCAAGTTTCAGAAGTCGAAGGGCGCTTGCCCTTGCCTATTCATACAACAACAAAGTATTCTTGGGCCCAAAATCATGACCCAAATAGGGTGTGTGATAAAATCCCAGTAGGAAACCACCTGAAGATCTGTGCCTAACAGTTAGTGAGTATATGGCAGGTAAAAGCACAATATGCAGTAAACAGCAACAGCAAGGAGTAGGTAGTCAACAGTAAGCAGTAAAACAGGATGATACATAGCAGCAATCAATCCAAAAGAAATCAACAGTAGTGAAACAAATAGCTAACAACCAGAACCCTATGGGAATTACTCACAACCATCCCCTCTAGTTCTATCTAAGAAGTACCACTACCCTCTGGGTAGTGCACTCAGCCTAACCCCTCTCGCTTGGTTATACGAATTTATGAGACTCTCTGGGAAAGCTCACTCGGTCAATCCCCCTTATAGTCTGGGGTAGTCAGGGACTCTCTTGAGGAAGATCAAGCAGTCTAACCCTCTTATATCCAAGTTCTAGAGACTATCTGAGGAATCTATCTCGATCAATTCCTTTTATAGCCTCAGGTATACCACCGACTCTCTGAGGAAGCTCACTCGGTCAATTCATCCTCTAGCCTTGGAAGGTTCTTAAAGAGATTCAAACAAGGTAAGACTCTCTGAGGAAGCTCCCTCGGTATACCCTCATGTAGTCTATAAAGTCCAAGACTCTCTGGGAGCTCACTCGGTCCATACCCTCTGTAGTCTGTAATGTCTAAGACTCTCTGGGAAGCTCACTCGGTCTATCCTTTATAGTCAATAGCACCAGGTTCCCTCAGCCCCGTGCCAGTCAGTGCATAATAATTCTATAAGGCCAAAGTACACCTATAGAGATACTTGTCTAACAAAAGTACACCTATAGAGATACTTAGCTAAACATTCTACAAGGTAATAATCATGTCATGAGTTTCACTTCAACCTATAACCACGAGGCATGAAAACAGGTGTAGCAGCCAAAGGCAAACGAGACCCAAAGGTCATAAACAGAACAAAGAAAGGGAAAAAACATCCAAGAACATCAAATTATCCTCTAACAAGGTAAAATTACCTCTACACAAGCATACAAGAAAGGAAGGAAAACAATGAAGGCAAAAAGGTAAACACGCAATACCCCTTTCACGAGTATTGGTGGAATTTGCACATAAAACTCAGAGACTTTGAACGGTAAGGAAAAACCACCTACCTCTATCCTAGGAGATCGATATACTTGAACAACGATGGATAATTCCCCCTAGAGTGTTTTAGATCTGAGAAAACACAGAAAACATTCAACCTTAGATATCTTGAGAAAGAAGAAGAATTGACAAAACAAGGCTAAAGCAGAAGGAAGAAATCACCGCTGCAGTTCCAATGCAATCGACCGTGCTCGAATCAGAGAATGGAAGGAGAAGTGGGGGCTCAGGGAATATCTGGTCGTATGGGTCACTCTCAGAGGAACCAGACCTATAAGAAGATGATTATCATGATTAGGCGTGACCCCGGTCGGATTAGTGAAAAAAAAGAAAATTACATGGTGTGTATTTTTAAATTACACGACGTGTAGTGGGTTTTTCCATACTCTGCCCAAAATCGGCCTCCATGTCACCCCTACACACCGTGTGTGTGGCCCGGACATGGCCAGCACACGGCTTTGAGCCGGAGAAGAGTACGCGGTGTGTACTCAGAAAGTACATGGTGTGTAATTCGAAATTTTCTAGAAACTCCATTTTTCTTAAAAACTCCAGAAAAAGGAAAAGCACACCTAAAACAAAGATCCAGGTTCTTACAAACTTCCCCCCTTAAAGAAATTCATCCCCAAATTTCCTTAGACGGGCGTAGAAAAAGGATCCTCAAAAAGTTCCAGCCACTACGATCGAACCTCGTCCTCCCTCTCCCAAGTCTCGTCATGTACTCACCCATGCTCCCATGGCACTCATACCAGAGGAACATACCGACCTCAGAGAACCTTTGCACCGTGATCGAAAATACAGAGAGGATACTCTTCAAACGACACATCCGCTTTGAGCTCAACCTCCTCAGGGTGAAAGATATGAGACAGTTATGGAAAGTAACGTCGGAGCTGAGAGACGTGGAAGAAGTCGTGCATAGCCTGGTACCTCTGGGTTAGTTGCAACCGATAGGCAACCGTCACAACTCTCTCCAATACCTCAAATGACTCGACGTACCATGGTGAAAGCTTACCCTATCTCTGAATCCTCTTGTGTCCCAACCTCGGTGCGACATGCAGGAAAACCTGATCCCCAAACTCAAACTCCAGAGGTCGTCTCTACTGATTAACATAAGACTTATGTCGAAACATTGCTTTATCCATCCTCTTCTGAATCAACACTATCTGCTCTGAGGTCTCCTGAACAAGACGAGGTCCTAGCAAAGCTACCTCTCCTGCCTCCAGCTAGCATAAGGGTGATCGGCATGGCCTACCATACAGAGCCTCGTATGGTTCCATCTGAATGGTCTCCTGAAAACTATTGTTGTAGGTGAACTCCAAAAGAGGTATATGCTTCTCCCAAGAATCACCGAAGTCTAGAATGAAAGCTCGGAGCATATCCTCAAGCACCTGGATCGTGCGCTCGAACTTGCCATCAACCTGGGGATGGTATGCTGTACTCAAATGTACCCGTGTACCCAAAGACTTCTGAAGTCCCTACCAGAACTGAGAGGTAAAGTGTGCATCCCTATATGAAATAATGGAGCGTGGAACTCCATATAGATGTAAAATCTCTCGGAAGTACAGTCATACCAGATCATCAACACTGAAGGTTTACTTGATTGGAAAGAAGTGTGCATCCTTCGTAAGCCTATCAATGACAACCCAAACAACATCACTTCCCCGAGGTGACCTCGGCAACCTGGTCATGAATTCCATTGACACATCATTCCACTTCCACTTCGAAATGGGTAACTTCTTTAAAAGCCCTGCTGGTCGCTGATGCTCTGCTTTCACCTGCTGGCAAGTAGAACATCTCATGAAAAAACCAGCAGCATCTCTCTTCATACCTGGCCACCAGTACTGGCGATGAAGATCCCAATACATATTGGTGATTCCAGGATGAACTTCCCAAACTGAGGAATGGAAATCCCACATCAGCTCCTCGCGTATGTCTGCTGGCACCCATACACGTCTCTGGAAACACAAGATCTTATCCTCACCCACTGTCCATCCAGTAAGAGGGTCCCCTCATGACACACTCTCCCACAGGACAAATGCCTCTGAATCTGATAGCTACCTCATTCATACCCGATCAAGAAGTGTAGAGGTAATAGCCACAAATGAAAGGAAAGAATATCCCTGCCTGTTGTGCACCTCCAGATGCATCTCAGAGAATAGATCCATAAGATTCCACTCACTGCTGGCCTCCTGAACTACCTGAATATGAGTTCGTCTGCTTAATGCATCTTCCACTGCATTTCCCTTTCCCGGCGTATAGGAAATCTTGAAGTCAAACGACTGAAGATACTCGACTCACCTACATTGTCTCATATTCAGATCACGCTGAGTGAAAATATACTTGAGACTCTTGTGGTTAGTGAAAACAAAATATGTGCTCCCCCAGAAGATGGTGTCTCCAACAGCGTAAGGCATGGATAACTGCTGCCAACTCCAGATCGTGCGTAGGGTAATTCTTCTCATGTGGCCTCAACTGCCGAGACCCATAAACAATGAATCCATCTCCCTGGATGAGCACAACTCCCAGCCTGATACTTGAAGCATCATAGTAAACCGTGTATCCCTTGCTCAGCTCTGGAAAGACTAGTATCAGTGATGATGTCAACCTCCCTTTCAGCTCCTGAAAGGCGGACTCACAAGAATCTGACAATAAAAACATCAACCCCTTCTTGGTCAGACCTGTCAACGGTGATTCTAGGTGTGAGAAGTCCTGAATGAAGCGTCTGTAGTACCCAACCAACCCTAGGAATCTCCGCACCTCAAAGGTTTTCTTCGGCTGCTGCCAGAAAACTACAGATCTAACTTTCTCTTGGTCCACTGACACTCCTGTCTCTGAGATAACATGACCCAGGAAGTGAATCCGATCTATCCAAAAGTGGCACTTCAAGAGTTTATCATACATCTGATGCTCTCTCAGTGTACTCAGAAGGATCTCAAGATGTGTGGCAGGGTCGTGTCGAGTGTGAGAGTACACCAAGATATCGTCCACGAAGACCACGAAAAAGGAGTCCAAGTATGGATGGAACACTTTGTGAATCAGTGCCATGAAAACTGCAGGCGCGTTCGTAAGACCGAATGGCATGACTGTATACTCGTAAAGACCATACCTGCTCCTAAAAGCTGTCAGAGGAATATCTGATGGTCTAACGCGCAACTGATGAAAACTGGACCTCAAGTCGATCTTCGAGAACACCCGAGCTCCTCGAAGCTGATCAAAGAGGTAATAGATACTCGGCAAGGGATATCAGTTCTTGATTGTCAACTGGTTCAGCTTCCGATAATCCACACAAAGACGGAGGGTACCTTCTTCCTTCTTAGCGAACAGGACAAGAGAACCCCAAGGAGAAGTACTGGGTCGGATGAAACCCTTCACCTGCAACTCCTCCAACTGATTCTTGAGCTCCTGCATCTCAGGTGTAGCCATCCTATAAGGAGGAATGGACACATGTCCCACTCTTGAAATGACCTCAATTGAGAAGTCTACCTCACGCTCGGGAGGTAAACCTAAAAAGTCATCTGGGAAGAAATCCCTGAAACAATCCACCACTGGAGGAAAGTCTAACAGTGAAGTCCCCTATTCATCCAGATAAAGACATGAAATATGAGGTGTAACTTCCCTTAGCCCATGATGCTCTGGTCTAGCTCTACCTTCCTAGACATCCCACTCACCTCTATAAATGAAAGATCCACCCTCTGGTGATATGAAACTAACCCTACGGCAATAGAAATCGATGATTTAATGAAAGGAATTAACCAGTACATCATGAGAATGACGTCATAGACTCTCATCTCTAGGAAATAGAGGTCCCATATGAAATGACACCCTGCAACCTCAAGAGGGCACTCTCTACACTGACGTCCGCTAGATTTCCTCATTCCCAACGGTGTGTCAAGAATCAACAAGTCAGAAGATGAAAAGATACAGGGCCCAATGCTCTCTATGACAGAAAAAGAGATAAAGCTATGGGAAGCACCAGTATCGAAAAGGGATGAAGATAAAACTGAGGCTACTAAGATTGTACCTCAAACTGTAGAAGGGCCGGGATCCTGATCCTGATAGGTCTACTCCACGGCGAAAGACTGGCATGCACCGCTACCCTGCACCCCTGGCTGACCGCTCTGAGCTAATCCACTCTACTGTCACGGATGACCTGGTGACTAACCACCATGGTCTTGACCTCCACCTCAGCCTAAACGGCCAGAAGAACTCCAGTTCCCTGACTCGTGGGAAACTGGTGAAGCATCTCCAGAACGCGGGGTCATAGAGGAACCCCTACCACCAGCTGAAGGTGTGAATATGTGATAGAAACGCTAAAGATGGCCCATATTTCAACATGAACGGCACTCCATCGGATCCCTCTAGCACTGTGGCCTAATATGACCACTCCTACTGCACTGGTAGCATACAACCTGGCTGCCAGAAGACGCATCCCGCGAACCTCGATCAGCTCAAGAAGACTCTCTACGACGCTTCCTACTGTCTGTAGGAGGAACACCAGCTCTGGATATCGAACCGCCCGGGTTCACTGCTCCAAAATCTCTCTAATTGCGCTCAGTGATCAGTGCCTAGTTGATGATGGTAGATATAGAAGTCAACTGGAAGATATTCACCTGGGAACGAATCTCCTACCTGAGACCATCCTCAAACTTCCTAGCAATGAACAACTCATCACCTGCTAGGATTGGTGTGAAATGATGCAGCTCAGTGAAACGAGATGAGTACTCCATAATAGAGAGATTACACTAATGTAGGCTCATAAACTCCCTGGATCGATCGGCCCTCTGGGTCTCGAGATAGAAGTAGTCATAGAAGGTGCATCGAAACTCATCCCAAGACATATCTTGCTGACGCCCTGACCATGAGATCACCTCCCACTACCTCTTGGCGGTGCCTCAGAGCATATAAGTAGATAGATTTACCCTTTTCTATGAAGGGATCTATAGGTGCTCAAAGATGGTCAGTGTGGCCTCTATCCACGACTCTACAGCCTGGGGTCCTCCATCCACAAAAAAAGTAGGAGGATGCTGCTACTAGAAAACCTGCGTCAACTCAGTCATCGAAGGGGTAGGAGGCGACGCTACCTGGAAGGTCTGCATCATCCTCAGGAATTCCTCCATGAACTGCGCCTCGGTGCCTACAATGGGTATGACAGCCGGTGCCAAGGCTAGCTCGACAGGAGGATCAGTAGGAAGTCCCCGATCGGCCATATCTGGCGTCTGATCACTGTCTGAGTACAGATATACAACCGGAGGATGTCTCGGAGGCATATCTCTAAAAGATCAAAAGTATACCTTAGATCATAAAAACAATGATAGAGAATACAAGAGTACAAAACACGAACAGGGGAAGAAAAACACACAAGCATACAAAACACGACTACATGGCATGTATAAAAACTACACGGCGTGTCTTCTTAGGCCACTGACATGGGCATGTACCACTGCCCTACTGGTCATGTAACACCTCAAACTACACGACGTGTTGACCCAACACATAAATTTTACTCGAAGACTATCCACCTGCTCGAGTCTCTTTACATGGCTAACTCAGACAGTTCAAACTAACCTTAGACTACATGGCGTGTTCCCTAGGGACACGACGTGTACTAGACACTAACTCGGCGGCCCGTGTTGTTGGTTACACGGCCGTCTACACGGCTGGCCCTTACACGGCGTGTTCCAAACAAACACGGCGTGTATAGGAAGAGGTGACACTATCTCGTGTGCTTCGCGACACAGCTGGGAATCTTGGCAAGACTACACAACGTGTTCCAAAAGAAACATGGCGTGTCTAAGAGAAGGTCACGCCGACCCGTGTTGTTTGTGACATGTTCGGGTACCTGGAGAAGACTACACGTCATGGTCCAAAAGCAACACGGCATGTATACTCGAGCTTCCCCGACCCGTGTTGTTAGTGACACAGTCGGGTACAAGGCTCTGCACTACATGGCTTGTACATACCGTACACGGTGTGCTCCTAATGTTATTTTCACGACACCGTGTTCCCACAAACACAGTCAGTAACACGGCCTAAAAACTACACGACGTGTAAACAGAAAGTACACGCCACGTATTATGGGTTTTTTTGGGCAGTAGCTTAGAAACTACACAGAATCCCAGAAACACAGAAAACAATGCAAAGAGGTTCCAAATTCCGATCCGTGAGGGCCCATAATCCCCTCGAATCAAAGCTTGGCATCCCCTACAGTCATGTAGAAGAGAAAACAGGATCATGATTCACCAATTTCCGATTCGAGAGGGACCATAACACCTCAAGAATAAAGATTTGGCATTCATTTAAACAGTAACAATACAACAATTCTCTAACAAGCAACAAAGATTCTATCAAGCATCTATCACAACAACATGCGTAATTTACAAAACTTCTATCACAACAACATGTAATCACTAATGCACCCTAAATGGCATGGAAAGAATGCATAGCATGTGATTTATACAAGTTCCTATATGATTCATGAGATGGCATACCCTCATCTCATCACGTTGCGACATAAATAGAACCGTAATATCAAAATAATAACAGTACAAAACATGTGAATCACCCTAGGTGAAATCATATAAACTGTAAAATCTCAAAACCAGAAAACTGCAATAAATGAGGTAGTATGGATTTTCCCTATACACGGTTTTGCTACTCCCAGGAACAACTTATTACCAAGTATTGAATCTGTCATATCCCTAGCTAAAGTCTCCAAATAGTAAAGCAAGAGAAAAGAATTCCTCTGATACCACTTTGTAACGTCCCGGTTCCGGAAGCCATACAGAGGCGCCCCATACCCAGTTGGTCACATGACCTCAAGAACATTTCCACAAATGCCAGAGGCTGCCGACTAGTAGCAAGGGCCTTGGGTGTGATAGTGGGGAAACTATACCCTCATTGGCAAGGTACACAGCGGAAGAAAAACAAACATGCAATAGCAGAAGCAATAATAACCAACAATGTAAACAGTGGAAGACTAAATCAACAAACTGGAGCACATATGTATATATATGAAATGATGCATGATAAATAACTAGGAAAGCTTCCGAACAAGTCACAATGCTGGAAAACAATACAGTACCAAAACAATTACAAAAGAAAAGTAAACAGCTCCTCAGCATCGCAAGCCAAACCTTGGTCCCATGCTCTCCTGCTCTAAGCAATCAAGTTCCAGAAGTCGAAGGGCGTTTGCCCTTGTCTATAACTGAAACAAGATAGTCTTATTGGACCCCAAAGCATGGCCCAAATAGGGTGTGAGATAAAATTACAGTAGGAAACCACCCGAAGATCTGTGCCTGACAGTCAGTGAGTATATGGCAGGTAAAAGTACAATAAGCAGTAAAAAGCAACAACAAGCAGTAGGCAGTCAACAGTAAGCAGTAAAATAGGATGATATAAAGCAAAAATCAATCCAAAACAAATCAACAATAGTGAAACAAACAACTAAAAACCGGAACCCTATGGGAAGTACTCACAACCATCCCCTTTGGTCCTATCCAAGAAGTACCACAACCCTCTGGGCAGTGCACTCAGCCTAACTGTAACGCCCCGACCCCAGTTACCCAGAGTTGGTGCATTATTACATAACATTCGCATGATCACAAGAAAGATCATGTCTCGAAAGACCTATTAGTGTAGTAGAATTGGAAACACTAGATACATTTATAAAGTTTACATTACATCATAAATTGAAAACTATAACAACATCTTGTCTCCACACACATATCCCCTTATACTATCCCTACAGGTCATTCATAAAATAATTCTTCAATCCTGGGAAAAATAAAACATATAAGGGGGTGAGCTCAAATGCCCAGTAAGGATAACAATATAGTGGAAACATTCATAAATAGGCATAAACATTTAAGGCAATGTATAACTAAAACAAAATACTTTTAAAAATTGAACATCAGCATAATATGGCAGAAATAAAATGAAATAATTCCATATACTTATTCACATGGATATTATAGAAGTCGAACAATCACATGTAATATCAATAACCACTTTCATAATGATGTAATGCATAATTCCAGACTATCATAACCACATAGCCAAGGCCTCGTTCCAAGACTACAAATAAGATTTTGTCAAGGCCTTGTGCCGAGAAACTAGTTTGTCTCATGAGACCTACCGATGCATCGAGGAGCTATAGCGGGCTCCAACCGTCACTTATTAAGTCTAATGAATTCCTCATATGAACAGGATTAAAAATAACATAAACATTCATATTAAAACTAATATTCGAATTGCCAATACTTTCTTCATAAACCATGAATGGTATAAAAATAACACATCCACAGTCAAAAATATCACAAAACCATCAATAAAATATGGAAGTTTTGTATCATAATAAATCAACTCCCAATAAACACAAAATCTATCAAAGGATGATGACATAGATGAAATCAAAACTCTTTTTAGAGAAATATCTAATTCTATTTTGAAATCATTTAAGAGTAATATATTTATAAAATAAAACATTTTCTTTGAAAATATTCTTATAATCTTGTAAGGTAAGCTTTGATGATTTTATAATGGCGGAAAATATCCACACCGACCGTATAAGTTAAAAAAATATTCTTACCTTAATTCTGTCGAAAAGGTTAAAAAGGACCATGTTTGGAAAACGACAGAAAGATTCCTTAATAAAATTCTTATAAAAATTCAACAAGGGTATAAATTACTTTATCCCATAGTCTTTAAAATAGTAAGAATGATTTTTAATACATTTTTATGAAACATGGATGTGGATGATAAAGAGGTCCTAGTAGAGAATTATGTATAAACAACCTCGGATAATGAAGAGATTGTGAAATAAACCCTTACCTTGTACTTTTCCTTAGTCGATGGTATGTTAACCTCCTGTATAATAGATAAAAAATTGTTATTAAATTATACAAGAACCATATACAAAATTATGATATCATATATGATCTTTTAACATTTATTTGTTAATAATATCTGAGTATTATCATTGTTTCGGGTGTTAACTTACTCGTTTTATTTTATATTTTTTGTCACATAAGTCGTGTTTTTCATGGATAGGTTGTATATTATTCATATCCAGAATGATATAAAGTCCTTAAACATTATTTTTAATCATTAAATGAGAATTATTCTTGAATGGATATGATGGGGAATGAATCTCATCACATTCGAGGAGACGGTAGTCCGTATGTACGCACGAGCGACAATATCATTCTGTTGATATTAAAATAATATATAATTGGATGGTATATCATATATATAGAATCATTTTCATGTTATATTTATTATTTACATGAATTACACATCATTATTATATCCATCCAAATAATAATATATTGAATAACAATTACACCACGATGTGGAGACGGTAAGTCGTACGTACGCACGTACGGTGACATGTCATTCAAAGGATGGATAGAATACTGAATATGGTTATACCATATTTATAATAATATCACAGTGTATAGGATATACTGGATTTATTATTTTATAATAACAAATAAAGAAGAAGTTGGAGAGGAAAGGAACTTGAAAGAGGGTGGTGAAAACATTACCTCTTCTTCGGGTTCTTCATTTTGATTTGATCAAAAGGGATCTTTAGGTTGGCTTTCTGATAAAACTAGAGCCTCTAGGTTGAAGTGAAGGAAGTTGAGAGAGTATTTGGTCTGGTTTTGGCTGATCCAAAAGGCTTTGAATGTGTGATTTATTGAGAAGGGGGGGGGTTCACTTTTATAAGAGGGGTTAGGGGCACCTTTGGAAAAGCTAGAAATATTATTTTATAATAAATTAATATTCAGTTTATAATGGATCCAAAGTGTATAATTTAAAGGTTAAGGTGGTTATGGGTTGAAAACCACTCAACCAATAGGTTTTTATAGGTTTGGGTCACTATTTTATCCTTATCTTTTAGTTTTAACTCTTAGTTAATTAGTTTGACACTTACCATGTCACTTTGTATTTTTATATTATATAGTTAATAAACTTAATATATACCTCTAGGCGACCCCCAAGTGGTACATTAATGTTAAAACTATCATTATATAAGTCTCTTGGCCGATCCATATATTTTTAGGAGTTGAATATAAATTAATAATATAATATTTGTTTTAAAAAACCTTTTTATGTCAATTTTGACACTATTGGGTATTTTGTTTTTGATAAATTTATAACAGCATTATTACTTCGAAAAAATTTATATAATCAATTCTAATATGTCATATTAACCAATAAATTTAGTGAAATTCATAAAAAGTCTCAAATTACATTTATTTGGATATTTATAATATCAGTAATTTTAATATTTCATTAATTATGTAATTTCTGCATCACCATTGTGTCATAAATAAATTAAATTATTTAATGTCTAAAAATTAGAAATAAAATAAAATTATGTAGGAAATATTTTTATATTTCTAATTAATATTTACAATCGAATTTATCTTATGTATAACCCTATATTAAAAATGTTTTAGTAAATAAACATTGATTTTACCTCTTTTAACTCTTCATTGAATTAAATAATAATAATTGTTCTAATCTAATCCAAGTGGACCTAAATGATAATATTTTATTCCTAAGGTTGTTTTTGGTTGAGATAAACTTTTGAAATAGAATTAGGACATGTTTTAGGGTAATATTAATATCATTTTTACCCTTAATTACCCTATTTACTTTTAACCGTGGTAAATAAAAGTAAAAAGTAACTATTCACCAAAAATTATTTTCATCTCATTGAACCACATTTTACTCCTTGATATTAACCATGTCTCTTGAATTTTTGAAATTCCACTCACAGATGTGGTAAAATTATGTTTTATGTGAATTTCCAAATTCTCCTAGGAGGTGGATAAAATACGGTGAAAAAGTTCAATAAAATTTTTATATATCTAAAATTATTCTAAACTAACTCAAATGAATTACATTGAACTTATATAAGTATTATGTATCTATTTTGACCTTAATTAAATTTAAATAAAATAAATAATTATTTAAATAAAAAATCGGTTTTAAATTATAACTCAGTGTTTTTTCACTATTCATCAAAAAATTGAATGTTTTCAGAAAAATACCAAAATTTCACCCTAAGCTAATTTCGATATTCCGAATCCAAAAATGAATTCCATTTTGAAAGATGAAATTTATAAAATTTCAAAAAGTGGGTATTACTATTCATAATGGCTAGTTTGGTTGGTTGTGGTGTGTGTTAGAACTCAAAGTTGCATACAACACATGCTACTATATTATTCAAAGGAAAGCGTACCATGAAAGATTGGGGTGTTACATTCTCCTCTCCTTCAAATAATTTCGTCCTAGAAATTTCTATAATACTACCGCATGAAAAGACTCGGGTGGATCTTCATCATAAGTACCTCGGGTTCCCACATTGCCTCTTCCGTCTTATGGTTTCTCCACAAAACTTTTACCAGACGAGTCGTCCGGTTTCTCAGTACTTGTTCTGTCGTATCAAGAATCCTAACGGGATCTTCGCAATAAGACAGATCGGGTTCCAGTTCTAATTCCTCATAGGTGAGTACATGCGTTGGGTCAGGCATGTATTTCCTCAACAGTGATACGTGGAACACATCATGAACTTTGGAGAGACTTAGCGGCATTTCCAAACGGTAAGCTACAACCCCAATTCGTTCTAGAATTTCTAAAGGTCCGATGTACATAGGACTCAATTTACCCTTCTTTCCAAAAAGTATAACTCCCTTCCATGAAGATACCTTTAAGAAAACATGATCTCCCACCTGAAATTCCAAATCATTTCTTTGGTTGTCAGCATATCTCTTCTGCCTACTTTGAGCAGCTTTGATGTGGTTTTGGATTACCTTCATCTTTTCCATCGTTTCCTCCACCAGTTCTGGGCCTAAAACTTTTTGTTCACCAACGTCATCCCAACAGGTTGTTGTGCGAAATCTCTTTCCATATAATGCTTCATATGGTGCCATCTGAATACTCGAATGAAAGCTATTGTTATAGGAAAATTCTACCATAGGTAAATATTGATCCCACATAACCTGAAAGTCAAGAGAGCAGGATCTCAATATGTATTCTATGGTTTGAATAGACCGTGCTGATTGTCCATCTGTTTGAGGGTGGTAGGCAGTGCTCAATTGATGCTCAGTATCTAGGGATTTCTGAAGACTCTTCCAAAATCATGAAGTAAAACGAGGATCATGATCAGAAACAATCAATAGGGGTACTCCAAGAAGTCTCACCACTTCATTAATATAGTCTTTCTAGACGTTCCAGTGGTATATCTCCTCTTATATAAAGAAAATGTGCTGACTTGGTAAGAAGATCATCAATAACCCATATTGCATTGTTCCTTCAAGGAGTCTTTGGTATCCCCATGACAAATTCCATCGTAATATTATCGCATTTACACTCTGGTATGGGAAGAGGTTTCATGACTCCTCTAGGATGTTGCCTTCCATCTTTCACTTGTTTACAAACAATACATCTTGACACAAAATCATCAATCTCCCTCTTCATGTTGTCCGACCAAAAATGTTCCTTTAAGACTCTATACATTTTGGTACTCCCAGGGTGTATAGAGAAATTGTAACTGTGAGAATAATCTACCAATTCCTTTTTTAAATCAAGTATATCGGGAACACAAAGTCTCTTACCGAATTTCAAAATTCCTTCATCATACACAAAGTCTCTCAATATCCCATCATTCACATCCTTAATCTTCTTTTGAAATTCTTCATCGTCGGTCTGAGAACTCTTAATCATTTCTAGTAAAGATGGTTTGGAAACCATTTGAAAAAGCACTGATGTTTCACCTTCCATGGTTATTCCCATATCCATCTTCACTAGATCTATGAAAATAGGATCCCTTCCAATTCTCATCAAGTTCAAAACTCCATGATCTTTTATGCTCAAAGAATCTACCACCTTATTTGCCTTTCTCGGGTGGTAGTGTATCGTGTAATCATAATCCTTGAGTAGTTCAAGCCATCTCCTTTTCCTCATGTTGAGTTCTTTTTGTGAGAAAATATAATTCAAACTCTTGTGATCAGTATAAATCTCACATTATTCAACCTAGAGGTAGTGCCTCCGTATCTTCAAAGTAATGATTACTGCTGCTAATTCGAGATCATGAATAGGATATTTTTCTCATCAATTTTCAACTATCGTGATGCATAAGAATTAACCCTATCATTATACATAAGGACACAACCAAGTCCTTTCTTCGATGCATCACTATAAATAACGAACCCATCATTCCCCGATGGTAGAGTCAATATAGGATCATTGACTAATCTTCTCTTTAGTTCATCAAAACATTCTTCACACTCTTTTGTCCGAACAAATTTAACCCCCTTACGTGTGAGCTTTGTTAATGGGTTAGCCAATTGGGCAAAATTCTATACGAAACATCAATAATAATCTACTAAACCAATAAAACTGCGTACCTCAGTTATACTCATAGGTTCTGGTCATTCTTGGATTTCCTTGGTCTTAGAAGGATCAACAGAGATTCCATATTTAGAGATAATATGGCCAAGAAAGGAAATCTTCTGAATCCAGAATTCACACTTGCTAAAATTCCCATATAATTCATATCTTCTCAGAGTCTTCAGGATAATGCGCAAGTGATTTTCATGATCTTCGTACCTTCTGGAGTATACTAAGATACCATCAATAAATACCACCTCAAAATCATTGAGATATTCCTTGAAAAATCTATTCATTAGATCCATGAATACATAGGGTGCATTAGTCAGCCCAAAAGGCATTACCGTAAACTCGTAATGCCCGTACCTTGTTCGAAATGCTGTCTTTGAAATGTCTTCCTTCTTCACACACAACTGATGGTATCCAAATCGAAGGTCAATCTTTGAAAAGTATTGAGCTCCATGCAGTTGTTCAAATAAATCATCAATGCGAGGTAGGGGATACTTGTTCTTTATTGTTATAGCATTGATCTCCCTGTAATCGATACATAACCTCATAGATCCATATTTCTTTTTAACAAAAAGAACAGGGCATCCCCATGGAGAAACAATAGGGTGAATAAATCCCTTATTAATCAATTCCTCTAGTTGTTTCTTTATTTCAACTAATTCCACATGGGCCATTCTATAAGGGGTCTTCGATATAGGCCTTGATCCAGGGATTAAATCAATGGAAAACTCAACATCTCGTTCTAGAGGATGTCTAAGTAGATCTTCCGGAAACACATCTACATATTCTTTCACAATAGGTACATCCTCTATTTGAACATTCCTTTCATCACCCACAGTCATTTCATTCTCTTCCTCCCCAATAATTGAATTTTGTTGATCTACTGGGGGTGGATCTAGATAAGAATTAGGTGGTGATGATTCTTCTCTAAAGATAAGGTGTTCCTTATCATCATCATCAAAAATCGTAACCTCTTTCTTCTTACAATAAATATTCGCATCATGGTCTAAAAGACAATCCATACCGAGGATTATATCAAACTCAATCATAGGTATGATGATGAGATTAGTGGATAAAGAACATTTATGTGCTCTAATGGGGACTGATTCACAAAACTTTGTTGCAATGATAATTCCCTTAGGAGTTTTTACTGACAACTCCCTTGTTAAATCAAATTGGAAATATCTAATTTTCTTAGAAAACTGGGAAGATATGAAACAATGTGATGATCCAAAATCAAATAATGCATTTTTTTAAACTTGAGGAAACCATTAAATTACCTGCCACCACGTCTTTCGAAGCTTCTACCTTAGCAGTAGTGATAGCATAAGCTTGGACTTGATCTATTGGCCTTTTCTGAGGTAAGTTCCCATGACGATTATGACATTTATTTGAATAATGTCCCTTCTCCCTACAATTGTAGCATTGGACATCGGTAGCTTCCTTATTCCCCTTTCAATCACGAGCTTGGTGGCCTTTTTCACCACACTTGTAACAAACTCTCATTCCTTTTAAGAAAGTATCAGGGTGTTTCTTCCCACATTTACTATAGGATGGATATTCAACCTTTCCCTTCTTCCCCTTATTTCCATTCCCAGATTGATCATTAGATCTCTTCTTCTCTCTCTTTACTTTAAATTCATAAGACTTAGATAATCCCTTTTCTATCTTGATAGCACATAGACAATGTCTTCGTACGACGAGAAGGATTTTGAGACTAATGCTTTACGAAGAAATGGTTTTAACCCATCAAAGAAACGATCAATATTACTTCTTGGGTTACATATATAATCTCCAGTATACCTTGCTAACCTTGTAAAGTTAGCCTCATACTTTGAGACATTCTCATCATCCTTTTGTCTCAGACTCAGAAATTGCCTTTCCATATCTGCTCGATGGTCATGAGGAAAGTATTTTTCTAAAAAGAGATCTCTGAACTCCCTCTATTCCATATTTGATACTTCATCATCTTCCTTCGTGTTTTGAATCAATGAACACCATTGATCGACATCTCCAGTGAGGCGATAAACTGCCATGACAACATTTTCCCTTTCACTACTCCCCAAAGCCTAAAATATTTTATCTAGGGAACTTATCCATTACTCATCTACTAATGGATTTGTACTCCCATTGAATGTTAGTTTTTGCTGCCTCATGAATCGATCTAACATTGATCCTACATGCTGTGGATCAGGGTGCTCCATACGGGTAAGGTTATTATTCATAACCTGAGTGAGTTGTCCCAGTATGGTGATTAGTTGATCATCACCAGTTGCATCACTAGCTCCAATATAATTATCTTGAGCAGGAGGGGAATCCCTACATGGAGTGCTTGCATAGATACAATTTCCATTTCTTCCACTAGGTTCCATCTCTAAAAAATGTCATAAACTAAATCATTTTATGAATCAAAATACATAATTCCATACTTATAAAACACTTAACATAAATTGAACTATTTATGGATATAATCCATAATCAAAAAAATGTTTTCTTTGAGGATTTATATACTCATAAACCCTTCATAATGATTTTTAATGAAAATGAGAGTTATCCTAAGCATATCCCCCGGGAGTGTCCTAATCAAGAGTGCAGTAAGGCCCGTTGTCGTGCACCAGTTCCCGTTCGAGTCTAGCTCAAAGCGGTGTTTTTGGGTTTTACCCCTAGGTACATCTGTGCTAGAGCCGCCTCTTCCTGCTCGTATCCAGACAAGGATGTATTGCTCGGAAAACTTACAAAATATCTACAATACCAAAATTCTAGGAAGTTCTTCTTCACTAATCCTCAAAGTCCATCATAAATCTATGTGCTATAATCAGAGTTTATCTAAATCTTGCTTCCAATGTTTGTACTAAACATCCTCTGATACCAAATGTAACACCCCAACCCTAGTTACACAGAGTCGTTCCATTATTACATAACATTGTCATGATCTCAAGAAAGATCAAGTCTCGAAATACCGATTAGTTTAGTAGCCTTGGAAACAGTAGATACATTCATAAATTTCACATTACATCATAAATTGAAAACTACAACAACATCTTGTCTCCACACTCATATCCCCTTATAATATCTCTGTAAGTCATTCATAAAATACTTCTTCACATCCTGTGAAAAATAAAACATAGAAGGGGGTGATCTCAAATGCCCAGTAAGGATAACAATATAGCGGAAACATTCAAAAATAAGCATAAAAATTTAAGGAAATGTATAACTAAAACAAAAGCCTTTTAAAACTTGAAATTCAGCATAATACGGCGGAAATAAAATGAAATAATTCCATATAATTATTCACATGGATATTCTACTAGTTGAATAATCACAAGAAATATCAATAACAATTTCATAATGATGGAATGCATAATGCTAGATTATCATAACCACATAGCCAAGGCCTCGTGCCAAGACTACAAATAATATTTTTTCAAGGCCTTGTGTCAAGACACTAGTTTTTCTCATGATACCTACCGATGCATTGAGGAGCTATATCGGGCTCCACCCGTTACTTATTAAGTCCAATGCATTCCTCATATGAGCAGGTTTAAACATAACATAAACATTCGTATTAAAACTAGCATACGAAATGTCAATAATTTCTTCATAAACCATGAATGGTATAAAAATAACAGATCCATAGTCAAACATATCACAAAACGATCAATACAATATGGAAGTTTTATATCATAATAAATCAACTCCAAATAAACTTCAAATCCATCAAAGGATGTTGACATAGATGAAATCAAAACTCTTTTTAGAGAAATATATCTTTCTATTTTGAAATCATCTAAGAGTCATATATTTATAAAATAAAACATTTTCTTTGAAAATATTATTATAATCTTGTAAGGTAAGATTCGACGATTTTATAACGGTGGAAAATAGCCGCACCCGCCGTATAAGTTAAAAAAACATTCTTACCTTAATTCGGTCGAAAAGGTTAAAAAGGGCCTTGTCTGGAAAATGATAGAAAGATTACTTAATAAACTTCTTATAAAAAGTCAACAAGGGTATAAATGACTTTATCCCATAGTCTTTAAAATATTAAGAATGATTTGTAATACATTTTTAAGAAACATGGATGTGGATAATAAAGAGGTTGCAGTAGATAATTATGTATAAACAACCTCGAATAATGAAGAGATTGTGAAATTAACCCCAACCCTGTACTTTTCCTTAGTCGATGGTATGTTAACAACCTGTATAATATTTAAAAAATTGTTATTAAATTATACAAGAACCATATACATAATTATGATATCATATATGATCTTTTAACATTGATTTGTTAATAATATCTTAGTATTATCATTGTTTCGGATGTTAACTTACTCTTTTTATTTTATATGTTTTGTTACAAAAGTCGTGTTTGTCATGGATAGGTAGTATATTATTCATATACATAATGATATCAAGTCCTTAAACATTATTTTTAATCATTAAATTAGAATTATTCGTGAATGGATACGATGGGGAATGAATCTCATCGCGTTCGTGGAGACGGTAGTCCGTACGTACGCACGAGCGACAACATCATTCTTTTGATATTAATATAATATATAATTGGATGGTATATCATATATACAGAATCATTATCATGTTATATTTATTATTTACATGAATTACACATCATTATTATATCCATCCAAATAATAATATATTGAATAACAATTACACCACGATGTGGAGATGGTAAGCCTTACGTACGCACGTATGGTGACATGTCATTCAAAGGATGGTTAGAATACTGAATATAGTTGTACAATATTTATAATAATATCATAGTATATAGGTGATACTGGATTTATTATTTTATAATAACAAAGAAAGAAGAATTTGAAGAAGAAAGGAAATTGAAAGAGGGTGGTGAAAACATTACCTCTTCTTCGGGTTCTTCCTTTTTATTTGATCAAAAGGGATCAGTAGGTTGGCTTTCATATCAATATAAGGCCTCTAGGTTGAAGTGAGTGAAGTTGAGAGAGTATTTGGGCAGGTTTTGGACGATCCAGAAGGCTTTTAATGTGTGATTTAGCGAGAATGGGGAGTTCCCTTTTATAAGAGGGGTAAGGGGCACCTTTAGTAAAGCTTGAAATATTATTTAATAGTAAATTCATATTAGGTTTATAATGGATCCAAAGTGGATTATTTGAAGTTGAAGGTGGGTATGGGTCAAAAACCACTCAACCAATAGGTTTTAGACAGGTTTGGGTCACTATATTAACCTTATCTTCTAGTTTTAACTCTTAGTTAATTAATTTGACACTTACCATGTAACTTTGTATTTTTATATTATATAGTTAATAAACTTACTATATACCTCCAAGAGACCCCCAAGTGGTCCATTAATGATACACCTATCATGATATAAGTCTCTTGGCTGGATCTTAGATTTTTAGGAATTGAATATAAATTAATAATATAATATTAGTTTTAAAAAACTCTTTTGTGTCAATTTTGACACTATTGGGTATTTTGTTTTTGATAAATTCATAACAGCATTAATACTTCGAAAACAATTTATATAATCAATCCTAATATGTAATATTAAAAAATAAATTTATTGGAATTCATAAAAAGTCTCAAATTACATTTATTGGGATATTTATAATATCAATTATTTTAATATTTCATTAATTTGGTAATTACTGTATCACCATTGTGTCATAAATAAATTAAATTATATAATGTCTAAAAATTATAAATAAAATACCATTATGTAGGAATTTTTTTTATATTTCTAATGAATATTTACAATCGAATTTATCTTATGTATAACCCTATATTAAAAATGTTTTAGTAAATAAACATTGATTTTACCTCTTTTAACTCTTCATTGAATTAAATAATAATAATTGTTCTAATCTAATCCAAGTTGACCTAAATGATAATATTTTATTCCTAAGGTTGTTTTTGGTTGAGATAAACTTTTAAAATAGAATTAGGACATGTGTTAGGGTAATATTAATATCATTTTTACCCTTAATTACCCTATTTACTTTTAACCGTGGTAAATAAAAGTAAAAAGTAACTATTCACCAAAAATTATTTTCATCTCATTGAACCAAATTTTACTCCTTTATATTAACCATGTCTCTCGAATTTTAGAAATTCTACTCACAGAAGTGGTGAAATTAAGTTTTATGTGAATTTCAAATTCTCCTAGGAGGTGGGTAAAATACGGTGAAAAAGTTCAATAAAATTTTTATATATCTAAACATATTCTAAACTAACTCAAATGAATTAAATTGAACATATATAGGTATTATGTATCTATTTTGACCTTAATTAAATTTAAATAAAATAAATAATTTTTTAAATAAAAAATCGGTTTTAAATTATAACTCAGTGTTTTTTCACTATTCATCAAAAATTGAAAGTTTTCATAAAAATACCAAATTTCACCCTAAGATAATTTTGATATTCCAAATCCAAAAATGAATTCCATTTTGAAAGATAAAATTTATAAAATTTCAAAAAGTGGGTATTACTATTCATAATGGCTAGTTTGATTGGTTGTGGTGTGTGTTAGAACTCGAAGTTGCGTACAACACACGCTACTGTATTATTCAAAGGAAAGCGTACCATAAAAGATTGGGGTGTTACATTCTCCTCTCCTTCAAATAATTTCATCCTAAAAATTTCTAGAATACTACCGAATGAAAAGACTTGGGTGGTTCTTCATCATAAGTTCCTCGGGTTCCCACATTGCCTCTTCCATTTTATAGTTTCTCCACAAAACTTTTACCAGACGAGTCATCCAGTTTCTCAGTACTTGTTCTGTCGTATCAAGAATCCTAAATGGATCTTCGCAATAAGACAGATTGGGTTCCAGTTCTAATTCCTCATAGGTGAGTACATGCGTTGGGTCAGGCATGTATTTCCTCAACAGTGATACGTGGAACACATCGTGAACTTTGGAGAGACTTGGCGGTATTGCCAAACGGTAAGATACAACCCCAATTCATTCTAGAATTTCGAAAGGTCCGATGTAACTAGGACTCAATTTACCCTTCTTTCCAAAATGTATAACTCCCTTCCATGAAGATACCTTCAATAAAACATGATCTCCCACCTGAAATTCCAAATCATTTCTTCAATTGTCAGCATAACTCTTCTGCCTACTTTGAGCAGCTTTGATGTGGTTTTGGATTACACTCACCTTTTCCATCGTTTCCTCCACCAGTTTTGGGCCTACAACTTTTCTTTCACCAACGTCATCCCAACAGGTTGGTGTGCGACATCTCTTTCCATATATCGCTTCATATGGTGCCATCGGAATACTCGAATGAAAGCTATTATTATAGGAAAATTCTACCAGAGGTAAATATTGATCCCACATAACCTGAAAGTCAAGTGAGCAGGATCTCAACATGTATTCTATGGTTTGAATAGACCACTCTGATTGTCCATCTGTTTGAGGGTGGTAAGCAGTGCTCAATTGATGTTCAGTATCCAGGTATTTCTGAAGACTCTTCCAAAATCTTGAAGTAAAACGGGGATCATGATCAGAAACAATCAATAGGGGTACTCCAAGAAGTCTCACCACTTCATTAATATATAGTCTTGGTAGACGTTCCAGTGGTATATCTTCTCTTATAGCAAGAAAATGTGCTGACTTGGTATGAAGATCAACAATAACTCATATTGCATTGTTCCTTCTAGGAGTCTTTGGTAGCCCCATGACAAAGTCCATCTTAATATTGTCCCATTTCCACTCCGGTATGGGAAGAGGTTTCATGACTCCTCCAGGCTGTTGCCTTCCAGCTTTCACTTGTTGACAAACCATAAATCTTGACACAAAATCAGAAATCTCCCTCTTCATGTTGTCCCACCAAAAATGTTCCTTCAAGTCTCTATACATTTTGGTGCTCCCAGTGTGTATAGAGAAATTGTAACTATGAGAATATCTAACAATTCCTTTTTTAAATTAGGTATATTGGGAACAGAAAGTCTCTTCCTGAATTTCAAAATTCTTTCTTCATACACAAAGTCTCTCAATATCCCATCATGCACATCTTTGATCTTCTTTTGAAATTCTTCATTGTCGGTCTGAGAACACTTAATCATTTCTAGTAAAGGTGGTTTGGAAACCATTTGAAAAAGCACTGATGTTTCACCTTCCATGGTTATTCCAATATCTATCTTCACTAGATCCATGAAAATAGGATCCCTTTTAATTCTCATCATGTTCAAAACTCCATGATCTTTTCTGCTCAAAGCATCTACCACCTTATTTGCCTTTCTCGGGTGGTAGTGTATCGTGCAATCATAATCCTGGAGTATTTCAGGTCATCTCCTTTTCCTCATGTTGAGTTCTTTTTGTGAGAAAACATACTTCAAACTCTTGTGATCAGTATAAATCTCACATTATTCACCATAGAGATAGTGCCTCCGTATCCTCAAAGTAAATATTACAGCTTCTAATTCGAGATCATGAGTAGGATAGTCTTTCTCATCAATTTTCAACTGTCGTGATGCATAAGAAATAACCCTATCATTATACATAAGGACACAACCAAGTCCTTTCTTCGATGCATCACTATAAATAATGATCCCATCATTCCCCGATCGTAGAGTCAATATAGGACCATTGACTAATCTTCTCTTCAGTTCATCAAAACATTCTTCACACTCTTTTACCCAAACAAATTTAACCCCCTTACATGTGAGATTTGTTAATGGGTTAGCCAATCGGGAAAAATTCTGGACGAAACAACAATAATAATCTACTAAACCAATAAAACTGTGTACCTCAGTTATACTCGTAGGTGCTGCCCATTCTTGGATTTCCTTGGTCTTAGAAGGATCAAAAGAGATTCCATATTTAGAGACAATATGGCCAAGAAAAGAAATCTCCTGAATCCATAATTCACACTTGCTAAACATCCCATATAATTCATGTCTTCTCAGAGTCTTCAGGATAATGCGCAAGTGATTTTCATGATCTTCGTAGCTTTTGGAGTATACTAAGATATCATCAATAAATAACACAAAAAAATCATCGAGATATTCCTTGAAAACTCTATTCATTATATTCATGAATACAGAGGGTGCGTTAGTCAGCCCAAAAGGCATTACCGTAAACTCATAATGCCCGTACATTGTTCGAAATGTTGTCTTTGAAATGTCTTCCGTCTTCACACACAACTGATGGTATCCAAATCGAAGGTCAATCCTGGAAATGTATTGAGCTCCATGCAGTTGGTCAAATAAATTATCAATGCGAGGTAGGGGATACTTGTTCTTTATTGTTATAGCATTGATCTTCCTATAGTCGATACATAACCTCATAGATCTATATTTCATTTTAACAAAAATAACAGTGGATCCCCATAGAGAAACACTAGGGTGAATAAATCCCTTATTACTTAATTACTCTAGTTGTTTCTTTAGTTCAACTAATTCCACATGGTCCATTCTATAAGGGGTCTTCGATATAGGCCTTGATACAGGAATTTAATCAATGGAAAACTCAACATCTCATTCTGGAGGATGTCCAGGTTGATATTTCGGAAACACATCTACGTATTCTTTCACAATAGGTACATCCTACATTTGAACATTCATTTCCTCACCCACAGTCATTTCATTCTCTTCCTCCCCCATAATTGAATTTAGTTGAGCTACTGGGGGTGGATCTAGATAAGAATTAGGTGGTGATGATTCTGCTCTAAAGATAAGGTGTTCCTTATCATCATCATCAAAAATCGTAACCTCTTTCTTCTTACAATAAATATTCGCATCATGGTCCAAAAGACAATACATACCGAGGATTATATCAAACTCAATCAAAGGTATGACGATGAGATCAGTGGATAAAGAACATTTATGTGCTCTAATGGGGACTGATTCAAAAAACTTTGTTGCAATGATACTTCCCTTATGAGTTTTTACTAACAACTCCCTTGTTAAAAAAATTTGGAAATATCTAATTTTCTTGGAAAATAGGGAAGATATGAAACAATGTGATGATCCAGAATCAAATAATGCATTTGCTAGACTTGAGGAAACCATTAAATTAACTGCCACCACGTCTTTTAGAACTTCTACCTCAGCAGTAGTGATAGCATAAGCTTGGCCTTGATCTATTGGCCTTTTATGAGGTAAGTTCCCATGACGATTAGGAAATTCATTTTCATAATGTGCCTTCTCCCTATAATTGTAGCATTGGACATCGGTATCTTCCTTCTTTCCCTTTCAATCACGAGCTTGGTGGCCTTTTTCACCACACTTGTAACAAACTCTCATTCCTTTTAAGCAAGTATCAGGTTGTTTCTTCCCACATTTACCACAGGATAGATATTCAACCTTTCCCTTATTCCCCTTATTTCCATTCCCAAATTGATCAGTAGATCTCTTCTTCTCTTTCTTTGATTTAAAGTCATAAGACTTAGATAATTCCTTTTCTATCTTGATACCACATAGACAATGTCTTCGTATGACAAGAAGGATTGTGAGAGTAATGCTTTACAGAGAAATGGTTTTAACCCATAAATGAAACGACCAATCATACTTCTTGGGGTACATATATAATCTCCAGCATACCTTGCTATCCTTGTAAAGTTAGCCTCATACTTTGTGACATTCTCATCCTCCTTTTGTCTCAGACTCAGAAATTGCCTTTCCATATCTGCTCGATGGTCACGGGGAAAGAATTTTTCTAAAAACAGATCTTTGAACTCCCTCTATTCCATATTTGATACTTCATCATCTTCCTTTGTGTTTTGAATCAATGAACACCATTGATCGACATCTCCAGTGAGGCGATAAACTGCCATAACAACATTTTCCCTTTCACTACTCCCCACAGCTAAAATATTTTATCTAGGGAACTTATCCATTGATCATCTACTAATGGATTTGTACTCCCATTGAATGTTAGTGGTTGCTTCCTCATGAATCGATCTAACATTGATCCTACACATTGCGGATCAGGGTGCTCCATACGGGTAAAGTTATTATTCATAACCTGAATGAGTTGTCCCAGTATGGTGATTAGTTGATCAGCGCCAGTTGCATCACCAACTCCAATATAATTATCTTGAGCAGGAGGTAAATCCCTACATGGAGTGCTTGCATTGATACGATTTCCATTTCTTCCACTAGGTTCCATTTCTAAACAATGGAATAAACTAGATCATTTTATGAATCAAAATACATAATTCCATACTTATAAAACACTTAACATAAATTGAACTATTTATGGATATAATCCATAATCCAAAAAATGTTTTCTTTGAGGATGTATATACTCATAAACCCTTCATAATGATTTGTAAAGAAAATGAGAGTTATCCTAAGCATATCCCCTGGGAGTTTCGTAACCAAGAGTGCAGTAAGGCCCGTTGTCGTGCACCAGTTCCCGTTCGAGTCTAGATCAAAGCAGTGTTTTCGGGTTTTACCCCTAGGTACATCTGTTCCAGAGCCGCCTCTACCTGCTCGTATCCAGAAAAGGATGTATTGCTCGGAAAACTTACAAAATCTCTACAATACCAAAATTCTAGGAAGTTCTTCTTCACTAATCCTCAAAGTCCACCATAAATCTATGTGCTCTAATCAGAGTTTATCTAAATCTAGCTTCCAAGGTTTGTACTAAACTTCCTCTGATACCAAATGTAACACCCCAACCCCAGTTACACAGAGTCGGTGCATTATTACATAACATTGGCATGATCAGAAGAAAGATCAAGTCTCAAAAGACCGATTAGTTTAGTAGCCTTGGAAACACTAGATACATTCATAAAGTTCACGTTACATCATAAATTGAAAACTACAACAACAACTTGTCTCCACACTCATATCCCCTTATAATATCTTTGCAGGTCATTCATAAAATACTTCTTCACATCCTGGGAAAAATAAAACATAGAAGGGGGTGAGCTCAAATTCCCATTAAGGATAACAATATAGCGGAAACTTTCATAAATAAGCGTAAAAATTTAAGGAAATGTATAACTAAAACAAAAGCCTTTTAAAACGTGAAATTCAGCATAATATGGCAGAAATAAAATGAAATAATTCCATATACTTATTCCCATGGATATTCTACTAGTTGAATAATCACATGAAATATCAATAACCACTTTCATAATGATGGAATTCATAATGCCAGATTATCATAACCACATAGCTAAGGCCTCGTTCCAAGACTACAAATAAGATTTTGTCAAGGCCTTGTGCCAAGACACTAGTTTGTCTCATGATACCTACCGATGCATCGAGGAGCTATATCGGGCTCCACGCATCACTTATTAAGTCCAATGCATTCCTCATATGAACAGGTTTAAACATAACATAAACATTCGTATTAAAACTAGCATATGAAATGTCAATACTTTCTTTATAAACTATGAATGGTATAAAAATGAAACATCCATAGTCAAACATATCACAAAACCATCAATACAAATTGGAAGTTTTGTATCATAATAAACCAACTCCAAATAAACTTAAAATCCATCAAAGGATGTTGACATAGATGAAATCAAAACTCTTTTTAGAGAAATATCTCTTTCTATTTTGAAATCATTTAAGAGTCATATATTTATAAAATAAAACATTTTCTTTGAAAATATTTTTATAATATTGTAAGGGAAGCTTCGACGATTTTATAACGGTGGAAAATAGCCGCACCCTCCGTATAAGATAAAAAAACATTTTTACCTTAATTCGGTCGAAAAGGTTAAAAAGGCCCTTGCTTGGAAAATGATAGAAAGATTACTTAATAAACTTCTTATAAAAAGTCAACAAGGGTATAAATGACTTTATCCCATAGTCTTTAAAATAGTAATAATGATTTGTAATACATTTTTTGGAAACATGGATGTGGATGATAAAGAGGTCGCAGTAGATAATTATGTATAAACAACCTCGAATAATGAAGAGATTGTGAAATTAACCCCTACCTTGAACTTTTCCTTAGTCGATGGTATGTTAACCTATTTTATAATATTAAAAACATTGTTATTAAATTATACAATACCATATACATAATTATGATATCATATATGATCTTTTAACATTGATTTGTTAATAATATCTTAGTATTATCATTGTTTCGGGTGTTAACTTACTCGTTTTCTTTTATATGTTTTGTTACAAAAGGTGTGTTTTTCATGGATAGGTTGTATATTATTCATATCCAGAATGATATCAAGTCCTTAAACATTATTTTTAATCATTAAATTATAATTAGTCTTGAATGGATATGATGGGGAATGAATCTCATCGCGTTCGTGGAGACGGTAGTCCGTACGTACGCACGAGCGACAATATCATTCTTTCAATATTAAAATAATATATAATTGGATGGTATATCATATATACAGAATAATTATCATGTTATATTTATTATTTACATGAATTACACATCATTATTATATCCATCCAAATAATAATATATTGAATAACAATTACACCACGACGTGGAGACGGTAAGCCTTACGTACGCACGTATGGTGACATGTCATTAAAAGGATGGATAGAATACTGAATATGGTTGTACAATATTTATAATAATATCACATTATATATGTGATACTAGATTTATTATTTTAGAATAACAAAGAAAGAAGAATTTGAAGATGAAAGGAAATTGAAAGAGGGTGGTGAAAACATTACCTCTTCTTCGGGTTCTTCCTTTTGATTTGATCAAAAGGGATCCGTTGGTTGACTTTCTGATCAATCTAAGGCCTCTAGGTTGAAGAGAGTGAAGTTGAGAGATTATTTGGGGAGGTTTTGGCCGAGCCAAAAGGCTTTTAATGTGTGATTTAGCGAGAAGGGGAGTGCCCTTTTATAAGAGGGGTAAGGGGCACCTTTAGAAAATCTTGAAATATTATTTAATAGTAAATTCATATTAGGTTTCTAATGGATCCAAAGTGGATTCTTTTGAGGTTAAGGTGGGTATGGGTCGAAAACCACTCAACCAATAGGTTTTAGATAGGTTTGGGTCACTATATTAACCTTATCTTCTAGTTTTAACTCTTAGTTAATTAGTTTGACACTTACCATGTAACTTTGTATTTTTATATTATATAGTTAATAAACATACTATATAACTTCAAGAGACCCCCAAGTGGTCCATTAATGACACACCTATCATGATATAAGTCTCTTTTCTGGATCTTAGATTTTTAGGAATTGAATATAAATTAATAATATAATATTAGTTTTAAAGAACTCTTTTATGTCAATTTTGACACTATTGGGTATTTTGTTTTTGATAAATTCATAACAGCATTATTACTTCAAAAAAATTTATATAATCAATCCTAATATGTCATATTAACCTAGAAAATTAGTGTAATTCATAAAAAGTCTCAAATTACATTTATTTGGATATTTATAATATCAATTATTTTAATATTTCATTAATTAGGTAATTTCTGCATCACCATCATGTCATAAATAAATTAAATTATTTAATGTCTAAAAATAATAAATAAAATACCCTTATGTATGAAATATTTTTATCTTTCTATTTAATATTTACAATCGAATTTATCTTATGTATCACCTTATATTAAAAATGTTTTAGTAAAAAAAACTTTGATTCTAACTCTTTTAACTCTTCTTTGAATTAAATAATAATAAATGTCCTAATCTAATACAAGTGGAACTAAATGATAATATTTTATTGCTAAGGTTGTTTTTGGTTGGGATACACTTGTCCAATAGAATTAGTACATGTGTTAGGGTAATATTAATTTCATTTTCACCCGTAATTACCCTATTTACTTTTAACCGTGGTAAATAAAAGTAAAAAGTTACTATTCACCAAAAATTATTTTCATCTCATTGAACCACATTTTACTCCTTGATATTAACTGTGTCTCTCGGATTTTCAAAATTCCACTCACAGAAGCGGTAAAATTAAGTATTATGTGAATTTCCAAATTCTCCTAGGAGGTGGGTAAAATACGGTGACAAAGTTCAATAAAATTTTTATATATCTAAAATTATTCTAAACTAACTCCAATGAATTACATTGAAATTATATAGGTATTTTGTATCTATTTTGACCTTAATTACATTTAAATAAAATAAATAATTATTTAAATAAAAATTCAGTTTTAAACTATAACTTAGTGTTTTTTCACTATTCATAAAAAATTGAAAGTTTTTAGAAAAATACCAAAATTTCACCGTAGGATAATTTCGTTATTCTAAATCCAAAAATGAAGTCCATTTTGAAAGATAAAATTTATAAAATTTCAAAAAGTTGGTATTACTATTCATAACAGCTTGTTTGATTGGTTGTGGTGTGTATAAGAACTTGAAGTTGCGTACAACACACGATATTGTATTATTCTAAGGAAAGCATACCATGGAATCTTGGGGTGTTACACTAACCCCTCTGGCTTGGTCATACGAATTTATGAGAATCTCTAGGGAGTCTCACTCAGTCACTTCCCCTTATAGTCTAGGGTAGTCAGGGACTCTCTTTAGGAAGATCATGCAGTCTAACACTCTTAGCCCCAAGGTCTAGAGACTCTCTGAGGAAGCTATCTCAGTCAATTCCTCCTATAGCCTTAGGTATACCACAGACTCTCTAAGGAAGCTCACTTGGTCAATTCCTCCTCTAGCCTAGGAAGGTTCTTAAAGAGATTCAAATAAGGTAAGACTCTCTGATGAAGCTCACTCGGTCTACCCTCCTACAGTCTATAAATTCCAAGACTCTTTGGGAGCTCACTCGGTCCATCCCCTCTGTAGTCTATAATGTCTAAGACTCTCTGGGATGTTCACTCGGTCTATCCCTTATATTCTATAGCACCAGGTTCCCTCAGCCCTGTGCCAGTTAGTGCATAATAATGATATAAGGCCAAAGTAAACCTATAGAGCTACTTGGCTAACCAAAGTACACCTATAGAGCTACTTAGATAAACAATCTATAAGGCAACAAGAATGTCATGAGTTTCACTTCAACCTATAACCACGAGGCATGAAAACAGGTGTAGCAGCCAAAGGAAAATGAGACCCAAAGGTTGTAAACAGAACAAAGAAAGGGAAAAAATATCGAAGCACAACAAATTATCCTCTAACAAGGTCAAATTACCTCTACACAAGAATACATGCAAGGAAAGAAAACAAATAAGGAAAAAAGGTAAACACGCAATACCCCGTTCATGGGTATTGGTGGAATTTGTACATAAAACTCATAGACTTTGAACAGTAAGGCACAAACCACCTACCTCGATCCTAGGAGATTGATATACTTGAACCACAACTGCTAATTCCCCCTAGAACATCGTAGATCAGAGAAAACGCACAAAACTTTCAACCTTATATAACTTGAGAAAGAGGAATAATTGGAAAACAAGGCTCAAGCAGAAGGAAGAACTCACCGCTGCGCTTCCAACACAATTGACCATGCTCGAATCGGAGAAAGGATAGAGAAGCGGGGGATCAGGGAAGATCCGGTCGTACAGGTCACTCTCGGACGAACAAGACCTAGAAGAAGATGATTATCTCGATTAGGCGTGACCCCGGTCTGATTAGTGAATAAAAAGAAAAGTACACGGCGTGTATTTTTAAAGTACACGGCGTGTAGTGGGTTTTTTCGTACACCGCCAAAATCAGCCTCCACGTCACCCCGACACACCGTGTGTGTGGCCCGGACACAGCCAACACACAGCTTTGATCCGGAGAAGAGTACACGGTGTGTACTCAGAAAGTACACGGTGTGTACTTTGAAATTTTCCAGAAACTACATTTTTCATAAAAACTCAGGAAAAAGGAAAAGCGCACCTGAAACGAAGATCTGGGTTCTTACATCTATCATGGAGCACCTATTAATTTTGAGACCCCTTCTACTTATTCTCTCAACTATCCTTTTTTTCGTGATATAGATCCCCCTAAACCTCTTTCCACAATCTAACTTCCAGAAAAAACCTTCATATATTTTCCTCCCAGTGAACTATGTCTTTCACAAAATCCTCCTCAAAAAATATTTTGGACTTCACAAAATTTTTCTCAGACTAATAATCCCTTATAATGAAATTCTCTCTCTTTAATGAACTGATTTGGAGTCTTTATGAAGGAAAATATATCCACAAAACCTGGTAACCTAAATTATGAAAAACATCGATATGGTCCAACCCTTATAATGTACTATTATACAGTCCACACAGCCTATATCTCATTGATGATCGATCTATTTGGTAAACAATATCCCATGGAAGATTCTCAAAATACCACCAATTTCAACAAAGGTCAATCCTCTTTGGGAATTCAAGTCATCCTATGAACAAATTTTAGTATGCGGTCTATGAACCATGATTCAATGTCAACAAAATGCTACTATGTGGGAATATTTACTTTGTCAATTTCCTTCATTGTTCGGCATACCTTCTTCTAGTCAGTGAATTGTGCATCATAGTCCAAAAAATCTGTAATCATCTATATAAAACCTCCCTTTAATAAAATATTTTTCCTGATTTTGAGGCCAAAATATTTGGAAAATTCAGGGAAACTGGGCCACATTAAAAACCTACTTCAGAAATCACCAACCATGCTCATTCTGGTCGTAAGGCTTTGTCAACAATCAAAAACACTCAAAAACACAGACATGATTCCTTGAGTGATTTCTCCCAATGAGAACTCATTTTCTATGATAAAATATTTATTTTATATGTGAAAATAAAATTTTAAAGTGGTTATAATTTACATTATAAACATATTCTTGCTATTTTGGAAATGAAATAATATTTTCTCCAAAAATATATTAAATAAAATTACATTTTAATTTTTTATTTAATGTTTTACCAATTTATCAAATGATTTTAAAAAACTGTATTTATAAAATAATAATTGGTTTAAAAATAGCTAATAATGATTTTTTTTAGAATTATTGTTACATTACGCTATTTGAAAACTTGATGTCATGGTAAAATATAAAAGGGAAAAGGTAATATATTAAAATGGTAAAGGGAATGAGGAAAGAAAAAAATGTGTAGAATTGTCTTGAAAATGAATGTGTTGAACACATATATTATACACTCAATTATTAGTAATGTTTTTATCAACAGGACATGTATAACTTGTGTATTCTTTACATTAAGTTGAAATATTTGACAAATGTATTTATCACCTATTATAAAAGGGGCCTCTCACCACCCCTTTATGGAACCCCTAAAAACTCATGTTTCTCTAAAAATCTTATCATTTTAAATACTATAAAATAATATTTTAATTTAATCATATTTTATTTAAACAACATTATCTTATTTCTTTCATTTCTATGGGATCTTCCAAATAAATCTCAATGTGCTCAAAATGAATTTTAATTTTTACTTGTATTATTTATATTATATTTAAATTTTCAGATTATAATTTTGAAATCCCTATGTAATGAAATAAATATTTTTTATAGAGATTATTATTATTTTAATGATTAGTAATCTAATATTCAATTATTTATTTTAAAAAGTAAATCAATCATTCATGTTTGGCGAAACTACAATCTCCACGACACAACATGTATCGATTCCGCTACTATGACACCATTATAATCTGAAAGGGAAATTAAATAAATAATTATAAAATTTATATCATGATTATATTTGTGAAAAAATATAATATATTACCTCTTTCACTAATTTTAGGGATTATGAAATCGAAAGCCATTTGTATGTGCAGAATGTCTCCTCCACCGAACGATTGTTTTTTTGTTTTTGTTTTCATCAATGCCATTTTAGGATGGTCCTGAAATAACCAAATTTTGACTCAATTTATGAGAATTTAAGTTTATAAATTATACATTATCTTTTATTTATTCTCCATTATGTTCTAATTATATAATACTATTTGATTACTGAGGGATCATATTTGGTTGTTAAAATAGTGGTTTGAGGCTTGACCTAGGTGTGGCTTCAAAATAGGGTCTAACATGATGGTAGAATACATTTGGTTTTGGGTGTCTTTATATTAGTCCTATAGAAATTTGAACACCCTATTACATAGATGGTGGTACAAAGAGAGTCTACGTGATTTTTCTAGGCATACCAGATAGCCGGTGCAGTCTACCTGGCCATTGTTTTGCTCAATCCAAGGGTTTAATTATTTCACAGCATGGGATTTTTATAATAATTCATTCAATCACATAATCCAAAAATAATAGACCTAGAAACACATATTCTAATTGAATTCATTCTCTCTATACTCTATACTCTCCCATTCATCTCTCATTTCTCTCCAACCATAGACTAATATATAGATTCTTAATCGGTGATAGTTTCATTAGATGTATGAAAAATAACAATTATACATTTTCATATGAGAACAAAAATATGTTTGATATATGTTTTAGATATTTATCTAGTTAATTTATCTCAATTGATTCATAGTTTTTTAAAGATATTTCATACGGACATTATTTTTTGACCTAATCAAGATATACCATCAAAAAAGAATGTTCAATGTGTAAATTTTCATGAATAAAATTATTAAACCTCCTCATGATGGTAGATTGATGATGGAACCTCAATCTATTAATTATTACATGGCATATTGGTGTTGTATTTACTATTTCAACAACACCCCCTTTTATCAGAGTTATAATTCTCACAAACAATGGGAATTTATAAGTATGCCATCTAGAACAATCGTCATGACATCTTCATCATCATGAATCTCATCTTGAATCCTATTTCTATTGACGGAAAAATGATGAATTTATGATAACTTTCTAAAATGGAAGGTCTCTTCTTGGGTCAATAATTAATTCATTTTATTTTATTTATATGAAAATGGGTCGAGTGAATTGGAATTCCTCCATTAGATATACCGTGGAATCAGTTTCCTTGATGAAATATTTAAGGTATCTGATTATATAATGAACATCTTGAAATAAAATTATATTGATACACCAATATAAAAAATCTTTCTTGATGATAAAAAATCATAGAAATATATCATTTAATTTTGAGACATTCTTAATTAGTTTTACATGTTTTTCATTCTTTAACCTTAATGATAAATGGTGTTCTTCATTAAAAACCATGATATAGGATGTTCTTTATCATTTCAGGACCTCATCATCTCTTGTTTCTTTTATTCTTATTATGTTGGAATTACTTGTTTATGTTTATTTATGGTTATTTCTTATGGGTTAGTACATTATCTTTATACCAATATATGATCATTGTTCCCAAAAGTATTAATAGAGTAGCTTATTGGCGTGATGCATAATTATCACATGTTGTTAAATGATGCTACTATATTCAATGGATTGCATGATATTATTGTATTATTATAAATTTACATGTTACGAGTACTACACTAATGTTGGATGGTGTTCATTGAATATCATGATAGGTTATTTCTGTGGTATGAATACCCCTAAGATAGGTGGTGTGAATGAAATATGAAGATGAAAACATGGGATGATAACATGAGGCCGAAACATAATAGCCTTATGGCCTTGTTGGATATTGATTTCTAGAGGATATTACTATATGTATAGGAACTCAATACCCTTTGGAAATAGAGTATCATTCCAACTAGATTTATTGAGGAATATATGTGACACATATCTATCATTGTTGACAATTTTTGATCATTTTTTGACATCTTGGACATCATTTTGGCATGAATCCAATGCAGGTATGACTAGACCCCATGGTGCCTTGGTCTGCGCATAGATTCTTAGTAAGTGATTCTTTATAATTACCTATCCGTTTATTCTTATCATGGTATACATATGTCATACATGTGAACATTTGTTAATGGTATATTAGTGTTTTTGTTTTAGGTTTTATGACTCAAAACCTGTCCAGGAATTTTGATATGATCATAGATATCATGTATATGGATCTAGGAAAAGGTAATGGGACCATGTAAAATTGTTGAGATGAGGATCATGGAGATTGGATTGTTATCATGATGTACTCCAGAGGATTATACTATTTAGTTTTTAATTCACATGTATAAATATATAATATGGTTTGGGTTTCCACATTGAGAGACCTATTTATGTCTTCCTATGACCAGTATCCCATCTATATAGTTTTTACATTTTTTTGTTGATTATTATTTTATATTAAATTATATTATATCACTGTTTTTGAAGGTATATGATACTAATGGGATAATTTCCCCATGGATAGACATAGTCCCCCACAACAAGTGAGATACTTCTTACATACATGGTGGAATGTATGTTGCCATGAGACTTAACAACTCAATCCTGGTAGTTTAAGACGTGGTATGAAAACTGACTATTATAGAGTAATTTTAATCTTTTTTTAGACTATCTAAGGAAATGGTATATAAAATTTATGATGTGTGGGACTCATGTAATGGAGTTTTCATGTTCCATGTTATAACATTTCTAACAGACCACCGAGTTGTCATTCACAATATTATTGTTATAGTTATAAGGGGATTTGGATACATTCATACAACTTAAATATACATTTGTAACCACATATTATATATAAAACATTTTTTCCAACTATTAGTTCACAATTTAATGAAATGATTTATTCCATATGTCTGAGGTATAATTTTCTATATTATGAGACATATTTTTTTATCTTTCTATTGCGATATATCTATACTAGAATATTTTAATATAACCTATGACTAATGATTTTATGTATAAATATGACAACAATTAACATGTAGGGATAGAGACCATGATTAGTTGTAAGACTTTTACAATTTGGGTAATGGGTAGACTCTATGGGAAACCATAAGTTGATTCCTTAAACTAATTATGATATATATTAAGTGTTCTAAATATTCAATTGGTGTTACTAGGATTCAACCTCATAGAAGACTGATGAGATCTCATGATGATACGAGATAGGGTACTCACTCGATAGTGGATGCCACTGTCCCATCGCTAATATAACACTGGGTGTAATAGTACATTCTAAAACACTTACTCTTGTGGTAATGGATGGGGACCCACCTTTTATGATAGTCCATCCAAAAATTCATTCCTAGTTAAGAGGGGCACTGAGGTCAATGAAAAATATGTTAGGGACTTCTAGCTCTAAAATCCAGCAACCTTTGAGGTAACTAAAAGACCACATAATACCAATGACCAAATAGACATTATCAATGTTATCTTTAATCTCATTGATACATCATTGGACTTGATGTTTAATATCATAGTTTTCATTCTATAAGAACCCAATTGGAATTACTGGGGTATGAATGGGGAGGCCGACCAAAGTTATTAGACAACCTAAGACACATTAAAGAACATGTTCTACATGGAATTCATTCATGATTAAATGAAGTTAGGTAGAAAAGAAGATTTCATGAAACTATATATGGTGTCTTTGATAATATATTATTACTCACCACATTTTAGGAATATATTTTCATTTTTCAACTATTGGATAGAAATATTGTTTAAAAGGATAGAAATTTAGAGTTCCAAAATTTTCTAACATCCTACGGTAGGAGTGGTGTTTTAACTTAACAACACCCTAAGAGGTTCTACAAATGTCTTTAACAATTGATAAGGATCTATACGAAGATCAAGGAGTTTGTTTTCTTCCACTCTTTAGTTCATATAAATTTGGACCACATATAGAAGTGGTTTGTTTGTCCTCTTCAAGTAGAGATAATATGACTAGGTATGTGAAGTAGAGTAGTGGTATTAAGGTGGAGTCATGTATTAATTATTCTTCCCCCTTAGTAGGTGTTTCATAGTGATTTAAATGTGAAATGTTTAAACAAAATCGCATGATATATATTTCACCAAAGTCAACATGACACTAGTATAGTAAGATGAGGCATCTCCAATAGTTTTTATCTATACATTTAAGGATGATGTTCTATATAGATACCATTAATATTTTGACTTATATGCTACATAATAAATAGATTAATATTCATTAAAAAAATTTGATCTATACCATAATTTTATAGGTCTAGTATATTTTGAAAATTTTATCATAAAAAAATGTTCATTAAATTTTTATATATTCTTCCACATATGATTTCATAATAAGAACCCCTCTCTAACATATCTTGTTTAAAACATTTCATCATAATCGAGTTAAATAAAACATTAGAAACAATGATCTCTTTTGCCCAGTAAATGTAAAAAGGGAGATATCAATGATCAATGAATAATAACATGAGAAATGGTGGTATGAGAATATGATATTACAATATGAAAACCATACATTGAATATTATAAATAATAATTTTGAAACATATCAAAAATAATGGATGTTAAAACTAAATGAATCTTAGGGAATCAATGAACATGAACTAGGAGATCATAATTTAGGAACAATACATGGAATTGTGACATACATATAAGCATAGAAAATAATTTACATAGTAGTAAAGGATTAGTAATAAGGATATCATAGTGGAATGGGTTTACACCACAACCTGAAATAATAGTTAAGGTTCCCTTTAAGGTCTATAATAGTGGACAAAGTCCCTTAATGAACTGGGTTCACTATCCATTCTAGTCCTATTTATATCATGAGATATCAATATTTACCCAATGAATTGAAGGGAGATATAGGTCCCACATTTCACATTGTTAATATAAAATATATTTTTTCCATAATAAAATTAAAAATTCACCATATTTGGACCCATTAAAACAAATTGGTTTCATAAAAAAAATCATCATATTAGATCTAAAGAAATGAAAATGGTTTCATAAACATTTTATTATAGTATAAAAACTTTAAGGAAAATAGGTTACGTTATTTTTTTTATCATAATCATTTGATCATAAACCCATTAAATCATAGGTATCATGAAATAATGTTATCATATATAGATAATTATTTTGAAATATCACATGGAATAATTCTTGAGGAAAATAACATTTCTATTTTGAAATCATTTAATTTAAAAAACAAGTTAATATTAATAGAAAATTTTTAATTTGAAAATAAATTTGAAATTTTATAATGGATGATTCAAATAAAATTTTATTCCTAATGACAAAAATTTGTGTTAACATCTATACCAAAAGAATATTTCAGAAATTTTTTTTATTTAAAAATTAACAGATTAATGTATTGGAAAAAAAAGTATACATTAAAACCATATATTTAAATGTAAATTTAAGTTAAATGTGATGTAAAAATAATATTATAATAGAAAAAATATTTCAAATTTTTTTAGAAAACATTTTTTTAAAATATGAATACTCCCTAGTGGATTCATAAACATAAAAAATCTAGAATATTTATGAGCTTTTGAAATAAGACCCTTAACTCAAGATCAACTTACTTAAAAGAACTTGAACTCTTATATAATAAATTTATATTTATTATAATCCTATACCAGGGTCATTTTAATACTTTTAATTTCATATATTATCCATTAATTACATTTTAACACCCATTTTTCAATAATTCCAACATTTAAATTTTTATTTCAAGTTGTTAACTATTTTAATTATCAGGGATATACTAGTTATGTAATTTGGGACATTGTTTATTTAACTTAGCCCAATAAAATATATAATATTTTTCATGATATAAATATAATATTTATTAATTATATATAAATTTAGAGTCATCCAAAAAATTTATAGGTAGAAAAAATAATTATACCATTCAGGGAGATAGAACCTCTTAAGTACGCATGAACAAGGTATTCAATTTTCATTAGAATGAAAAAATGAAATATAAATATTAATTAAACTTTCAAAGAAAATTATTATATATTATATTTCATATATATTTATAAAATTAATTCTCATTACTGTCCATGTAAAATATAAATTTAAAACAAATGATATTGCTTCATGGATGTGGGAGTCCTCTTGTATGCACATGAGATGTTATAATCTATAAAAGTATTGAACATTAAAAAAGTAGACATAATATTATCATTTTAAATGAATAATGATTTCATTAATAACATATATAAACATTTTAACCCATATAATACCCATATATATATGATGGAGATGATTAATGGATTGTATCACTACGTTGAGAGTGTAAGTCATACATAAATAGGAGTAATTTCACTACTCGTTTGATGGAAAAGAGGGTGTATAATGGTTGTTTAAAAGTAACACTAATTTTTAGCATATATAGGACACTTAAGATATTATTTTATGATATAAAAAATATATTTAATGGAGGTAAATAAGTGAATAAATGGATGTGACAGATTAAGGAGGTCACTTATTCATATAAATTACTCCACTATATCTCCTCAAAGGGCTCAATAATAGGTTTTTTTGGAAGAAAATAAATTCTATAAATTATCTATTGGTATTTTTAAGGGATTTTGGTAGGGTTTGGACAATATAGATGGATCAATGTTTTGTGAATAAATGAGGGTGGATGTTCCCTCTTTTTATTTTAGCAAGGGGAACTTTTTGGAATATCTTAAAATATTAAATTATAATAAATTCATTCTCAATACAGAAAAAATATAATATCCAAAAATTATAATATATGCTAGTTTAGGGTTATAATCCCATCCAGTAATATAATTTATAAATGTTTTGATTTAATTTTAATCCTTTTAATTTTGATTAACCCACACTTGACCAATTTTAATTTTAACTATGGTAATATATTTTTCAAAATTGAAGGGATATAATTTTTTTACTTTATGGTGGAAATTATACCATAAAAATCCAATATATGAAATTTATATATCACATCCACAATTTATTATTTCAATATTTTAAATATTTTTAAACAATTTACTAAAATATTTTTTTGATAAAATATCATTATTGTCAATTTTGAGACAATTCATTAAATTTGACTTAAATGACATAAAGATATTGTTTTAATTAGAATATAATATTTTATCTCAATAATAATATGTCATATTATTCTTTTAAATTAGTTTAACTTATTAAATTTCTAAAATTATACCACTTTTAATATTTTTATTATCATTTTTTTCGAATAATTAAACAAATATTTATTGGTGTTGTGTACGAATTGAAGGAAATTATATAACTGCTAAAATTTATAAACAAATATTCATGAAGAATATAATTTCATTATGAAAAATATTTCTATTATTATTCACTCATAAAATAGTTTTGTTCCTATTTGAACACATAATTTTTATTAAAAAGAATGATTGTGAAATTTTGTAACATTATTTGTTTTAAATAATATATAATACATTATTATGGAAATGTTTAAATTAAAGACCTAAATTTCAAGACTAATCTATAAATGTTAAAACAAATGATATTTAATAATAATTGTATAAATAATTATGTCCATATAACTTATTTCTTATCTTGATTAACTTGATTTACACTTTACAAATGTGATAAAGTTTTCAACACGTGATATTCATATTGACCCAAAATAAAAGTGAACTATTTAAAATATCATAAACAAAAAAATATAAATAACTAATTAATATTTTTTATCCCAATACATATAAATGAACAAAATAATTTTCAAGTATGTCCACAAAATATAGTAAGGAAATCATTTTTGATAAAAATAAAATTAAATGTATAAAACTATAATTATTCATATCTTATGACTAGAAAAGTATTGATTATTATTAAAAAATCAAAAAAATCATTAAATTTTTTGTATTAATTGAATTTTTTCTAATAAAATTACATTATTAAAATAAAAATGGTTTTCTATAAAATATTATTTCTCTTTTATATGTTTTTTATTTTTTATTTATAATTAGTTGATACAATTTAATTATATATATATATATATATTGATACATCTTTCATAAATTAATTTTCATATTAATTCACACCAATACAATGAGAAGTCAATCACTATAAATTTAAATAATAATGTTTTAATATTATATCATGATTTGGTTAAACATGTAGTTGTGCGTAGCACATGCTATCCAATAATTGAAATTATTTAATGATAAATATTTCATAAAAGTGTTACGGTGTTATATTCTAACACCATAAAATATATTTTTCTCTCGAAAATTATCATAATTAAAAAATATGAGTTTAACTCTACCTTATCATATTCTCATGTTCCCATAATGTTTCCTTAAATTGGTATTTTCACCCAAAAAAAAAATTGACTAGTTGACTAGTCCTATTTCATAGCACCTTATATCTATGATCGAGATTCTATACTAGTTTGTATTCTTATGAAATATATCTTTCTAGTGGTATGACCTCTATGTTCATTACATGTTACATATCAGATATGTACTTCCCAAGAGTGATACTTGGAACACATCAAAAACATAATAGGGATTTATGGTATGTTTCTATCAATAAGTAACCATATAAATATATTACCAAGATTTTAAAATGGGATAATATATATAGGGATTATTTTTCCCTTATTTCAAAATACCACATCCCTCTTTAAGGAAGATATTAGTTGGAATACCTTGTCATGAATTTCAAACTTTAGATCATTCTAATGATTATCAATAACTTTTTCTACTCTATGTTTCTATTATATGATATTTAATGGAGAGAAACTTCTCTACCATTTCCTCTTATAGATAAGGTCCCAATAGATTTCATTCTCCAACATCATTCCAACATGGTATAATTCTAAACATTTTACCAAATAGGGCTTTATAAGGATCCATCTGAATGTAGAAATGAATGCTATTTTTGTAATAAAAATACACCAAATTAAGGGGTTAAATAAAACCTTAATTTACAGCCATAGGGAATTATTTAAATTTGTATTTTATAATTTCATGGTTCTCTAAGAGTGACTATCTTTTTGAGGATGACAAGAAGTGCTAAAACAGAACTCAAAATCCTGATCCTAATGATGACTTCTCAAAAAATATATATGTAAACATTAGATCTTGAATAGATATAATTGATATAGGAAATCTATGAAATATTACCAATTATTTAATGTATAACAGAGTTATATTATCAAGGGGGAAATATTATCCAATGGATAAAAGAGTGCTCACTTCATTTGGAAATCGACTACAACCGGTATATAATTATTCTATTTTGAGGTTTGGTGGATTCTAATTAATAAAATCCATGGACATATTTTCCCATTTCTATTTTGGTATGTATAATGGTTATAAAATCTCCGTATGATTCAATCAGTCAACCTTATCCAATTAACATACCTTAAACATGAAACATATTCTATAATATATATTTTCATTCCATTGAACTATAAATTGTATTTATAATCTCTATACATCTTCAATATTCCAGGATGAATAAATTATGAAGAAAAATTAACTTCATCCATCATATCCTTCATCAAATATGGTGCTGAAGGAACCCATATATTATTTTTTAAAATTATTATTTCATCTTAATCATGGTTTAAATAAAGAACATTTCTCAAATTCCTTTTTTTTACACATAATTTTTATTTTCCACTTTAATGATTAATTGGATATATGGTTGAACACGAACTTGAGAAAGATAAAATTTCCACCCTTACATCAATTTTTAATGTTTCATAATTTGAAAGTCACGAAATTGTATATTTTGTGATCCTAATCATAGATACTAAAGAATGATCCTTTTTTCATAGAGCATCATCCACCTTGTTGACATTACAAATGTGGTAATATATTAACCAGTCATAATCATTAATCAACTCCAACAATTATCTCTAGTGAATGTTCAGATCTATTTATTATAAAATATACTTTAAAATTTTGTTATGAGAATATATCTCACACTTTATTACATATAGATAATTCCTCTATATATTTACTGAAGAAATTACCACAAGTAACTCAAAATCATGAGTTGGGTAATTTTTCTCACAAAGATTCACTTTTTATGTGGTATAAGATATAATCATATTGTTCTACATGAACACACATTCAAGTATATTTTTTTATGAATCACTATAAATCGTAATCCATATCCAATATAGGGTAGTTTAATCCAAGGGATGATGAATATAATTGAATGATGTTCTCCAAAACATTCATCATATTTATCCATCCAATGGAATATGGCTTGATTCTGAGTATACAATGCGAGTGGATTCAATATACAAGAAAACATCCCCATAATAAATCAATTTTATTCAGAAAAAAAATAAAAACTATGAATATCAATAACTGTGGTTGGCTAGGCCAATGTTCAACAACTTCATTATTTTAATGGTATATTTATATTTCCTCATATGAGATTATATAAGATGAGAATGAATCATTTGGAGTAAAAAATTCACACATGGTAAATATTTATTAAATAATATTCTTCTTTATAGATTTAGCACCACATTAAGGATTTTAATGCCTTTCATTAATATTTGGATAAATAATATTATAATGTATAAAGACAACTAGAATTTGATAAATGTAATATGTGAATACACTTCTCATTAAATCCATGATGATATCTAGAATTTAATAAGACCAAATAGAATAAATATAAATTCATAGTGTCTATGAAATATATAGAATTCTCTCCTGGGTATATCCATATTCTTCAATATCAATTGTGGATATTTAGAAAGAAGAAAAATCATTGAAAGTATTTACTTACTCATAAATGATTACACAGGTCGCCAATACAGGGTAAATGATACTTATTCTTGGTAGTGATCTTTTAATTCTCTTTATAAAAAATGCAGTGGAACATTTATCAATAGTTCATATTAAAAAAATTAATTATAACACATTAAGGTGACACACATGGCCCAATGAATCCCTTTTTACGATTCTACAAGAGTTTATTATTCAGTTATTTAAACACAATCAGGTAAATTATTTCTAGAGTCTTATAAATAGGTTTAGCATCATGTATGAGTTATATTGAAAAATCAACATCAAAATTCAATGGAATACCAAAAATATCTTCAATGATGCATCAATAAAATCCCACATTGTTGGAATTTAATCAATGTTGAGTTTCTACCTAATCATATAAGATAAAATCACCCTTTGAATAAGAATAATTTCTATTACAAAGGATATAATTTTAATTGGATGTTCAATTTAATCATCACACTGAAATGAGATCATATGATGTTTTGGAAGATCAAATGTAGCTTCCCTTCCCCAAAAACTAATTTGGGATTTATACAATGAAATCCAATAAATTCCTAGAATAATATAGAATTTAACTAAACGAAAAGACCGGATTTATAGGAAACACATTCTCCCAAAACATTAACCAGAGAGCAATTATAGATATGATATGTCATCATCATATCATTAGTGTGTTTACAACTAAATTGACATATAATTTTTGAGATGTTATTGTGATACCGTTTATTACACCATTATATATAAAATAGTTGGTATATCTGTAATGAAATTTTACATTATTATATCTAGAGTGGATTTTAAGTATACCTTTCACTATGTTGTCACTGTAACCCTCTAAAAAATAGTGATCACGTGAGATTTCCATTTGTATCTGGGATTCAAAGATTTTTGAAATAAATTATCCAAATTAACGTATATTTTTGTGAACAACTTAGCATAATTTTTATACTCATTTAATTTAAATCACTAGAGTGAGGTTGGTGAAATTTGGGGAGAAGTATTTCTATAGACATATGTTGAAAAAAATTCCCCTATCTTCAGCATTCAATTTCCCAATGACCTTCATTTACACTGTAAAAACATTTACTAGTTACCCTATAAAAATTTCCTCCATGTTTCCATTCACATTATTTTAATAATGAAATGATTATATTTTTCTCTACATGGTTTTTAGAATTTATATGGAATTATATTTTTCTATTCACATTAAAATAATTAGTTTGAAGGAGAACTCCAATTTCCATCTCTAATTTGACAGTACAAGAAAAATATGTATTAATATCTATTGAAGTCCCTCATGAAAAAATGAAAAAGTAATCTACTGAGAAAACAAGTTCCTTGATACCTTAAGAAATAAATATTTTGTAGGGATTTATGTCATTCATTACTCCCATAATAGAAAGTATTATTTTGATTCTGGTTCTAGAATCATTATTTATGTTCTTCTCATTTTCATAAAAATATTCTATAAATTTATTGTTTTTAATTTTTGATAATCTATTATCGGTTAATTAAAAATTTTTATGGAGGATCAAAGGCTAGAATCTCCATCCACAAAATACTCTTCCATTATAGGCCACAAGTTATTTGTGGATTAATTATAGAAGAAAGGGTTACTATTTTAGTATGAATGGAAATCAATATTTCCAAAAAAACAATATTTATCTCCACATCAATATCTCATCTCTATTAATCACTGAATGAAATGGAATAATGGTATCCTTTATATTTACCAATACTCTAATTGGAGGATCAATTAATGAAACATTGGTGTATGAAATCAAAATTAATTTAGATCAAAGGTGTACTAGTCAGGGAATACTATATTAGGATATATGAGAGAAATATATATATTGGGGGTCAAATAGATCAGATGGAAAAACAACATTTTATTTAACAATAATTTGATTCTTGCTTCATTTTCATGATTGTGGATCAACTTTGTGTCATGTGAAACTAAAATTAGTAAATTTGGTTCTCGACTTTGATATGGTGGATAAAGTTTTAAAAAAATTGAAAAAAGGATCACAATACATTATACCATAATAGAAAATTAGATGTATCTTATCAGTAAGAAATTGGAGTTCCTAGGAAATAGATAAATATCTCATAGTGTGTATCTTGTAAGAACATTTTGTGAATTTTAAAAGGAAAAAATTTCTAGGGTGAATAAAATTATAAGGAGGGAGACCTTTTTCTAATATATATGGATTTTATCATGATTCAAAACCCATAAATAATTTTCTACAAGGAATAATATTTAGTTATATATTCCAGTGTTAACTCTAGGGTCTCCAATGTTATATGATCTCATTAACACACTACATTTCTTTATATCACAGTAATCTGGGTGTAGAGATGTTATACTCTACCACCAATCGATGTTCAAATACTTTTATGGGGGGGGGGGGAGTTTGGATGGAGGATAGGCTTTGTATGTCCAAATGAATAAACTAGGTAATGGGAGTGCATTCTAAATTGACCTAGCTAAATTTACATTCCATCTCTCATTGATTACAAAATATATATTATTTTTGTTGTTTTCCAAATATTTTAACAAAATAATATTAATTAAATAATAAAATAATATCATGAATAATACATTAACTGATGAAACGTGTTATGGGATCAAATTCACCCTCATAGGCCATTCATAAGTTTTTTGAGGAAGATATAGTAATATTTCTATACTAGGATGATGACTATGCACATGAAATATGTTTATAGTAATCATGTGGTATGCACTCCTATAGTGATATAATGGGGACAACACATGGGCCCCCCTTAATAATTATGATGTTTGTCACTCTATAGTATTATTTTGGTATCTATTATTTCATTGATGGTTGATGTAAGATTTATATATTTTTATATTTTGATAATGTGTTTTTTAGTTCCTTCAGATAAATATAAATATCATAATAGATTTATGTACCACAAAAGAGTATATAAAATTTCATTGTTTCCATATAAAAGATATTGTTGGGGTATTTTATATTGTTTTGATAAAGGAATAATAAGAAATTAAATTATGAATTAGGATTTTATCTAGCCCGGGAAAACATACTTCTGATATTCCTAGATATTTTCACTTTCAATATTTGAAATTTTTCATTGAGTTTGATTCAAGATCTATAGAGGAAAATTAATTTTTTAGTGAAAAATATATCCCATTACTCACCTCTCTCCCCAATTGAAATAACATTGAGGCTATTGTAGTTTCATATTTAGAATATTCACACCCACAATTTTGGAATCCTTTAAGATTTGTTTCTAATCCCCTAAATTTATATTCTTAGTACCCATTTGGGGATCATACAATAGGTTTTATTCATCTAATAGGTGTACATAGATATATTTTTTTCATTAAAATATTAATAAGGTGTATTTTTTCACACACTAGTGATGTTAAAGTACCTCTATCATATATTTTAGAAAGAAATCCACATCTATAGAGTTGGTACTCAATATTATAGAACATGTTTCCTTTAATGAGATGTGGTTCCACCCATATGACCCCATATTCAATGTGATAATCTACAAGAAATGTTTCATCATATGTTTTCTTATTATATGATAATTTTTTTAATATTTATTCGTTGGTTTGTTTATTCTTTTATTATATTCCCTGATTATCAATGGAGGGATTATCCAATTTGATATAAAATAACTATAAAGATTCTTAAATTTCAAGGAAAAGTTTTTCTTAAATTCTTTGGGATTTTACAAGTATGCAGTTTCTGACGGCACCTGATTCTGAGGCCCGGTGTGCCCGGAATCAATTTCCGATGTTTAGATCAGGTACGTTTAGTGAACGAATGAGCGGGTTTTTCTATCTTTTGAACCGGTGCTCAGATTTGAATTCTGAGGGCACCGATGGAACCACAACACCAGTAATTTATTAAGAGGACTTTTACCGTAGATTCGTTTGCACGGGAGAAGGAGTTTAATTATGAAGTTTAAATAATAATTGAAAAACAAATTGTATAACAATTTTTATTCTTTATTTTATGTGGTTATATCCTAGGTGTGGGAGCTGGGGTGGGACCCACTAGTTACAAACTTACCATGAGAGGATAAAGGTGAGTTGGGTCCCACATGATCCCCAACTCTTCACATTCCCTAACTCCCTAACTCCCCCTTTATTTGAGTAACTCCCCTCTCTCCCTCTTTAATAATGCCAAAGTCACATTAATTTAATTAATTGAACTATTTCTATTAATTTTATTATGTTTTGAATTTTGGGTTTTTGAAATGCATGGCAAGGTAAAATAAAATAAGGGAAAGATTATTTTATTTTGGGGTTAGCTTGTTGTGTTGAAAATTGGGGAGAGAGATTTAGCTTTATCGGAAGAAATTCACCCTCCCACGAAGAACAACACCCTTCGATGAAGAACATAATCACCACAAGTAGAGACGACGTGTCATTCCTTCTTTTCTCTACAGCTAGTGTGAGACGTTGTCCCCTCCTTGGACGCACGCCAATGCCGTCTTTGAAACCTCACCCCATGACGCCATCTTCCACGTCGCCGGCAAACGACATCGTTTATCGAGGTAGGGGATATCTTCATTCAAGTTTAATTTAACGTTATAGGTTGATTAATTTGGCCACTTGTTATCATCATAATGGGAGGAGATCAGACCGCACAAACACGACTGATCCTCCTCCCCTTTGTCTTGTTGATCCTCGTTGGTCTTTGCGGCGAAGGTGGCACGGTGCCGTTGCAATGCGTGGGAATGAAGATGAATGCGGCCGGAGCGGGCTGCGACGGTGGTGCAGGGTTCCGTTGCTCCGTGCTGGTGGATCTGAAGGAGGCCACGACTAGGATCGACCACGGCGGAGGGGTGCGGCGCCGTCGCCCCACGCTGGTCGGATAGGTGCCGCAGCCTAAGGTCGTGGCGGTCTTCAGCAGGGGCAGCTAGGCTCAGCAGGGGCAGCTAGGCTCAGCCGGCCGCCGAAGAACCTGGAGATGGGACCCTTCAGGGTCCCGTGGTGGTTCAGGAAAACCGGCCAACCATAAAGGCTGGACATTTCCCAGAAAACCTGGGGGGGGGGGGGGTGTAACCCCCCCCCCCCCCCCCGACCAGCAAATAAGGCAGACCCCATTGGGTCTGCTGTTTCAGAGACAAGGGGGCGGCGCCCCCCTTCTCACCTCGCTCGGCCGCGAGCCGAGCTGCAGCCGACTTCCGATCCGGGCCGCACCAGCCGGACCAGGCCACGCCCAATCAGGCCGGACCCGGACCCGGGTCGGGTCGACCCATGGGGTATTGGGCCGGGTTGGACTAGGCCCAAACCCCCTATTTTCGGACCAGGTTCGTTCAAACACCCATAACACGGGCTCCAGACCTCTGATCGACACACCGTCAGTTGCAAAGGGATCCATGTATTGAGACGGTCATTTTGGTATATTACAGTAGAGGTTTTGGAAAAGTTTGGTTACAACCGGTTTGGTTCGAACCCGAAACCAACCAGGCCCTTGGAGCGGAAATGCTTATAACATGATGATCGGACGTCCAAATTTCATGCCATAAATTACGTTGAATTCCTCTTAGTGAGATTGTTCTTTTGGTTTACTTCACTTGAGATTTGGACGTAGATGGAGTACGGTTGGGTTGGTTTTAGCTTAAAAACCAACTGGGCCCCTAGGACGGAAAAGCCAATATCTCTCAGACCGGGTGTCCGATTGACGCACCGTTAGTCGTATTGAGTTCCTATTGACGAGACAGAACTTTGCAATACATTAACTCTGGAATTCGTGATAGTTGTTGTATTGACCCTCTTGGCTTGTGGATCGGACCCTCCCGGAATCGAGCGTGCTGTGTGGGGGAACCCTAGAACTGGCTGTGACCGCGACAACGATGACAACTGTACTTGGATCCTACATGGGTTCGGCAATGAGGACGACTGTACATGGATCCTACATGGGTTCAGCTGCGAGGACAAATATACTTGGGTCATCCATGGGTTTGGCATCGATGATGACTGTACTTGGATCCTACGTGGTTTTGGCAGTGATGGTAATTGTACTTGGATCCTATGTGGGTTTGGCAGCGACGACTTCTATACTTGGATCCTACGTGGGTTCGGCAGAGAGGATGATTCAGAGATTACATCTAATCATCTCCACCCCTCTTTGTGAGTAGTATACCAGTGTGAGTTGAGTCTTGAATTCCAATCATTATCATTGATGTGATTGACTTGCCATCCTGTGTCGATTGGGATGTGCTTTCATGTGTGGATTGGGTTATGCTTTCTTGTGTGGACTGGGTTGTACTTGAGCTCGTGAGTTGGAGCAGAGCTGGAATTAATGACTTAGGTTTATGTATGGACATATAACTAAGTAGAGTTGGTTGATACTTCTTTTTCGTATCTTTCCTTTTTGGTATATCCTTTGTGGATTTTGGGAGGCCTTCGGGGGTCTCAGGGTCCTACTGAGTATCGTATACTCACCCCTGCATGGGATATGCCCGCACTAAGTTGTGTTGGTTTCAGACGAAGGACAACACTGATCGTGGTTGAGGATTTTGGAGTAGGACGGTACCCGGAGGTGGACCACTTGGTGGGACATACTCACAGCGGACGGCCAGACCCGAGGATCCGACGAGACTATATGTACCCACCCTTCAGGTGGGAATTCCGGAGAACAACTTGGTGGTTGCTACTTAACTTTTCAGCTGTTGTACTTTCTTTTCTCAGTTGTACTGTACTTTCAATTGGGTTTGTATACTGGCCCATTTACCTTCCAGCACTTACTTTTGTACTCAGTTTACATGGTGTTTACTTCAGCTTTCATACTCTGTTGTGTTTGTTTTCTTTATAGAGGCAATACCTTCCCTTTTTATCGAGATTCACGCCTTTAGTGCTAACCGCCACCCCCTGGCCTATGGAAGGTGGGATTGGGGTAGTCATGGAATGGGTCCCGAGGACGGGTCGTGACAAATTGGTATCAGAGGAGTCAGTTCTATCGCAGAACTCAGGACTCTGATAATTTCTTCTATGTGAAGCAATAGTGTTTATGGTATTGAGTGTGGCTATCAGTCCAGGGAGTCCAATGTTGGTGTGGTGGCCGACGTATCCATACACCAGGACCCTGAATTCTAATTTCTGACTCAATGCACAAAAAAATTGATAGCATTTGTGTTTCAAAAGTTTTCATTGTGATTACTTTGTGTCAGCTCACCAAGTATATTGTATTAACTGTGGTGCACCTGTTTCTTTTCAGGATGGCCCCACCACGGCAACCAGCTAGGGATCCGAGCTTTGTGTGAGACGACATCCCACTAAGTGACGAGACCTTGGTGCAGGGCCCCATTACAGCGAAGGCACTAGCGGTACCCTTACCCGCCGAGCCACTGATGCCACCAGCCCCAGTAGGTGAGAGTGCACGTCGCCTGAGTGCTCTGCATGAGTTTCAGCGTCAGAGACCACCCAGGTTCCACAGGGAGACGGACCCTCAGGCAGCCAAGGATTGGATGGAGGCTGTTGTTAGAGTCTTCAGATTAGTAGGGACACCAGCGGACCTCATGGTGATTCTTGCGGCGAGTCTCCTGCAAGAAGCAGCAGGTAGATGGTGGAGTCTGATGCTCTAGGTGCACGACGAGGCATCTCTTCTTTGGATGGACATTGAGAGCCTCTTTCACTCAGATTCCGTTCCATACACCCTTTGTGTGCTGCGCATTCAGGAGTTACTACAGCTGTGACAGAGCAGTATGACAGTAGCCCAGTACTCAGCGAGATTTACTGACCTCTCACGCTACTCCATGGACATGGTATGAGACCCATTCTTCCGGGCCCAGTCCTTCGAACAGGGATTGAGGCATGATATCTAGGATTTGATGATCTCCCTCAGCATTCCGATGCAGGAAAGAGTACTAGAGTGAGCCCTTCTTGTGGAGATATTTCTTGCTAAGCCTACACCAGCAGCGAGACCTACCGCAGGGTGGCACGTAACGGAGTCTTCTGCAGCCGGCAGAATACATATGTCGTAGAGGTCCAAGCGAACGAGACCATCATGTGGGTGACCTTGGAATACTGGTTCGGAGGTGCGGGGAACACGTAACAGAGCCAGTCATAAGAGAGGAAGACAATGCTATGCATGTGGCGGGCAGGGCCCCATGGCTCGTGACTGCCTGACCCGCTATGCAGAGGAGCAGCAGACGGTTGAGGGACCACCCAGGCTGAGGCAGAGGTTTGACCGTGGTGGTCCGCAGGGAACAAGCGGACGAGGTGGAGGAGATGACCAAGCAGCAGGTGGTGGATGATGCTTTGGGGCTCTACTTCCACCTCCACCAGGAGGTCCACCCCGACCATAGGGAGCTGGCGGATAGAGGCAGGCTCAGCTTTAGGCAGTGGAGGCCTACGACCACGGTGCACCTGAGATGATTCAAGGTACTATCTGTGTTTACTCCACCCTTGCTGTAGTTATTATAGACATAGAAGCAAGTCATTTTTTAATTGCCGCTGTCCTAGTTCGGAGCTCGGAGATTTCAACAGAGCTGTTGGCTCGATCCTTACGGCTAGAGACTCCTACGAGAGCGACTCAACGATTACGCACTGGTGCAAGCAGTGTGAGCTAACTCTAGCAGGCAAGATCTTCGGCTGAGATCTTCTTGTAGCGGTGTTGAGGACTTACGACATCATCTTGGGAATAGATTTTTTTTCTACGGTCCATGCTCAGATTGAAAATATTAGGTGCAAGGTGTGGTGTGTCCGCACCGATGGGAGCAGGTTCACCTTCACTGGAAAGAAGGGAGCCTTTGCAGCGCAGGACGGACTCACACAGAGGAGAGGACAGCCAATCACTCATATGTTGGCTAGTCTCATCCTGGGAGCAGTTGATGTGAGAATTCTGAGTTTTCCTGTTATGGTGGATCAATATGCGGGCGTTTTTCTTGATGACGTTCCAGGACTACCTCCTCATAGAGAGGTAGAATTGTATATTTACATGTACCCCATAACAACCCCGATATCTACCACAACATATTGGATGGATCCCCGTGAGCTTCATGAGCTACGGGTACTGCTGGAGGACTTTCTGGGCAAGGGATTCATCTGACCTTGTGTTTCACCCTGTGCTTCCCCAATTTTGTTCGCCCAGAAGGCGGACGGGAGCTTGTGACTATGTGTCGACTACCATCGCCTGAATTAGGTGACTGTGAAGAACAGGTATCCACTACTGAGTATTGAAAACCTCTTCGATCTGATCAAGGGAGCACGATGGATCTCAATGATAGGCCTCAGGTCAGGCTGTCATCAGCTCAGAGTTCGAGAAGAGGGTGTGCAGAAAACGACCTTCAGGTGTCGGTATGGACACTATGAGTTCTTGTTTATTCCTTTAGGCGTAACCAATGCTCTTGTAGTGTTCATGAGTCTCATGAACATGATCTTATAGCCTTACCTCGATCGATTTTTCATAGTCTTCATCGACGACATATTGATATACTCGACTACTTAGGAGGAGAATGCCTACCACTTGTGGGTTGTACTGGATACACTCTGAGACCACCAGCTTTATGGTAAGCTCTTGAAGTGTTAGTTCTGGATTCGAGAGGTCCACTTCCTGGGAGACTTCATCTTTGAGGTGGGAGTTGTGGTGGATCCTATGAAGATCAAGGCTGTACTAGCTTGGGAGCCACCCAGGAGCGTGATGGAGGTGCAAAGTTTCCTAGGTCTGGCTGGGTACTATCGGAGATTTTTTCCAGACTTCTCCAGAGTTGTAGCACCACTTTCAGCTTTGACGAAGAAGGGGAAACCCTTCATGTGGTCAGATAGATGTCAGCAGAGCTTTTAGAAGCTAAGAGAGAGATTGACCAGTGCACCCATCTTGAGGCTACCAGAGGAGGGAGTAGGGTACGTAGTTTACAGCGATGCATCAAGGACCAAACTCGGGTGTGTCCTGATGAAAGAGTGGGCGGTGATCACCTATGGATCACGACAGTTGAGGTAGAATGAGAAGAACTTTGCTACCCATGATCTGGAGTTAGCAGCTGTGGTCTTTGCCTTGAAGATGTGGTGGAACTATCTGATGGGCGAGCACTTTACCATCTACTCTGACCACCAGAGTCATAGGTACATCTTCTAGCAAAATGACATGAACTTGAGACAGTAGATATGACTCGAGTTCCTTTAGGACTATGACTTTGAGATAGTCTATACTCCTGGGAAGGGAAACATAGTAGTTGATGCTCTCAGCAGGAGGTCGGGCATCCAACTACTTGGAGAGGAGACGGAGCAGCCAACTGCATTGTAGATATCATTCGTGGATAGAGATGGATCAACATTTCATCAGTCACTCACAGTCACTCCTCCACTACTACAGCAGGTCAGAGAGGCACAACGTGGGGATGTTGACTATGAGACACGACATGCACAGATATCCAAAGGATAGGCACCTTATGGATAATCTATATGAGGAGAGCACGCCATTATTTTTAGGGGACGTACCATGGTACTAGTTGAATTACAGAAGGAGGTGCTGAGAGAGTTTCACACTTCCCCATTAGCGGTACATCCAGGTGTAGTGAAGATGTACCAGGATCTCAGACGACAGCACTGGTGGTCGGGTATGAAGAAGGTTGTGGCAGAGTTCATTTCACGATGCCTCACCTTCCAGCATGTGAAGGCAGAGCACCAGGTACCAGCAGGATTGGTACATCCCTTAGAGGTCCCGAAGTGGAAGTGGGATGGGATATCTATGGATTTTGTGATGGGAATACGACATAGTTCCAGAGGACATGAATCCATCTGGGTGATTGTAGACCGACTCACCATGTCGGCCCACTTCCTACATATCAGAGAGCAGGGCTCAGTGGAGATCATGGGACGCCTCTACGTTCAGGAGATCATATGGATTCATGGTGTGCCATAATCTATCATCTCCGATCGAGATGCTCGCTTTACTTCCTGGCTTTGGAAAGGGGTTGTAGGAGGCTTTTGGGATGCATTTACGCCTATGCACCGCCTTTCAACCTCATACAGATGGTTAGATGGAGAGAACCATTCAGACTCTCGAGGACATGCTCCGTGCATGTGTCCTCGACTTTGGTCGCAGTTGGGAGGATCACCTACCTTTGGTGGAGTTTGCATACAAAAGAAGTTACTTCTCCACCATCGGGATGGCACCATACGAGGCATTGTACGACCGAACTTGCAGATCACTTCTATGCTAGACAGACCCTAGGGAGTAAGAACTTTTAGAACTAGAGATGGTCCAGGCCATGACAGAGAAGATGTAGATTGTCCAGGAGCAGATGAGGACTTCCCAGAGCTGACAGAAGTCCTATGCTGATAGGAGGTGGAGACCACTAGAGATTGAGGATGGTGACCACGTTTTCTTATGGGTCTCACCTCAACGTGGATTACAAAGATTTGGTCGGGGAAAAAGTTATCTCTGTGCTTCATCGGACTATTCCGGGTTCTCAGCAGGATTGGCGAGGTAGCTTATCGCCTGTCTCTTCCACCTCAGTTGCACCGGGTGCATGACGTCTTCCACGTATCTTAGCTGAGGAGATACATGCATGACCCGATGCATATCATTGACCAAGGGGAGTTGGACATCGATGACAGGGTGACTTTTGCGGAGGTCCCGGTGGAGATCGAGGATCAACAAGAGCGACACCTACATGGACGGTCGATTCCTCCAGCGTGCATTAGGTGGCAGCACGTGAACCTCTAGGAGAGCACATGGGAGCGGGAGGCTCAAATTCATGCACAGTACACTCATTTGTTCCCAAGTTTATGATGTAGCTTTACGGGGATGTAAAGCCCTGAGGTAGGAGTAATTTAAAGACCTATAAATTTCAAGAAATGTTTTTTCTTAAATTCTTTGGGATTTTACAAGTACACAGTTTCTGACGGAACCTGAATCCGAGGCCCGGTGTGCCTGGAATCAAATTTTGAAGTTTAGTTCAGGTACGTTCAGTGAACGAACAAGCGGGTTTTTCTATCTTTTGAAGTGGTGCTCAGATTTGAAATCTGAGGGCACCGATGGAACCATAGCACCGATAATTTCTTAAGAGGACTTTTACCATATATGCGTTTTCATGGGAGAAGGAGTTTAATATTGTGGTTTAAATAATAATTGAATAAAAATTGTAGAACAATTTTTATTATTTATTATAAGTGGTTATATCCTAGGTGTGGGAGTTGGAGTGGGACCCACTAATTACTAACTAACCCTGAGAGGATAAAGGTGAGGTGGGGCCCACACGATCCCCAACTCTTCACATTACCTAACTCTCAAACTCCCCCTTTATTTGAGTAACTCCCCTCTCTCCCTCTTTAATAATGCCAACTCACATTAATTTACTTAATTGAACCTCTTCAATTAATTGGATTATGTTATGAATTTTGGGTTTTTGAAATGCATGGAAAGTTAAAATAAAATAAGGGAAAGCTTATTTTATTTTGGGGTTAGCTTGTTGTGTTGGGAATTGGGTAGAGAGCTTTAGCTTTATCGGAATAACTTCATCCTCCCTCGAAGAATGAAACCCTTCGACAAAGAATGATGTCACCACAAGGTGAGACGACGTGCCATTCCTTCTTATCTCCACAGCAAGTGTGAGACGTCGTCCCCTTCTTGGATGCACTCCAATGCCGTCTTCAAAAACTCACCCTGTGACGCCATCTACCACGTCATCGGCCAACCACATTGTTTATCGAGGTAGGGGTTATTTTTGTTCAAGTTTAATGTAACATTATTCGTTGATTAATTTGGACGCTTGTTATCATCATAACGGGATGATATTGGACCGCACAAACACGGCCGATCCTCATCCCATTTTTCTTGTTGATCCTCGTTGATCATTGTGGCGAAGGTGACACGGTGTCATTGCACCGCGCAGGTATGAAGAGGACTGCGGCCGGAGCGGGCCGCAGTGGTGGTGCGCGGCGTCGTCGTGCCACGCCAGTGGGGCCGAAGGAGGCCGCGGCCAGGAGTGGGCCACGGTGGAGGGGCGTGGCGCCGTCGCGCCGCACTGGTCGAACAGGAGCCGTGACCTAAGGCTCCAGCGGTCTTCAGTAGGGGCGGCTGGCCTCGGATGGCCGCTGGCGCTCCAGGACGCGGGACCCTTCAGGGTCTCGCGGTGGTTCTAGAAAACCGGAAGACCATAAAGGCCGGTCGTTTCCTGGAAATACCGGGGGTGTAACTCCCCCCCCCCCTAACAAGCAAATTGGGAGGACCCCACTGGGTCCTCCGTTTCAGAGACAAGGGGGTGGTGCCCCCCTTCGCACCCCGCTCGGCCGCGTGCCGAGATGTGGCCAGCTTTTGGGCCAAGCCACAGGCATAGCCCCGTCGTGGGCTATGCCGCGCCCAGCCAGGCCAGGTTGTGCCAGCCGGGCTAGGCCGTGCCCAATCAGGCCGGACACGGACCCGGGTCAAGTCGACCTGGTTTGGGCCGACCCAGGGGTTATTGGGCCGGGTCGGACCGGTCCCAAACCCCCTATTTTCGGACCAGGTAAATTCATACGCCCATAACTTCGGCTACATACCTCCTATAGATGCACGGTCAGTTGCGTAGGGTTCCTTTTATCGAGGTGGTCATTTCATTATTTTACACTTGAGGTTTCGGTGAGGTTCTGTTATGTCCGGGTTGGTTTGAACCCGAAACAAACTCGGCCCTTGGATCGGGAATGCATATAACTTGACTACCAGATGTCCGATTTACGTGCCGTCAGTTACATTGAATTCCTCTTAGTGAGACCTTTCTTTTGGCTTACTTCACATGAGGTTCGAACATAGCTAGAGTATGGTCATGTCGGTTTTAGCTTAAAAACCAACCGGGCCCCTGGGACGAAAAAGCCAATATCTCTCAGAGCGGGCTTCCGATTGACGCACAGTCTGTCGTGTTGAGTTCCTATTGACGAGAGGGAACTTTTCGATACATAAACTCTGGAATTAGTGATAGTTGATGTATTGACCCTCTTGGATCGTGGAGCAGACCCTCCCGGAATCGAGCGTGCTGTGTGCGGGAACCCTAGAGCTGGCTACGACTGCAACGACGATGACGACTGTACTTGGATCCTACGTGGGTTCGGCAGCGAGGATGAATATACTTGGATCCTAAGTGGGTTCGGTAGTGAGGAAGACTTTACTTGTATCCTCCATGGGTTTGGCAGCGATGAAAACTGTACTTGGATCATACGTGGGTTTGGCAACGATGGTTATTGTACTTGGATCCTACGTGGGTTTGGTAGCAACGAATTCTATACTTGGATCCTACGTGGGTTTGACAGAGAGGATGATTTAGAGATTACATCTAATCATCTCCACCCCTCTTTGTGAGTAGTATACCTGTGTAAGCTGAGTCTTGACTTCCAATCATTATCATTGATGTGATTTGCTTGTCCTCCTGTATGGATTGGGATGTAATTTCCTGTGTGGATTGGGTTATGCTTTCCTGTGTGGACTGGGTTGTACTTGGGCTTGTCAGTTGGAGAAGAGCTAGAATTGATGACTTAGGTATATTTATGGGAATATACCTCAGTAGATTTGGTTGATACTTCTTGTTTGTATCTTTCCTTTGTGTTATATCCTTTGTGGATTCTGGGAGGCCTTCGAGGGTCTCGGGGTCCCTACAGAGTATCATATACTCACCCCTACACAGGCTATGCCCGCACTACGTTGTGTTGGTTGCAGATGATGGACAACGCTGATCGTGGTTGAGGATTGTGGAGCAGTACGGTTCCCAGAGGTAGACCACTTAGCATGACATAATCATAGTGGACAGACGGACCTGAGGAGCCGACGAGACAATCTGTACCCACCCTTCAGGTGGGAATTCCGGAGAACAACTTGGTGGTTGTTTCTTTAATTTTCAGCTGTTGTACTTTCTTTTCTCACATGTACTGTACTTTCAGTTGGGTTTGTATACTGGCCCATTTACATTCCAGCACTTACTTTTGTACTCAGTTTACTTAATTTTTACTTCAGCTTTCATACTCTGTTGTGTTTGTTTTCTTCATAAAGGAAATTCCTTCACTTTTTATCGGGATTCATGCCTTTGTTTCTAGTCGCTATCCCCCAGCCTATGGAAGGCGAGATTGGGGTAGTCATGGAATGGGTCCCGAGGATGGGTCGTGACAATAGCTCATAGATAAGGGTTCGTATTTTACCTGAATTAGAGTTTTTTCCTTAGTGGAATAGTTATGAATTATGGTAAGAGAAGTTTCATATATTTCCATTCAATATTTCAATATCTCAAGTGAAATCGGTTATATATATTTAAACTGAATTTTCAACATTATATAGAGAGATCTTGTAACAATTTAGAAAGAATATTACAATTTTATCTCCCTTTCCATTTTGTGTAGAAACAAGTATTTTTCATAACTAAAAAATTGTGTTATTTTAGATGAATATACATTAAATTTCAACATATTACATGCCTAAGGACCGTATAGGTTATGTACATTTGAAATATTGGATATGTAATGAACTGGAATATAGAAAAACAAAATCATTACTGATTAAGTAATAAAAAGTACAACAATTCATAAACTTATCATATTTAAAAACTTTCTTCATAACCTGGGGAAGAAAAACATAGGAAATGGTGAGTGCATATGCTCATTAATGAAAAAATTAGAGATATAAATCAATGATCATAACTAGGAATAAGATAGTCATAAAGTATTTAGAACATGATAAAGACTTATAATAATCATACCCAATCAATCATACATCTTTAATCATCAAAAATGGCATATGGTTTTCTAAAATGACTAGAATTAAACATATGATTGTGGAATCATAAATAATTAATTAGGATCCTTGAAATGATATAATAAAAACAATACACAATTTTTTTGAATAAATATAACCATGAAAAATCAATCCCTTAGTCATGTCCCATTGTCAACAATATCGTAGTGGGATTCTTTCACAATCCATTACATCATTTTTATAGTCATGTTTCACTCCCATGAATATATTTATAGAAAATGCTCCTTAATAATGTTGGATCAATCCCACTTACATTCATTTTAATCTAATAATATATCCTTTGCTACCCAATGATGTGGAAGGATATATAATTCTTGTTCCACTACTGTAATTTTACCCTTTTCCAACGGTTCATAACAGTTGGTAAAGGCTGGGAAACCATTGGTATATTATATAACAACGGTTTCCTAAACTGTGGCCAAGTAAGTCACTTGTATAGGCATATACCAACAGTTCTGTGTAAACTGTTTGTGTATGTGTTCAAGTAAGAGTTATACCAACGGTTTCACAAACCGTTGGAATAACTTACTCTTATACCAACCGTTTCGAACTATTTTTATATAGTTCACAATATACATCCAAAGGACATAACCACGGTTTTGAAAACTATCAGTAGAATTTTATACCAACGGTTATAAGAAAACTGTTGGTATAATATACATAAAAGGGTTATACCAATAGTTTTGAAAGCTGTTGGTATACATATGTTGCAGCTCCACAGCAACTGCAGCCAGCAGCCACCTCCAACCTGCAAATCTCCATGACTTGCAAGAACACATACACCCAAAATCCAAAATGCTACATGGGATGTTTAAAATTAATCCATAATTTATAAATTTAGAAATTTAAAATTTATTCCTCACACAATCAATAACACAATAGAATAATACAGAATCCAATACATCCATAATTGAAATGAAATAGCACCCATAACACCAATATAAGATTAAAGTCCAATACATCCAGAATCCAATACACATAACACTACTCAAAATTTCGAATTCATTACCAATACAACCAGAATCCAATAAATCATGAATTCATAAATTTAAAATTGATAAGCAATAACACCCATAATAGTATTAAAAATTTAGAATTCACTCCTCACTCAAACCAAAACACCAATACACACAAGAGAAAAAACCTACATGTTATAGGAAGAACATGGGATGTTTACTCATGGTCTTGGGTTGACTATCTTTAAACCAATAGAAAAACATGGGTAGAGTGAACAGGGATCACAATACCCATAAGATAGACAATGGTATTGGTCATGTTCTTATACCTAGGATGAGTTATAATAAGCTCATGAGATGTTTATATTCCTCTAATGACTATGTATCCAGGTATAAATGGTTCCTGATGTGTTAGTGGGAAACATTGGCCAATCTCGACATATGAGATGGTTTTCCAGAATAGCCTACATGTTTATCATATACTTTTTAATTGGAATAAGGGGGTATGTGGCTAATTTTAATTTCATCTCCTGGGTGTGATGTGAGATGAATCCCATTTTTGGTAGTGGGTATGAATATTCAATTATGTCTTTGGTATTGGGTTCCCAAGGGGAGTTTGGTTTGGTCCTAGAACCCACTATTTGATGAAGGGATTGGAGTATTAAATGTCATGTGTTTTAGAATAGGGGTAGGAGTTTTTCACATGAGAAGTGGATTGTGTGTGGCTAGACCATGGATCCTTGTGATAAAGTATCAACACAATCCGAATACGTTTGGTTAGTTTTTCGTATGCAAGTTGTTGTTTTCACTTAAAATCCTGTCCATTTCAAATTTAAGGGAGACAATTTGAGTGGTACCAGCCACACTGTACCTCTGATTGAGGAAGGGTTGACTGGTACACATGAAAAATGACCCATGGAACATTTTCATAAATTATAAATAGATTCTTAATTCGTTTTTTTGGTCTTCCGTATACCAGCTGTTGTTTTCACATAAAATGTTGTCTATTTCAAATAAAAGTGAGATAGTTTTAGTGGTACTGGACACACCATTCCTTATATTGAGATGGATTTGACTGTTACACATCAAAAATTACCCATGGATCCTTGTGCTAAAGTATCATGAAAATCATAATACGTTTGGTCAGTTTTCCGAATGTCTGTTGTCTTTTCATAAAACATGGTCCATTTTAAACAAAAGAGAGACACTGTGAGTGATAACAGCCACACCGTGCCTCAGATTGAGGATGGGATGACTCTTAAATGTCAAAAATAACCCATGGATCGTTTTCCAAAAGTATCAATACAGTCAGAAAGCGTTGGGTTAGTTTTTTGGAACCAAGTTGTTGTCTTCACTTAAAATCCTATCCATTTCAAATAAAAGTGAGACAGTTTGAGTGGTACCGGCCACACCATGCCTTGGATTGAGGTGATGTTGAAATTTAAACATCAAAAATGACCCATGGATCATTTTCCTAATGTATCAACAGAATCGGAATGCTTTTGGTCAGTTTTCCGTATGCAAGTTATTGTTTTCACTTAAAATCCTATCCATTTCAAAAAAATGTGAGACAGTTTGAGTTGTATCAGCCACACCATGCCTCCGGTTGAGGCGGGGTTGACTCGTACACATCAAAAATGACCCATGGATATTTTCCCTAAAGTATCAATAGAATCCGAATGCGTTTGGTCAATTTTATGTATGCATGTTGTTGTTTTCACTTAAAATCCTGTCCATTTCAAATAAAAGTGAGACTGTTTGAGTGGTACCGACCACACCGTTCCTCAGATTGAGGCGAGGTTGATTCATACATGTCAAAAATGACCCCTAGATCGTTTTAATAATGTATCAATAGAATCCTAATGCGTTTGGTTGGTTTTCCATTTTCCAGTTGTTGTTTTCACTTAAAATGTTGTCCAATTCAAATAAAAGTTGGACACTTTGAGTGGTACCAACCACACCATGCCTTGAATTGAGGCATAGTTGACTCATACATGTCACAAATGAACAATGTATCCCTATCCTAAAGTATCAACACAATATGAATATGATTTGTCGGTTTTACATATGCCAGTTGTTTTTACTTAAAATGGTGTCCATTTTAAACCAAAGAAAGACACTTCAAGTGATACCAGCCACATTGTGCCACAGATTGTGGCAGGGTTGACTCATACATATCAAAAATGACCCATGGATAGTGGTATTAATTTATCAACACCATATGAATGCGTTTGGTCAGTTCTCAGTATGCCAATTGTTGTATTCACTTAAAATGTTGTCCATTTCAAATTAAGGTGAGACACTTTGAGTGGTACCGACCACACCGTGTCTCGGATTGAGTCAGGGTTGACTCGTAAACGTCACAAATGACCCATGAATACTTTTTATAAATTATCAACACAATCATCATAGGTTTGGCGGGTTTTCTATATGTCTATTGTTTTTACATAACATAGTGTCCATTTTAAACAAAAAAAGACACTTTGAGTTATATTGGCCACACCAAGCCTCGGATTGAGGCGGGTTTGACTCGTATACTTTACAGATGACCCATGGATCATTTTCCTGAAGAATCAATAAAATTATAAAGCATTTGGTCGGTTTTCCGTATGAAAGTTGATCTTTTCACATAAAATCGTGTCCATTTCAAATAAACGTGAGAAAATTTGAGTTGTAAAAGCCACAACATACCTCATATTGAGGTAGGGTTTACTCGTACACGTCAAAAATGACACATAGATCAATGTCCTAATGTATCGACAGAATACGAATGCGTTTGGTCAGTTTTTCATATGCAATTTGTTGTTTTCACTTAAAATCTTGTTCATTTAAAATAAAAACGAGACAGTTTGAGTGGTACCAGCCACACCATGCCTCGGATTCAGGCAGGGTTGACTCATACATGTCAAAAATGTCCCATGGATCATTGTCCTGAAGTATCAATAGAATCCAAATGCGTTTGGTTGGTTTTCCATATGCCAGTTTTTGTGTTCACTTAAAATGTTGTCCGATTAAAATAAATGTGAGACACTTTGAACGGTACCGGACACACCATGCCTCGGATTGAGGCGAGGTTGACTCGTACATGTCATAAATGACCCATGGATCCTTGTGCTAGAGTATCAATAAAATCCAAATACGTTTGGTTAGTTTTCCGTATTCCAGTATTTTTACTTTAATGGGTGTCCATTTTAAAGAGAGCATAGATTGGGATCAAAGACGCTGAATATAGAGTGTGATTGTCTCTGAAATCAAGGTACGTGGTCCTTATAATTTTTTGAATTATTTTGAGGTTTTATATATGCTAAATTTCCGTTCTCCCAACATTGGGATGTCGGGTCGGGGGGCTGTCTGGGGTCCCTGGATGTAACACCCCGAGATTTTATGAGAAATATTATTTTTAATTTATTTGATGTATTCTATTATACTATACACCAATATTATCTTGTACTATAAGAAACACCGTTCTTGTCTCGTGTTACACAAAATTTCAAGTTCGTTTTTTGGAAATTATTCTACGCAACATTAAGTATAGATTTTGTTTAATGTATAAATGAAATAAGTTTTGATTATGTTATAAAAAACACCAAATGGATCTTTCACTACACACAACCCTAATGTGGATTGCATTACATGTAATCAAGACCCTCTTTTATACCATGTGTAATACGCAATACCGAGTTTCACTAAACGAGATATTATTAAAATATTATATAAACTAGCCATTATGAATATTAATACCCACTTTTTGAAATTTTATAAATTTTATCTTTCAAAATGGACTTCATTTTTGGATTCAGAATATCGAAATTATCCTAGGGTGAATTTTTGGTATTTTTCTGAAAACGTTCTATTTTTTATGAATAGTGAAAAAATTGGGTTACTATTTAAAAACCGACATTTTATTTAAATATTTATTTATTTTATTTAAATTAATTTTAGGTCAAAATTGATATATAATACCTATATAAGTTAAATTTAATTCATTGGAGTCATTTTATAATAAATTTAGATATATAAATATTTTATTAATCTTTTCACCGTCTTTTACCCACCTCCTAGGAGAATTTGCAATTGTACATAAAACATAATTTTACCACTTATGTGAGTTTAATTTTGAAAATCCAAGAGACATGGTTAATATCAAAGAGTAAAATTTTGTTCAATAAGATAAAAATAATTTTGGGTGAATAGTAATCTTTTACTTTTATTTACCACAGTTAAAAGTAAATAGGGTGATTAAGGGTAAAAATGATATTATTATTACACTAAAAATGCCATAATTCTATTGGATAAGTTTAATTCGACCAAAAACAAACTTAGAAACAAAATATTACCCTTTATGTTCACTTGGATTAGATTAGGATATTTATTATTATTTTATTTAAAGAAGAGTTAAAATAGTTAAAATCAATGTTTAATAACTAAAACATTTTTAATATATAGTTATAAATAAGATAAATTAGACTATAAATATTAATTATAAAGATAAAAATATTTCCAACATAATGGTATTTTATTTATATTTTTTAGAAATTAAATAACTTAATTTATTTATGACACAATGATGATGCATTAATTACCTTATTAATGAAATATTACAATAATTGATGTTATAAATATCCAAATAAATGTAATTTGATACTTTTTATGAATTGAACTAATTTTATAGGTTAATATGACATGTTATTATTTATTTAATTAAATTTTTTCGAACTAATAATGTTGTTATTATTTTCACAAAAACCAATTATCAAATAGTGTCAAAATTGACAAAAAATAGTTTTTTAAAACAAATATTATGTTATTAATTGTTATTATTTTCCTAAAAATCTATGTATTGTTCAAATGCCTTAGATACAGTTATAAATATTAATAATTAACCACTTGGTGTTCTTTTGGCTTTTTATGGTAATTTTATTAACCATACAGTGTAAGAAAACAAGAAGACACGTTAAAAGTTAAATTATTTAACTTAGAGTTAAATATAAATGATAAGGTTAAAATAGTAACCTAAACTTGTCTAAAACATATTGGTTGAGAGTATTTAGACCCATACCCACTTTAACTTCGAAATAAGTCACTTTTGTTCCATTATAAACTGTATATGACTTTATTATATAATAATATTTTAAGTTTTTCCTAAAGTGCCCCTCTCTTCCCTTATAAAAGGGCACCTCCTCCCTCTTCTATTTACACAATTTTGAGCCTTAATTCTCACCCAAACCCTGACCATTTACCTTCTCAACTTACCTAGAAACATTATAGAGGTTTTGGTATCCTCAAAAGTCCAACTCTGGTGCCTTAAGAGGAGGTTTAGAAGAGGCGCGTCAAAGAAGAGGTAATATCCTTTAACAATTCTTTCAAATTCATTTCTTCTTCTAATTATTCTTATTTTGATTCATAATAAAGTAATAACATAAGTATCACTAATATACATATATTTTATTATAAATATGAAACAACCCTATTTCACCTTCTATCCATCCTACGTAAAGCGAAATCACCGCGCTTGTGTACGTACGGAATACCGTCTCCACGCCATGGTGTAATATGTTTTTCCACCACCACCTTACTTGGATGGGTATAATGGTGTAAATAATAACTATATATGGTTATTATAACATCAGAATATTTCTTATATATTATATCATCCACTCCAATTCCATTAAATAATTATGGTAATGATATCATCTCTCGTGTGTACGTACGGATTACCATCTCCACGACGCGATGAGATTCATTCTTCGTGTTAACCATCCAATAATGATTATAAAGTATATATAATGAATAATAATGAAATATATGACATAATTAAGCTACTGGATTTAATTATATATATATATATGTCATCTACTTACTTCCATTCAAGTCAATAAGGAAAGGAAAACAACGTTCATGCGTACGTATGGCCTATCGTCTCTATGAACGGTGTATTTCATTTAATTTATCTATATATTATATATATATATACTGAATATATATATATATGATATATAGATCATGATTTAAATTATGTAAGTATGTAAATAATGACAAAAGTAACAATAATATCAAGAACAACAAGTCTAAACAAGTATGATAAATAAAACGATTTTACCCAAAACGATGCTTTAACATGGAATTTACAATAGAACGTGTAATATAAAGTCATAATTGAACCATATATGATATCATAAAAATGAATATGATTATTTAATAAGTAAATTTCATTTTTTAAATCATTATACAGGAGGTTCGGAGACGTACGAAGCATATTGGACCTATGGTAAGGGATAATTTTGAGATCTCATTTTTATCCAAGATTGCTTATTCGTAAGTATTTACTGGGGTTATATTTTTCTTCCAAGTACATAAATTGTTTTTCATAAATTGTTTAATATTATTCCATGTATGTTTAAAGTCATGTTTAACCCTCTTTGACATTTACTTTCTGTTATGGAAGGAATCTTTCTTTTGTTTACCATACATGGTGATTTTTGACTTTTCTGAAAAAAGTAAGAGAAGAATGTTATTTTTAACTTATACGGCTTGAACGGATTTTTACGGTTTCAAAACGCCTCATTTTCATGAAGATTCCTATACAATATTTCATGATTATTTTCAAAAAAACTGTTTTCTTTTAAAATTTCATGGCATTTTGTGAAAAGAAAATGATTTTGAAGAAGAAAGGATATTTTCCTCAAGAATTTTTTTTAAGTTTTTTATCAAAACAATTTTTCCATCTAAGATGACATTATTAAGTATGTTTATGTTTCAAGTATAATGTCACTATAATTTACATGGTTTGATTTTTATTATGATGAAATGATATCCATTTCTTTTATATGGATTATGTTATAATGGGATGATGTTTATGAGACCCATTTTATTCATTGGGTTACTATGAATGATGTATGTTTATTTTGGGGCACAAGTAAGAATGATTTCATTATGAGATGGGTGGGACCTATATATATCTCCAATGAATTGGGTAAAGATTTATATCTCATGAGATAGACATGGATGGAATAGTATATTAATCTGGTTCAGTGATACAGGACTGGAACGAGGAGTGAACTCGATTCAGAAAGGGACTTTGTCCTCTAAGATGGTCTTGGCAGCAATGCCTTGGCTACTATGGAAATCATATCACGTGCTTAATGGTATCCAAAATTAAATGTTTTATTCCCATTCTATTTTATCATGATTGATGTTCCTTTATGATATATTTCTTATATACTTCCAGGATATATGTTATTGATCAATACTTTGATGTTTATATTTTATGGTTCAAGTTTTTGCACTCAAATGTTTATGGATTGTTTTATGTTCTCTATGTTTACCCTTGCTGATCATTTGAGCTCACCATTTTTATGTTTTCTTTTACTAAGGATATAAAGAAAGGTTTTAGGTAAGAAAACAAAATGGGAAGATCTTTATGGGAGATGTTGAAGATCTTTCACCGTGATTAGAAGATTATATTCCGAGATTCCAAAGACACTAATCAATTTCGGTCCTTTGGTGTCTGTTTTTGTTATGTATTAGATATTTCACAAAAGTAATGTAATGTCTATGTATGTCAAGATTTGTGTCTCTACAATGGAGGATGGTGGGGGGCTGTCTGGGGTCCAGGTAGAAGGGTGGGGGACTGTCTGGGGGACTGTCCAGGGTCCAAGGAGGAGGGGGGTTGTCTGAGGGGCTGTCCGGGGGGCTGTCTGGGGGCTATTCGGAGTCCAGGGAGGACGGTGGGGCTGTCCAGGGTCCAGGTAGGAGGGGGGGGGGGTCTATCCGTGGTCTAGGGAGGATGGTGGGGGGCTATCCGGGTTCTAGGGATGAGGGGGGATGTCTGAGGTCTAGGGTGGAGGGTGGGGGATGTCTAGGGGTTATACGAGGTCCAGGGGGATGTCAGGGGGCTGTTCAGGGTCTTGGTAGGAGGGTGGGGGGTGTCCGGGAGGCTGTCCGGGGTCCAGGGAGGAGGGTGGGGGAGGGGGGCTGTTCGGGGGCTATCTGAGGGGGCTGTTTGGGGTCCATGGATGAGGGTGGGGGAGATGTCTGGGGTGCTATCTAGGGGGCTATCCTAGGTCTGTCCCGGACACATCGGATGATATTTATATAATTTATAAGCAATTTATTTCAAGGTAAAAAAAATAATTTCAATATATCAACTTCTAATCAGACCTTAAATTTTCTAAATTCCACAAAAAAATTAAAATTTCATTTAAATAGGTAAAAAATAATGATAATGTGACCTACATAATCACACATATATTCAAGAACAATATATAAATAAACATCAATGGTCAGTAATATCAGTAAAAAATGTAACAGATCAATCTATCCCTCATCCCCATCACTATCATCACCATCATCGTCATGCTCAACCTCATCCTCATCGTCGTTCCCATCATCTTTCCCTCCCTACTCCTCACCCTCATACTCAGCCTCTGCCTCCTCATCGCCCTCCTCCTCTGCCTCGCCCTCCTCCTTGCCCTCCTCCTCTGCCTCGACCTCCTCCTCACCCTCCTCCACCTCCGCCTCAGCCTCCTCCTTGCCATCATCTTGACCACCACTAGAACAACTACATGGTGCACCATATATAGAACACATCGATGACATATATTCATCACAAGCAGTGCTGGCCTCTAGTGGAATTGTTGGACGTAAAACTTCCATCAGTTTCATAAATGCAGTTCTTGCCCTAACAGACTATTATGCCATCTCTATGGACCTTTTTTCATCCTTTTCTGTGAATTCCATAACCTATAGAAACTCTGTAGCACTAAAAATCTTACCTAAGGAGGGCCAATACCTCATCAGAACTATACTCTTCCCAGGTCGGTAGTGTACTCTACCAGGGTGCTCAACTCCCAACACCTGATGCAAGTGATCATTTGGACCAAAATTGTCAGGTTCCTCGACATCAAGGGCCTCTAAAGCAGACTGTTAAAAATATAAATAGATTATTAAGTTAAAAAATTTCGATTAAAATTTTAAATCTACAACGCAAAAGATACAATCTGTTGCTGAGTTGGTTCAATAACCGCACTTCAATCTTTCTTATTTCTACTCGAGAAAAATAGTTTTTCTGGAGGAACACATCCTTTTATATTCAATTTATGCCTCTACAATGACATTGAATGTAGAAAATCATAATTAAAAATAGGATACCAAAAAACATAGTAATTGAAAGACTAAAATTTTATAACAACTTTAGAAATCGAATAAATTATGGAGGAAGAAATAAAAAGTTCAAGTCATAAAGAAAGAATATAAACTATCATACCTACTGTCTCTCATGATCTGGAATCATAGTACATCCCAATGTGTGGATGTATTTCTTAACATCAATTTTTTCTTATTTCTTGAAAATGCATCCTAAATAAATTTCAATATTTAGTATTAATGAAAACCATGAAATTTTTAATTTAAATACTTCTAATTTGATTAATACTGTAAATTGGCTAGTCTTCCAATGAGTAATCATATGCCGGTACTATTCTAATGGAAAATCATCCATGACAGGGACCACCTCTAACTCTATGCCCACTCTATCACGCCATCCAATGTACAACTCATGCTTATAATCTCTCCAATGCTCACCTAAATCCTTTAGATGTGCTGGTATTTCACCCTCACCATCGGTGAAATTACACTACAGTTGAAACCATAATTTTAATTCATATAAATACAATAATTATTATATTTCAAAAAATACAACAGATTGTTTTACCCATATCTCTGCCCATGCTTTACCACTAACTTTATTTGGTAGCTGTCTCTATGAGAGTGGGCTGATAGGAATGATGTTGGAGTATGTGGAAAGCGTCGCCAAAAAACTCTAACATTACTACCCTAACTTTTCAATCATCTAACTATCTTCGTTTTACTCCACTATCAAATGTGTGTGGCGGTTCCACAGCGAAAGCATGCGTGTAAGACCCCGCCCCTGCCTCCTATCAGTAGATGTATCTGTTATGAAATAAAAACAAATATTTTATCAATACATGTTATAATGAATATAAATGACAGTGTAACAATTTTTTAGGGTTGTATAAGTATACCTGTGGTAGTCGTATCAATGGGCCCCACTGGATCCATATAAATTGAAGGAACACACTATAAAGATGGAGTAGGTCTCAATGTATTCTCAGCAGGGACAGACTCTGGTGGAGTAGTAATTTAAGGAGATGGAATGTAAAAGCTTGGAGAGAAGGAAGCATAATTAAAAGAATATGATAGGTATGGCTGGCCAAATTCTGGTTGGGGAGTGGGAATCATCATCAGATATGGTACAGATGGGTGAGGAGGCTCAGATGTTAAGGCTGGTGAAAACATGGGTGGTCTAAATATCACATGTGTCCCTAATGGCACATCAGGATCATAATTTGGTATGGATGGTATGTCAGTGGGATGGGAATGGTATAATCAGGTACGCCGACCAGAATGTCTAGCTCCCATACCACCCCCTTATATGAGCATCCCGAGTACTGGGACCACTACTAGCCTGCTCATCAAATAACTGTCTCCTAATATATGGATCCTAAAAAAATGTTTAAAAAAAACTTAATCACATGACATTTAATACTATTTAAATAAATATATTTGAAATAATATACTCACTACAGGCACTAGTGGTGGAATGCCCAGCTCAGCCATGTGACGACTGTTTTCCATAATCTATTTTCGTTGCCTCTCTTCAATTGGTTTCATTTTCCTGCATTTGAAAAAAAATATGGAAGTAAATAGAAAAGGATAACTAATTTGTAACCCAAAAAACTAAATAAATTAAAGGGAATAGGGGGATTCATGTATTATTTAACTAACCATTGTTTTTGGTGAGCTTGAAAAAATATATATTGAAGTCAATAAATCTTACAAGATTTAATAAATAAATTTAATTTTTAGTAGGATGATTATTTTATATGTTCCATGAGTCGATTAAAATCATGGAACATTGATTTTATCAGAGTCATAAGTGGTGAAGAAGATTTAAAAATTAAGGAAAAATTTATTTTCTTTAGCTCAGGTAGATGATGCATGTTTCAATACATGTTTTGTAGAAGAATACAAACCATCATGTTCATTACCCATTAAAATGTTAAAGATAGGTCTTAGAGTCATATTAATTTTATAAAAATCACAATTGAAGAATTGAAATGTTCACCAAGATAGAAATTTTGGTTTTGTAGGTTTAAATATAGTTCAATTCCAAATTACAAAAAGCAATTCAAATAAAAATTCAAACCAATAAACATTGAAAATGCACATAATGGTCAAATCAGATACAACTTATTTGTAATCAATATTAAATCAATTTGAATAGTACCAACCTTAACAACCCAACTCGAGGTAAAACCAAAGAATTGAGAACATGGATGGATGATTCTATATATTTTCCACCACAACTTCAATTTCAGAATCAACACTGAGAATTATGCTATTAGATTCATCAAAAGAAATAAATAGATTGGTTCTAATGGCAGTAGGGACAGTGTCAATTCCATCATCACCATCGTCAAAAATATGTCTTGGAATTACTTCAACTATGACACAAAATTCAGGTCAAAGTTGGTCATTGACTTAAAAAACATGTTTAGCCATTGGTACCAATAAATATGGTTCTTCAGTACCAAGAGTTTGAGTCATATTAATTACATGAAATTCACAATAATAAATAAATGTTCCATGTCTTGTCATCAAATCAAACCAATGTTATTTCATCATCGTGACTCATCCATGAGAGTAATAATCCAATATTACTATTTTTTCAATAACTCTATAATAACCCACATTTTCAAATCGCGGTCTACAATCTGATGCATTGGCATAACAATTTGTTGTGGCAGTAACCATAACACCATCATTTTGTGTTCTTGTGTTCTTTTCTCATTCAGTGACAATAAATTAGTACTCATCGATAACAATTTATTTACAGTCAAGAACCACGGTATTAGGACCAAAAGCCAAAGCTCTTATTTCCTCAGAGATAGAGTCAGCAGGAAAACTAAATACCTGCAATATAAATGAATATTAAACTTAATTAAATATTGATTTAATTATTTTAAATAGTATTATATTTACCTTCAATTTTAACCAAGAAGAAAACTCTTTTCTATGAAAATACTCCCTCATTATCAAAGATAACGAACAATGCTTTCTATTTATCATTGTTTTATGTTCCCAGTAGATAAATAATTTAAAAAGATTAACATATATATATGTAAGATATATATATTCAATTTATTTACCTGATGTAGTCATCGAACAAATCACAGTTGTACAAAACTGTGCGTTGTGCCATCTCTCGCTCTTCAAGGCTTAATTTCATAAATGTATATGATATAGTAATTCCTCATATTTGAGGAAGTGATGGAAAACTAGGTTCAATTTTTCCATAATTTTCTTCTTCATTTCTCATAGGTATTTTCATTCTTGTAGTATGATCAGACAAATAAATTGAGCATAAATCCATACATTCTTGAGCCAAGTAACCGTTCATGATATATCCTTCGAGGTGATTCCTATTTCTGACATAAGAAAATAATGTGTACATATTTATTTCAGTTGGATACACCCAATGAAAAGAAACAGGTCCTCCGGGAAGTATTTTAGTGGTAATATGGATAGTCAGATGTAGCATCCATGTGAAAAATGATGGAAGCAATATTTTCATCAACATAGATAAAATTAATGGGGAATATGTCAACATTATTTGCAAGAAAGACTTGGAAAACTTCTTAGTATAAAGATCTCAAAATAAATGGCACAACCGAATAAAATTAACCCTGAAATTGTTGGACAATAGATTATGGATTTCTATTGGAATCAACTCATTTAGAAGAATGTGATAATCATGAGTCTTAAAAGATTTTATCCTCAACTCACTTCTATTGACCCGTTTAGATATGTTTCTTGAATATCCATTATGAACTCTAATAGTCTCTAATACTTCCAGAATTTGTTTTTTCTATAGGTGTCATCACATAAGAAGCACATGGAACTTGCCATTTATTTTCACTGATACGCACATGATGCAATTCTGGTCTGATGCCCCAATCCACCAAGTCCTGCCAAGACCGTAAATCATCTTTTTTATTTCCATTATCATATAGAAGTATAGAAAGAAACATTTCACAAATATTCTTGTCAATGTGGATTACGTCTAAGTAATAACGTAACAAATTGGTTGACAAATAAGGCAAATAAAAAACGATACTCCTCTTCGTCCAATTGTAATAGGTTTCAGTGGAAACATTCTTTCTCTTTCTAGATTTCATTTGGCCCTTCCCGGATGAAAAACTAAAATATTTCAATTCATTATACAAATAAGTTCCAGAGATACGCTGAGGTGGATCATAGGTCTCTATGGTATTATCAAATCTTCGACGATTATTTCTATATGGATGGTCCATTGGAAATAATTGTCAAAGTACAATAAAACTGAAACTGCATCGATGTTTCAGTATTCAGAATCATGTATTATTTATATAAATAAGACATGATAGTTTTCCCTTCATGCTCCGTCCAGACATCATTTCATAAGCCATAAAATCATTGATCTTCCACATAATCATAGCATGCATATAAAATATGTGTTTGGAATATGCATCATATGTGTGCACACCCACAACCCAAAGAAGTTTCAACTATTTTATTACAGGTTTCATGTATACGTCAAAATAAATGCTGGGATTAGAAGATCCATATATGAGTATACTAATGAAAGTGAATGGTTTTTTAATACAAAACCATGGGGGAAGATTACAAATATGTATAAAAACAAGACACGTGTCATGCAAAGTATGAATCTACCCAAATGTATTAAAACCATCGTATGAAAGACCCAACCTCACATTATTCACATCAGATGTAAAATCAGGATATCATGAATCAAATATCTTCCATGGAAATCCATCAGTAGGGTGAACCAACTCATCATTAGTACCATTTCTCTCGGTATCATACCATCTCATTTTTATTGATATTTCATTAGACATAAAAAGATTATGGAGTCTAGGGATCTATGGAAAGTTCCACATTACTTTCTGTGGCACGTGAGAGGGTGTTCCATCAGATTTTGACTTCCAGCAGGATGTGCCACATTTTATACAATCATTTACTTTAGTGGTTTCCTCCCAGAATAAACTGCAATCTTTTGGGAAATCATGAATTTTGTTTCTTGAAAATCAAAGTTCTTCAACTAACTTAAATGCCATATAGTGGTATGAGGGAATATCTGTATCATCTGGAAGTAAATCTTTCAAGAAGGTAAGAATTTAATCGATTGCTGTATTAGAAATTCGATACATAGTTTTCCCATTAAACAATCGGATTAAAAATTCCAGCATTTTCATTTTATCATAGTGTCGATATACTTGATTCATGGCAGCATCATTCAATTTTTTCACCAAGACAACATCATCATTTTCATTAGATGCATCATGTGTGCTCATATCAAAGTCTTATTGGGTCGGAGTCCTTTCTTTTTCATGATGATGAATAAATGGAAACTGGTCATATAACAAATTCTCTACTCCAGTCCTCTCATTTATATCATCAACAATTTGAGATTTCATTTTCTCCCCATTTTGATACCACACATAGTAGTTTTCTTGAAAACCGTATTTGGTTATGTGGTGGCTGACTTATTGACGGATCAACTAAGGTCTTCCAATACAAATGGGACATGGGCAGTGTATGTGACCACTATATGAAGCATTGTGAAATTCAAAATCTAAAAATCTCTCAAAATTGTTTTTAAAATCGGTTGAGATCTGATCAGTTTCATAGATCCAACTTCTATCCATTTTGTAAAAAAAATAATAGTTATAAGTCATTTCATCAAAAGAAATTCAATAATGTTTAAGTTTCATCGAAAATATATTTATGTTAACAAGAATTTTTCACTTTATATGAAACCATAACAGACACACTACTCTATATGAGAATAATAATATAAAAGAAAACAAAATACTATATTTATAAAAAAATAACTTTGAAGAACTATACATGAGTGTAGAAGATCATGTACACTTGTGGAGGAGAACTATTCAGGAGTTAAATAAATTTTAGATTGATGAAATTTTATATTTTATTAGATAATTTGAGTGATCACATACATTGGACAAGGGGGAGGGAGTGTCCACGGGGGTTCGGGGTGTCCACGGAAGTGGCGAGGCTGTCCAGGGGGGTCAGAGGTGTCTAGGGGGTCAGAGGTGTCCGGGGGGTGGGGGATGTCTAGGGGGGTCGGGGTGTCCGGGTGGACGGGCTATCCACGGGGGTGATCGGGCTATCCAGGAGGGGTAGGGGGTGTCCAGGGTGGTGGGATGGCTATCCAAGGGGGTGAGAGGGGTGTCCAAGGGGTGGGCGGGGCTATCTAGGGGGGTACGGGGTGTCTAGGGGTGTGGGGGCTACCAATGGGTGTGGCAGGGCTGTCTAGGGGTGGACGGGCTATCCAGGGGGTGGGCGGGTTGTCCACCAGGGGTGGTCGGGATGTCCACGGGGCTGGCAGGGGCTATCCGGTGGGGTCGGGGGTTCTAGGGGTGGTGGGTGGGTGTCCGGGGGGGATGTCCACAAGGTTGGGGGTGGGGGGCTGTCCACGGGGGTGGTAGGGCTGTCCCGGGGGGTCGGGGTTGTCCAGGTGGTGGGTGTCTTTCCAAGGGGTGGGGGGGGGGGGTTGTCCATGGGGTACGGGGCGTCCAGGGGTTAGGCGGGCTATCCAGGGGGTGGCAGGGGTGGCGAGGTTTTCTAGGGGGTACGGGGTTTCCAGGGGTGGGTAGGATATTCACAAGGGTGGGGGGGGGGGGGTATCCACGGGGGTGGGGGTGTCTAGAGGGTGGGTGGGGCTGTCCAGTGGGGTACGGTGTGGGTGGGCAGGCTATCCATGGCGATGGCAGGGATGTCCAGGGGTACAGGGTGTCCTGGGGGGTGCACAGGTTGTCCACGGGGGTGGGGGATGTCTAGGAGGGTACGGGGTGTCCAGGGGGGTGGGGGGGGGGGGGGGCTCTCCATGAGGGTGGTTGGGGCTGTCTAGGGGGGTTAGGGGACAGGGGTCCAGGGGTGGGGGGGCTCTACAGGGGGTATGAGGTGTCCAAGACAGCCCACCCCCACCCCCTTGGACAACCCACACCCCCACTTGGATAGTCCACCCCACCCCCTTGGAAAACCAACACCCCTCCCCCACCTGTACATCCCACACCACCCCCCCTTAGACAGCCCACCCCCCATGATAACCCACTCCCCCCTTGGAATCCCACACCCCCACCCCCACCTACCTAGACAACCAACACCCCCTCCCCAACCTGGACAGCCCACCACCCTTCACAGCACACACCCACCTCCCCCACCTAGATAGCTCACCCACCACCACCCATGGATAACCCACCCCTCCTTGGACAGCCCACGCCCCTCCCCAACTTTCCCCTCCCCCCGAAATCCCCCTAGATAGCCCCCACCCCACCACCTGTATAGCCCCCCCCACTAAATAGCCCACACCCCCAGAGCCCCCCACTCCTTGGACAGCCCATACCCCCCTCCCCCACCAGGATATCCCCCCCCAGGACAACCCACACACTCCCTGGACAGCCCACACTACATCCCTGGACAGCCCACACCCCCTCCACTATAGACCCCCCCCACCTAGATAGCCCCCCACCTGGACATCCCCCCACATGGACATCCCCCCACCTGGACAGCCACCCCTCCCTGGACACCCCACACCCCCTCCCTCACCTAGACACCCCACCCTGACCCCTTGGATGGCCCACACCCCTCCTATGGGAAGCCCATACCCCCTCCCCCACACCCCTATAGCCCCCTACCCCCCTACATCCCCCTACCCCCTGGATAACCCACCCCCACCTGGACAGCCACCCACACCTGGACAGCCCCCCCCCACCCCTCATACTGCCCCCCATTAGGGTATTTTTATCTAAAATTATTTTATTCATTTAAAAAGACCATATTATCATGCATTAGTCATTTAACTAAACAAAAAACATAAATCCCCACTAAACATAGTACATAAAACCCCACTAAAAAACATAAAACGGATATAAAACAAACATAAAACAAACCCTTTATGCCACTAATCAAAAAACATAAAACAAACCCTTTACCTTGTACACTAAGAAAACCCCACTAAACATAACATCTTTTAAGATGTATTAAGTATAGAAAAAAAACATAAAAAAACAAAGGGTGTGGTACTCCAACATCAATAACAGTAATTTAGCCAAAATCAAAACATCAAACCCAAAATAAAAGAGTAAGAAAACTAAAACTAAGGTAACACTTACTAAGTTGAAGTGTATAAATAAAAATTTGTTTGATTGAGGAACGATCTTTGGCTGGAAGGTGTTTCATTGCTGAAAATACGTCGGGAGGAGGTCTGGATTTGGTCTGCAATCAGACCTACTGGGAGCTGGGGCACTGGGTATTTGGGGGAAAATATTCCCAAAGGTTTTTAAAACCGGTTGGAAAAGCTTCCCTTTACCAACAATTTATCAAAACCGTTGGTATACCATAAAGAAAGTAGTTTTTTCCCTATGGTTTTAGAAAACCGTTGGGAAATATTAGGAATATATACACATTGCTAACCGTTTGTTGAAATCGTAGGCAAATGTTTCTTCTTTTACACTATAGAAACTGTTTCCTCAAACCATTGCTATAGTACCATTGCGAAAACACCAAGTTCTAGTAGTCTTCCACCCATCACATAATGGAATGCATATATATGTGTACCTTAATATCAAAAAATAATCGTCATATCATTAATTTATAACCCATGGAAGATATTTCATATTCATAAACATTTCATCATCACAATAGTGAACCATATAGGGGAAGAATAATGTCTATAACACTAGGTATTATCCACAGTAATCAATAAGAAACATAAAATTATTTTGTAATAGATTAAATTAAAAATTATATAACTATAATTCATTTATTGAATAAAATAATAATTCAATTGAAATAAAATATTTAAAATCATAAAATATAAAAAATTTTATGAATAAAATTTTATTTGAATATAAACTAGAAAATTTTAAAATGATGTTCACTAAAACGTATAATCCTGATTTTCATGTAAGTTATCCATTTGGTGTACATTGAAACTAGAAAACCCTTTCATATCGTATATAAAATTAATAAAAAGTTTTCTCTGAATAAAAATATGTTCGATTCATAAAATAATTTATTGAAATTAAAAATGGTTAAAATATAATTTAATAAATATTTAGAATATTGTAAAAAACCAATTTTTTTAAAAAATGGACACTGAAAAGTGATTCCTGACTAAATAGAGAAACATGGTGGGTTTTCTTAAAATACTTCCTTAGGTTTCTTGACTACATAAACTAGGAAAAAATAGAAAACATGAAAAGTAGAAAAATAAAAAGGGGATTAGAAAATAAATATAACATGGGAGATATAGACCATGTAAATTCTTCAACAAGATATTTATTCATAAAAAATCCCAGTTAATATTATATTGTAACTTAAAACGCTTACATAAAGACATTATGATAAGTGATATAAACTCGTGAATGAGAAATTTAAAATTATTATAATTCCAAAATAGATTTATAATAATAATTATAATACCAAATATAATTTAATTATTACTTCATATCACCTCTTTGTCATAAATCATTCATTTTCATCATCACTTTAGGTCTTAGCCGCTTCATTTTTCATGTGCATTTTTATTCATCTTTATGGACATTAAATTTTTAACACTTTAAATTCATCCCTATAAATTTGATTATGATATATATATCTTATATTTTGATTATATATATATATATTAATTAATATATATGGGTGATGATAAATTTATTACATAACTCTGTGGAGATGGATATCCCTACATACACTTCAGAGACGTTCCCATTTTTTAATGGATGAAAAAATGAATGGTAAATATTAATTCATATTTAAATAAAAATTATTAAGAAAAAAATATCTTATATTAAATTAGATATATCATAATAACTAACCATAATTTATAGTTGTTTTAAATGAGTCGTATCGCTCTATGGAGACTGTAGTCGACACGTATGCATGAGCAATATTTTCTTCTCTAATTAGAATGAGAAGGGGAATTAAATGGTTGTTACTTAATAATAATATCATATAATTATATTTATGATAAGTGATTCATCAGTTTTTATGTATATAATATTTCCAAATGATGTAGAAGTAAAAAATAAAATTGATAGACCATTGTTTGATCTATAACTCTTTTTTGAGTGACCTCATTTGGCGCACTCCTTAAGCCTTGAAGGATTTGTCTAATGAAAAGATAAGAATATCTTGTATGATGTAAAGGATTATAGAAATATATTTTAATAATTATTTCCCAATATGAAAGGATCAAATGGAATGACTAAGGGAGGAGACTATAAGCCTTTTAATAAGTGGGTGGAGGACACACAAGAAATTTCATAAAAGTTTTCAATGATTTTAGGACTCTTTCAATTAAAATTACAATTAAAATGGACAAGTATTCTTTGATAGAATAATATAATATTTATATTTATTCCTAAAATTATATTTTCATAGTTTTGGGTGTAAATACCAGCATTAACTCTTTATTCAACCCACCGGTAAACACGTTTTAACCATAACCATAGTAGATATTTTTTACTATTTGAACAATTCACTATAACAAAAAATTTAGTTGAATATATTCAATAATATTCATTAATATCATTAAAAAATGAATCTATTTTACGATAATAAATTTATATTAGTGGAATAATTTAACATTAATTGTTTTTTTATGATCGTAATAATAACCCATTTTCTAAAAATATTTATTAAGCATAAAAAAATAATATACATACACACAATTCCATGTAAAATTCATAAAATGAATATATATTATATTTAATGTATAATATATATATTTCATTAAATATATAAATCTATAGAGATTAAATTAATTAATTATTTTAAAATTCATTTATAAAAATTATAAAAGATTTAAGCCCGAAAATTAATTATTCTAACATCAAGTATAATAATGATTATATTGTAAATAATTATACTATTCTAATTAAATGTGGAATAGGTTAATTTAACATATAATTCAAAACATAATGGTAAACTTAATTTAAAATAAATGGATGTATTTACATAAATATGCATTTGTCAATATTCACTGAAAGTTAAATCTTTTTATTAAATTATAAAAATTAACCCCATAATAATATTGGAATGGAGATGTTAAATATTTTATTAATTAAATTCAATTAAATTTCTATAATTGATCCATATTAACTTTTAATTTTCTGTGAAAATATTGGATAAAACCTATTTTAGATGAAAACTTATTTTTGAAGCGTAAAAAAACATTAATGAAAATTGAGTTCAATTTTTTTATGAATTAATTAAAAAATTTATATTAATAAAAAACATTGTATAATTATTTTAAAAAATTTTGGTCGCTATTCGTAATTACCAATTTATCATTAATGTAATAATGGTTTATTATATTTTGGTTCACATAGGCTTTGAGTATCTTTTAGTGAACAAAATAAAATACTACATGTTATTTATTAGTAGAAGATAATATAAAATTTTAGGGTGTAATATTGAGTGGATTTGTATTTGATCCCTTATAAATTGAAGGAACTGGTTTATCTCACCCATATTTCCTATATTATCATTTTTTCTATTTTCTTGATCTTTATAGACATTGATTTTTAATCTTGGTTGTGACATGATAATAAATTAGTTCTATTTTTTAGGGATTCCTATAGTGTATTTCTACTATCATATATACCCAAGAATCCACAATCACATTTATTTTTAACTACTAGTAACATTTTTTTGGTGGACTAACATAGAGACAAAAATATTGGTTGCGTATATTCTTGGAGATGTTTCATAGCGGCTGCTATATGAGGTGCTCATTATAGGAGTTTCAAGGAGAAGGATATATCTTTCTCTTTTTATTGGTGGTTAGTGCTTCCATGGTTCCATTATTTAAGGCTTTCTTGTATTTGATTTTGGAGCTCTGTTTTTCATTGATAATTGATTATTTTTTAGAAATAATTTATTCCATTATTAGTTTTGGAATCTTGTAACATATTGGTTGTTTTCATTGTATTTAATTAATAGGTTTTTGTGGATATCATAGTTTTTATAAGACAACACCTCCAAATTATGTATTTATTAATAGTTTTAATCGGAATAACCCTAGTATTTAAATGTTAGTCTTTTAGTGGTGAAAGTTCGCCACTACCATCCCATGTATGGTCCCGATTGAAAGAATCATGATAAAGTTGAATTTGAGAATGTGTTTGATCCTAGGGATCCAAATCTACATATATAAACATCATAGGTTAATGATTTAAAAAATTAAAGAAATAAGTATAGATCTAATTGGGTCTTATTTTTCGAATAACCATATAAACTATATCATTTGGTAGTTAAATGAATTCCAATGTGGGGATGATAGTACTCAACTGACTGGATTGAGTATCGTGAGAATTCTACACATGCTATAATTAAGTGGTTCTTTTATCATAGACTAGTTGGAAACCAAATTTTTTTAAGGAGTTGCATAACAGAAGTAGTGAATCAACTGTACAATGAAATGGTGGATTTCTCATAACAGTAACCTAGTTATAATTATAATAAAAAATTTAGTAGACTGTGTAAATGTTATTAACACTCTCTTTATTTTTATTTTTACTGAAAATGATTTTCCTCTATAATTTAGCGGAGTATATTCTAGATAGTCTTCTTAATATGGCCTTAACCCTAGGATAAGTATCCTAGTAACTATGAATGATCAACATAATAATAGGTTAAGTTACACCATTCTGATCTATCTCTAATGAGGTGTGGATTCCACATATGATAGATAATGTATGGGCACCCTCATATATATTAGGGAGAAATCCTCTATCTGCAATGCTACTACCTTTTATGTATCATGGTATGTTCCAATATTAATAATGTTAGTAATCCCTTTATTTTATGTTAGTATCCCTCTATTTAAATATTCATAAATCCCATATATGTAAAGGAATTTTTCTTTTTATATGGATTTGGTAGTCCCTAACATGTTAGAGAAGGATCCTCTATATGGATTGGTATGTCCTATATATTAATATATTCCCAACAATGAAGGATAATACCCCACTAATGTTAATTATATGTAATTAATGTTGTGGAATATAGTTAAATTAGTTATTTAGAGTTATAAAATAGTTGTGTCAAGTACTCCCTCATTTGATAAATATTTACCTATTGAGGCACAATTATTCCACCATAACATATTGATTTGGGAGATCTTCTCCAGTATTTATGATTTTCTAATCACTTTATGGATAAAGGATAAATACTATGAATTTCACTATTCAAAACAGTATACCCATTTGGGATCATATTTTGACGAGAAGTGGATATGTTGATCTAGATGATAGTTATATGATACATGTAAATATGATTTGATTGAATTTTTTCAACTATCTATTTTGGATACATCATTTTTTGTGATATTATTCTAAAATTTATAGAAAAATTAGGGAAGAAAATTAGTATATTTGTTTTATGTGACAAATTTGAATCATTTCATATCCATTATTATCTATATTTGTTTATATTTTTTTAACATTTAGATGTTTTATGGGGGGCATTGAAAACCATTAAGAACCTTACTTTATTAACATTAATTTCAATTTCATTATCTAGAGATGTGTTATTTTGTTTTCTAAATGGAATCCAAACATTGAATTGGGAAAATGTTGTACTTTAAAAAATATGTAGAGTTATAAAAACAAATTATATTTTTAGAGAGATTTAATCTATTGAAAGAGGTGTCTAGTTAGTGGAATACCCATATCAGTCATACTATGGAATGTAAAAAGGTGACGTGATATTCATTCTACCTATTATAATATGGTTTTTATGTATTTCTTTACTGATTAGGTAATTAGTTTCTTCTAATAACACTATTGGAACTTGGTGTTTTCCCAATGGTACTATAGCAACGGTTTGAGGAAACTGTTTCTATAGTTTAAAAGAAGAAACATTGGCCAATGGGTTGAACAAACTATTTTCAATGTGTATATATTCCTAAAATTTCACAATAATTTTCTAAAACCATAGGGAAAACTATTTTCTCTAAGATATACCAATGTTTTTGATAAACTATTGGTAAAGTGAATCATTCCCAATAGTTTTTAAAAACTATTGGGAATATTTTCCCCCAAATACCCATTTCCCCGACTCCCAGTATGTCCGATTAAAGACCTAATCTATACCTCCTCCCGACATATTCTTGGTTGTGAAACACCTTCTAGCTGAATATCTGTAACACCCCAAGATTTTATGAAAAATATTCTTTTTAATTTCATGTCTTGTGTTGTACGCTACACCAAAAGGAGCTTGCACAACATGCATCCTTGACTTGCCTTGCATTACATGCAATCGCGACCTTCCTCGATAGCATGTGTAGTATGCAATACCGAGTTTCACTAAACAACGATATGCTATTAAAATATTATTAAAACTAGCTGTTATGAATAGTAATAAACACTTTTTTAAATTTTGTAAATTTTATTTTTCAAAATGGACTTCATTTTTGGATTCGGAATATTAAAATTAGCTTAGGGTGAAATTTTGGTACTTTTCGGATAACTTTCATATTCTAATGAATAGTGAAAATTACCAAATTTTAATTAAAAACAGCTTTTTTAATAGAAATAATTAATAGTGATAACTTATTAATTTGAGTGGTTTTAAAGTATATTTATAATATATTTTTACAATTTAATACAATGTTGGTCATTGGATGTAATTTCACATTTAAACCATACATAAACAAGTGCCAATCTTTTGATAGTTATTATCTCTCAAAAACACGCTATTTGTTTTGATGACGGAAATTAATTTTTAAATTAATTAATGTAACTGATATGTTTTGAATTTGGTAAAATAGACGTCATTTTTGAATTCATAATATCAAATATATCTTAGGCCTAATTTTTTGTATTTTTCTGGAAACGTTCATTTTTTGATGAATACTGAAACCACTAAGTGGTAGTTAAAAAAACTGAATTTTTCATAAAACTTAATTTTACCGCTTCTGTGAGTGGAATTTCGAAAATCCGAGAGAGATGGTTAATATCAAGGACTAAAATGTGGTTCAATGAGATGAAAATATTTTTTGGTGAATAGTAACTTTTGACTTTTTTTTACCACGGTTAAAAGTAAATAGGGTAATTAAGGGTAAAAATGATATTATTATTACCCTAAAACATGTCCTAATTCTATTGGATAAGTGTAATTCGACCAAAAACAACCTTAGGAATAAAATATGAACATTTAAGCCCAATTGGATTAGATTAGGACATTTATTATTAATTTATTTAAAGAAGGGTTAAAATAGTTAAAATCAATGTTTAATAAGTAAATCATTTTTAATTTAGGGTTATACATACGATAAATTCGAATATAAATATTCATTAGAAAGATAAAAATTTTTTCTACATAATTATATTTTATTTGTAATTTTTAGAAATTAAATAATTTAATTTATTTATGACACAACGATGATGCAGTAATTACCTTTTTAAGAAAATATTAACATAATTGATGTTATAAATGACCAAATAAATGTAATTTGAGACTTTTTATGACTTACACTAATTTTCTTGGTTAATATGACATGTTATTGTAGATTTAAGTAACTTGGTTCGAACTTATCATTCTGTTATGAATTTTATAAAAAATCATGTACCAAATAGTGTCAAAATTGACATAAATTAGTTTTTAAAACAAATATTATATTATTAATTTTTATTTTATTCCTAAAAATCTAAGGTTCGGTCAAATGACTTATATAAGTTTATATATATTAATAATAAACAACTTGGCGTTCGTTTGGCTTGATATAGTATGTTTATTAACCATATAGTGTAAGAAAACAAAAAGACACGATAAAAGTTAAATTATTTAACTTAGAGTTAAATCTAATTGATAAGGTTAAAACAATAACCTAAACTTGTCTAAATCCTATTGGATGAGAGTTTTTCTACCCATACCCACTTTATCATCGAAATAAGACCCTTTGTAACCATTATAAACCGAATTTGACCTTAATATAAAATAATATTTTGAGATTTTCCTAAGGTGCCCCTCTCCTCCCTTATAAAAGGGCACCTCCTCCCCCTCTTCCTCACACCACTTTGAGCCTTAAAGCTTGGCCAAACCCTGCCAAAATCTCTTCTCCACTTCCCTAGTATCATCATAGAGGTCCTGGGCTTCTTCAAAGACCATCCTTAGTTCTTTAAGTGGAGTTTAAGAAAAGGCGCGTCAAAACGAGGTAATATCCATTACCGATCTTTTTCAATTTATTTCTTCTTAAACATATTCTTCATTAGTTGTTTCATGATAAAGTAATAACATAAATATTTCTTATATACTGATATTTTATTATAAATATGAAACAACTCTAATTAACCTTCTATCCATCCTACGGAAAAAGGAAATCACCACGCGTGCGTACGTACGGAATACTGTCTCCACGCCGTGGTGTAATCTATTTTCTGCCACCACCTTAACTGGATGGGTATAATGGTGTAACGAGTAACTATATATGATTATTATAAAGTGATATTGATACTGAAATAGTATACATACACTTCAACACAAGTTCACGATCTTGAGAACGATATCATCGCTCGTGCGTACGTACGGACTACCGTCTCCACGATGCGATGAGATTCATTCTCCATGTTAACCATTTAAGAATGATTATAAAGTATATATAAGCAATAATAATGAAATATATGACATTATAAAGCTACTGGATTTATGTATATATGTATGTCATCTACTTACTTCCATTCAAGACAATAAGGAAAGGAAAACAACGTTCATTCGTACGTCCGGACTACCGTCTCCATGAACGGTGTGTTTCATTTCATTTATCTATCTATTATATATATATATATATATACTGAATATATATGATATATAATTCATGTTTTATATTCTGGAAGTAAGTAAATCATGATATAAGTAATAATAATGTCAAGAACAACAAGTCCAAACACCTACGATAAATGAAACGATTTTACCCAAAACGCTTCTTTAACATTGAATTTATAAAAGAACGGGTAATATAAAGTCATAAGTGAACCATATATGATATCATAACATTGAATATGATTCTGTAATAAGTTAATTAAACTATTTAAATCATTATAATGGAGGTTCGGATACGTACAAAGCATATCAGACATAAGGTAAGGGAAATATCACAATCTCATTTTTATCCGAGATTGTTTATACTTTGGTATTTACTGGGGTGTATTTTATCATCCACATCCATGTTTCTTCAATATGTAATTTTATTTCCATCCACCTACAATTGTTTAAATCCAATTTTACCCTTCGTTAAGTTTTTAGTAAAGGATATGAAAGGAATCTTTTGTCGTTTTTTCATACGAGGTACTTTTTGACTTTCCAACAAAAGTACGAGAAGAATGTTTCTTTTAACTTATACGGCATGAATGGATTTTTTAAACATTATTTCTAAGAAGCTTCCCTTACAAGTTTTCAAGTTTATTTTTAATCAACTTCTTTTAGTTTAGAATTGTATGACATGTTAAGAAAGGAAAAGTGTTTTTGAAGTAGAAAGGATATTTTCCTCAAGAATGGAGTTCAAGTGTTTTATCAAAATTATTTTCCATATAAGATAATAAAGGGTTCTGTTTTTATACCTATTATTACATTGATTTGATTATGTTGTGATGGAATTATTTTTATGAATTCCTTTATCTTATATGAATTGTTTTATGATGTCACAATGTTTAAGAATCCCATTTTTATTACATGGGTTATGCTATGATGTATGGTTTATGATTTTGTGGCACACATAAGAATGGTATCATTATGAGATGGGTGGGACCTATATCTCCCTCCAATGAATTGGGTAAAGATTTTATATCTCATGATATAAACATGGCTGGAATGGTAGGTTATACCGGTTCAGTAAAACAGGACTGAAATGAGGGCGACTCAGTTCAGAAATGGACTTTGTCCACTAAGATATTCTTGGCAATGAGTCTTGAATAATAAGATATGATTCTCTATGATTATGTGTGTATGCCACAAAGTTTCCTGTTTTAAGTTATGATTATTGGGATTTCATTTCACTACTATGATTTATCCCTTGTTATGAAATTATGCTCTCTTTTGCATGTTAAGATTTCCAAAATGTTATGTTCTTATGAATATGATGTGATTGATATTTATTTTGTTTACCCTTACTGAGCATTTGAGATCACCCTTTTATGTTTTCTTTTCCCCAGGATATAAATAAAGGTTTTAGGTAAAAAAATGGAAGATCATTATGGGAGATGTTGAAGATCTTTCACCACGATTAGAAGATTATATTCTGAGTTTCCAAAGACACTAAACTATTACGATCCTTGTGTGTGTGTTTTTGTTATGTACTAAGTATTCCGCAAAAGTAATGTAATGTCCATGTACGTAAAGCTTCGGGTCTCTACAGTTGGTATCAGAGGAAAAGTTTAGTCAACCTTTGGAAACTAGGATGCGAAAACGTTAGTGAGATCCCCAGAGATATTTCTAAGGTATGTCTAGGGATGTCCCTAATGATAAGTATATGTATATGATATAGTCCTAGAACTATGGTAACGATATTAGATTAAAAAAAAGATGTTAGATATTGAAGTTACTCCCCCTTTATTATGATTTTTGCCTCTCACACTATTCTTTTTGGGTTTTAGAAAATGGCTGGAAATAAGATGATTCACAATAATGGAGGATATGATGGACAATGGAATGATATTCTTCATGAGCAACCAAATGAAATGGGATTTGGAAGTCCAAACATAATTATTATGCCGAATCAGCAATCTCATAATATGATCAATAAAGTAAAATTTGGTAAGTTTCCTGACTCGGCTAATAAGAGAAATATGGAGTTTCATGATGATCATAGAGGAAAGAAAGTTCAATTTCCCCTATGAAAATCATGTGGGAAGAGGCATCAAGGAGAATGTTTCAAAGGAACTGGAAGATGCTTTGGGTGTGGAAAAGAAGGACACAAAGCTAGTAAGTGAAAAGGAAAAGGTTCAGTTAACACCAAGGATGAGGATAATGGTCTTGCTATGACATCAAAAATGGTTAAATGTTTTAAATTTGGAATGTACGGGCATTATGCAAACCAATGCCCTAAGGGAAAGTCTCATGAAGAGAATCAGTATGGTCGTATGGGTAGTATTTATGTTGATGACGATGAAGAGACTACAAATGATATGTGAGATGAAATAATTGTTGAAGCTCGGTCAATGGTTTAAGAATGTAGTGGAATGATTACATGTTTATCAAGTGTAATGTTGTATAAGTAATCTCATGGTACTATGGAATAAAGAGACATCTAAGGATTGTTACACTGTTGTCTTTCCTTGAGTTTTGAAATTGTATGATTAATGGTACTAGTATCCATGAAAGGTTATTCAGATATTTTTGGAAAGTAGATGATATGCGCATAATGAAGGGATAAGGAGAAAATTAAATGTTTGATAGTATTCATGAGCTCATGACTGATATAAGGAAATAGTTATATCATGGTTAGAGTGTATAGAATTTTGAGGATTTTGGTATGTGGAAAGAGTTATCTTTTGACAGCACTCATGTTTTCACTAAGATTCAATGGGTATTGATTTTTCAAGAGATTACATGATTATGGTATTCACATGACTGGAATGTGACGAACAAGATATATGAGGGATAAATGATGGAATTCACGTGATCATTTTCTCTATACTATGATCATGGACCGAAGTATTTTAGATAAGCCAAAAGATTGGAATGGATTATGCTGGACATAAGTTAGTATTGTTTAAGGATAAAACTTTTTTTGATATTATTGATGGGATGTTATAGTAATATAGTTTTAGAAAAAGGACAACCTGCAGGACGGGCGACAGCCCATCGCGTCGGACAAGGATGTGGGAATCGAACCCACAACCGAAGTGTGACTGGCCTTTATCTCCTACCACTGGCCTTCAAGAAGTCCCTGTTTAGTAGAAACTAGTTTTATTATATTAAGAAGTATGATATATGAAGTATAAGTCCATTTTAGGAACCATATATGATTAATCTCACTATAGATGGACTTATGTATTTTTTGAAAACTTTTCTAACCTTTTGTTTGAGACAGATGGAATGACCCATCATTCTATCACATGATCTGCTAACACATCACGAATGACAAATTCAACTTCATTTCTTTAAGAGATGAAGTGGAAATTGTCCAAAGAACGACAAACGGTGAGACTATACAAAAATCACGAAAGTATTTCTTCTAATTCCAATTTCATCAACTTTAGGGAAATGATATTGAAAACCAAAAATGTTTTCCTAGTGATCTTATATCTGATGAATCAGATGGTACCATAGATCATCACAAATTTATGGCTTTGTGATTTCTGCCTTTTCCATAGCCATGTTCCCTACCACTCTCCATCAGAACATGATGGTTAGCTTTCTCTTCCATATCCATATTTTCACCTATGTGGAAACCCAATGATTAGTTTATTTGGGTAACCGTTACGTTTCATACTTTTTTTTTTAAAGATTGGCTTTGCTATTCATTTTTATGATGTGGGTTTCTATTAAAGAAACATTCGAATAGTAAACCATTTATAACCCCGACGAATTTCGAGGGTGAAATTCATTTTTAAGGGGGGTAGAATGTAACACCCCAAGATTTTATGAAAAATATTCTTTTTAATTTCATGTCTTGTATTGTACGCTACACCAAAAGGAGCTTGCACAACACGCATCCTTGACTTTCCTTACATTACACGCAATCATGACCTTCCTCGATAGCGTGTGTAGTACGCAATACCGAGTTTCACTAAACAACGATATGCTATTAAAATATTATTAAAACTAGCCGTTATGAATAGTAAAAAACATTTTTTGAAATTTTTTAAATTTTAATTTTCAAAATGGACTTCATTTTTGGATTCGGAATATTAAAATTAGCTTAGGGTGAAATTTTGGTACTTTTCGGATAACTTTCATATTCTAATGAATAGTTAAAATTACAAAATTTTAATTAAAAACACCCTTTTTAATAGAAATAATTAATAGTGATAAATTATTAATTTGAGTGGTTTTAAAGTATATTTATAATATATTTTTACAATTTAATACAATGTTGGTCATTGGATGTAATTTCACATTTAAACCAGACATAAACAAGTGTCAATCTTTTGATAGTTATTATCTATCAAAAACACGCTATTTGTTTTGACGACGGGAATTAATTTTTAAATTAATTAATGTAACTGATATGTTTTGAATTTGGTATAATAGACTTCATTTTTGAATTCATAATATCAAATATATCTTAGGCTTAATTTTTTGTATTTTTCTGGAAACGTTCATTTTTTGATGAATAGTGAAACCACTAAGTGGTAGTTAAAAAAACTGAATTTTTCATAAAACATAATTTTACCGCTTCTATGAGTGGAATTTCTATAATCCGAGAGACACGGTTAATATCAAGGACTAAAATGTGGTTCAATGAGATGAAAATATTTTTTGGGGAATAGTAACTTTTGACTTTTTTTTACCACGGTTAAAAGTAAATAGGGTAATTAAGGGTAAAAATGATATTATTATTACCCTAAATCATGTCCTAATTCTATTGGATAAGTGTAATTCGACCAAAAACAACCTTAGGAATAAAATATGACCATTTAAGCCCACTTGGATTAGATTAGGACATTTATTATTAATTTATTTAAATAAGGGTTAAAATAGTTAAAATCAATGTTTAATAAGTAAATCATTTTTAATATAGGGTTATACATAAGATAAATTCGACTATAAATATTCATTAGAAAGATAAAAATATTTCTTACATAATGATATTTTATTTGTAATTTTTAGACATTAAATAATATAATTTATTTATTAAACGACGATGATGCAGTAATTACCTTTTTAAGAAAATATTAACATAATTGATGTTATAAATGCCCAAATAAATGTAATTTGAGACTTTTTATGAATTACACTAATTTTATTGGTTAATATGACATGTTATTGTTGATTTAAGTAACTTGGTTCTAACTTATCATTCTGTTATGAATTTTATAAAAAATCATGTACCAAATAGTGTCAAAATTGACATAAATTAGTTTTTAAAACAAATATTATATTATTAATTGTTATTTTATTCCTAAAAATCTAAGTTTCAGAAAAATGACTTATATAAGGTTATATATATTAATAATAAACAACTTGGGGTTAGTTTGGCTTGATATAGTTTGTTTATTAACCATATAGTGTAAGAAAACAAAAAGACACGGTAAAAGTTAAATTATTTAACTTAGAGTTAAATATAATTGATAAGGTTAAAATAATAACCTAAACTTGTCTAAATCCTATTGTATGAGAGTATTTCGACCCATCCCCACTTTATCTTCGAAATAAGACCCTTTGGAACCATTATAAACCGAATTTGACCTTAATATAAAATAATATTTTGAGATTTTCCTAAGGTGCCCCTCTCCTCCCTTATAAAAGGGCACCTCCTCCCCCTCTTCCTCACACCACTTTGAGCCTTCAAGCTCGCCCAACCCATGGAAAAATCTCTTCTCCACTTCCCTAGTATCATCCTATAGGTCCTGGTATTTTTCAAAGACCATCCTTAGTTCTTTAAGTGGAGGTTAAGAAAAGGTGCGTCAAAAAGAGGTAATATCCATTAACGATCTTTTTCAATTTCTTTCTTCTTCAACTTATTCTTCTTTAGTTGTTTCATGATAAAGTAATAACATCAGTATTTCTTATATACTGATATGTTATTATAAATATGAAACAACTCTAATTAACCTTCTATCCATCCTACGGAAAAAGGAAATCACCGTGCGTGCGTACGTACGAAATACCATCTCCATGCCGTGGTGTAATCTATTTTCCGTCACCACCTTAACTGGATGGGTATAATGGTGTAATTAGTAACTATATATGATTATTATAAAGTGATATTGATACTGAAATAGTATACATACACTTCAACACAAGTTCACGATCATGAGAAAGATATCATCGCTCGTGCGTACGTATGGACTACCTTCTCCACGACGCGATGAGATTCATTCTCCATGTTAACCATTTAAGAATGATTATAAAGTATATATAAGCAATAATAATGAAATATATGACATTATAAAGCTACTGGATTTATGTATATATGTATGTCATCTACTTACTTCCATTTAAGACAATAAGTAAAGGAAAACAGCGTTCATGCGTACGTACAGACTACCGTCTCCATGAACGGTGTGTTTCATTTCATTTATCTATATATTATATATATATATATACTGAATATATATGATATATAATTCATGTTTTATATTCTGGAATTAAGTAAATCATGATATAAGTAATAATAATGTCAAGAACAACAAGTCCAAACACCTACGATAAATGAAACGATTTTACCCAAAACGCTTCTTTAACATGGAATTTACAAAAGAACAGGTAATATAAAGTCATAAGTGAACCATATATGATATAATAACAATGCATATGATTATGTAATAAGTTAATGACATTATTTAAATCATTATACAGGAGGTTCGGATACGTACAAAGAATATCAGACATAACGTAAGGGAAATATCACAATCTCATTTTTATCCGATATTGTTTATACTTTGGTATTTACTAGGGTGTATTTTATCATCCACATCCATGTTTCTTAAATATGTAATTTTATTTACATCCACCTAAAATTGTTTAAATCCAATTTTACCCTTCGTTAAGTTTTTAGTAAAGGATATGAAAGGAATCTTTTGTCATTTTTTCGTACGAGGTACTTTTTGACATTCCGACAAAAGTACGAGAAGAATATTTCTTTTAACTTATACGGCATGAATGGATTTTTAAAACATTATTTATAAGAAGCTTCCCTTACAAGTTTTCAAGTTTATTTGTAATCAGGTTCTTTTAGTTTAGAATTGTATGACATGTTAAGAAAGGAAAAGTTTTTTTTAAGTAGAAATGATATTTTCCTCAAGAATGGAGTTCAAGTGTTTTATCAAAATTATTTTCCATATAAGATAATAAAGGGTTCTGTTTTTATACCTATTATTACATTGATTTGATTATGTTGTGATGTAATTATTTTTAGTAATTCCTTTATCTTATATGAATTGTTTTATTATGTCACAATGTTTAAGAATCCCATTTTTATTACATGGGTTATGCTATGATGTATGGTTTATGATTTTGTGGCACACATAAGAATGGTATCATTATGAGATGGGTGGGACCTATATCTCCCTACAACGCATTGGGTAAATATTTTATATCTCATGAGATAGACATGGCTAGAATGGTAGGTTATACCGGTTCAGTAAAACAGGACTGAAACGAGGGTGACTCAGTTTAGAAATGGACTTTGTCCACTAAGATAGTCTTGGAAATGAGTCTTGACTAATAAGATATGATTCTCTATGATTATGTGTGTATACCACAAATTTTCCTGTTTTAAGTTATGATTATTGGGATTTCATTTCACTACTATGATTTATCCCATGTTATGAAATTATGCTCTCTTTTGCAGGTTAAGATTTCCAAAATGTTATGTTCTTATGAATATGATGTGATTGATATTTATTTTGTTTACCCTTACTGAGAATTTGAGCTCACCCTTTTATGTTTTCTTTTCCCCAGGATATAAAGAAAGGTTTTAGGTAAAAAAAAGGGA